>VFFE01008892.1:337811-442522 GCA_008921705.1 Burhinus oedicnemus
ATTCCTCCCCCCCCCCCCCAATAAAATTAAAAAACCCTCAAGCTGATATAACTACCAATACACTCAAATATTCAAATTAAAAAGACTTGATATGAATGGTCAAATGAATTTCTTTAAAAAGCCAAAGTACTGTTCTAACAAAAGCATTATTTGAAGTTTCACATCACATTGTGGGGGGTGTGGTGTGTGGAAAAGGAACCACTTCCTATTGGACAGACATTTGCACTTGCCTCTGAAATAAAAATGTGTATGATTATACATAGTTAAGAATAAGATTGAGATTGGAAAGTGATTCTTCTGTCAGTTAATGAAACAGTGAAAGCCATTGAGGACATTTCAGAAGACTGTAGGTACTGATTTCTCGGCCCATGGAAAACAAAATCCTAAAACTATTCTGAAGCTCTCTGAATTAACATTGTAAACTTCCCTAAATGTATTGATCTACATATGCTATAACCAGAGCAGAAATTGTATTAATAAGACTTTTCCTATGTACTTTTACAGGGAAATTGGACATGGAATTCTTTAATGAGGTAGTAATTTCATAAATTCTTAGGACCCTTTACCTTCTCAGGACTTCGTCTATCTTGTTTGTTTGTTTGTTTGTTTCTTGTTACTTTTGTTACCTGAATGAATGGAGAAGACAGAACACAGCAAAACCTCTGAAAGAAGATTAAAGAGAACCACTGTACGTTTCCATGTCACTCACTACCTTACTTATAGATAACTCTTTTTGAGAAAAAAAAGATAGAAATCCACAGATTTTGTTTGAGCGAGTGGTTTTCTGAACAAGGCCTCTGAAGGCATTCCTCTGCAAGGGCAGATGATCTCACCATGACTCTTCTGTTCTTCACAACAGTTAAAACAGCTGTTGAGGGGCAAGACATTTAACTGAATATTTAAACGAACATTTAACCGAATATTTAACCAAACATTTAACCGAATTAGGCAAAACAGCTGTTGAGGGGCAAGACATTTAACTGAATATTTAAACGAACATTTAACCGAATTAGTCAGTACACTACAATTTAGCTCTTAGCTTTGTAATTAAGTAGGTGAAAGTTGCCAAAGACCAAATTTTGCAGATGTCCAACAACCTTAACCATGTGATCCATTATTTAAAAAATTGTTATAGAAGTATATGTCAGTTTAAACTTGGTATTTCGGCGGTTGGGTCAAAATTGATCATCGTTCTTCGGAAAAACATGCATGAAAGTGATAAGATAGCTATGCTGGCAAAGATTGTATATTTCACAGCAGAAGTACCCCATATCATGGGTTCCTTTGCTTGCTGCTCCATGAAATACTTACGTATAATTTTTAAATATTTAGGTGGTGGTGATACACTCTAAAAAGGTAAAATGTACTTTTAAGAGGTAGAATGTATGTTAGAAGGTAGAATTTCTCACTAAGCAGGAGCAAAAAGCTGCAAAAAGGTTGCAAGGCCTTGTGAAACAGGGCACACTGTATAGACAGTACATGCCCTGCTAATGAAAATACCATTGAAAAAGAACAGAGGGTTGATAACAAGGCAACATCCCTACATGGAAGTGTCAAAACTGGCTGAAAACCGGACAGCTGCTGGAAGAGGCTCAAAGTCAACAAAGATTTGCAGTAATGGGGGGAAAGGTAAAGGTGGCAGTGGGAGATCGTGACCACTGTCAATTAGAGACTGAACAGAACTACGCCACCCCACCCCACCCCCCATACTGGAGCATACACACATCAATTAAAGGACATTGTAACTTTAAATGAAAGCGAAAGACTGTACTAACCAATAGAAATTGTTAAGATAAGGTACTAACCAATAATTATAATAATTATAATTATAATATTTGTGTTATTTTGAACCGTGTAAATATTCCAAAGAGTTTGCAGGCCAGTGTGCTAGCACCATTACCACCTAGCACCCATCTCTGCAGAAATGATTTAAATAAACACCTCTGCTCTGGGTGTACATTGACGTCTTGCACAGCGGGTAAGCAACCCCACTTAGGGACAGCAGTGGCTGTGCCAATGATGAGGACCACCCTGACCTTGCTTCTACTGCTTTTGTCCTGCCGGTACCTTAGAGGTTCCCTGGCTTTTGTCATGCATCCCTGTAATCCCTACTCAAAGATCCAGCAACAAATTTACCATTGCTCTGCTCCTGCCTTTCTTCCAGTCCTGGGAGGTCCTCTGTTACAAGTATTATGGGACTGCAGTATCAGAATCAGATTTCTAAAGGGAATCCTGCATAGGAAGCACATCAGGAGGCTCAGCCAGCATGGGCCTTACCACCCTTCCTAGAAAGTCCATTCCACGTGGGTGCTGCCAGGTCATTGGAAGAGCAGGAGGGGGCTACTGTGAGGTTGAGTCACCTCTGAAATGACATCTCCAACATGCCAGTTTAGGCATGACAAGTTCTTGATCTTGAAGGTACTGCCGGGGCACAATTACAGGACAGAGTAAGCACATTGAGTGAAATTCAGTGCTTAAATAGAGGTGCTTCGTGCTATTTAAGGTGAAATACAGCATGATGTACCTAGCATGTATGTACATAGCATACAGCATGCATGGCCTTGTCTTCAGTGCTGGAAGGACATGCAATAGAGCCTCTGTGGATATCCCAGTTACTGTTGCATATGGCACTGTCTGTCAACCAGCAGGTAAAGGAGTCTGACCCGCTGTATCTAAAACACAATTATTGGACTTGGACACACAGGTAAACATGTAGCAAAAGTCACAGGCAAGGGGAAAGAAGTGCTTTCAGCCATCGGGAAGCAGAAGAAGTGAACAAGTCAACCCCCCAATTCCTACTGTGTCATACCTTACTTAGTACTTTCTTCTAGATACTCCTCTTACTGTGTGGCAACAGCTTAAACTCTCATGAAGTCTAATAAGGAGAGTGCAGCTTAAAGGAATGCAGGTTATGTCAAAGAGATTTGATACCTTTCTCTGACAAGATTACAAATATGAATGATAATGGAGTCCGTACTGCTGATATAACATAATCAAACTTTTGTAAGACTTCTGGCTTTATGCCTTTAACATTCATATAAAAAAGTAAAAACAAGAGCACCAATGGAAAATCAGAATGGCATATACTGAATTGAATTAAATTTGTCAAGTTGATAGTCCTACTGCAACTAATGTGGATGCATCAGATAATTGCAATTAGACTAGTAACATCCTATAAAGACTTTCTTTTGTGTTTTTATAATCTTCTTTTGCAGTGATATAGAGATATAATGATAGTGTAAACATACATTTGTTCTAGGAAAATTTTCAGATTATATAAATATTGGGATGTGATAAACAAACAAGCCAATGAGCAGTTCACAGAGCTGTGGAATGCTTGGCATGGCACACCAAGGCACTTTTTAATACAATGAAACACAACGTCATTCCTGCAGGCACAAAGAATCATATGCAGAAACCTGTGTCCGGACAGTGCTCCAGGAGCCATTGGCTCTGGACAGGCTGAAAAAGGTAACACAGCCTCCACGTGTGCACTTCAAAACTATTGGTAGATCACAAAGGAACAGTGAGAATGATAACTGGTCTAGAGAACAGGACACAGAGACTGAAAGAACTCCAGTCTCCAATCTACCATTGTGAAGTTATATGTGGTTTGATTAGACTCTGATGAACAGATATCTATTTGATGGCTCTTTAACCAAGCAAGGACATATGACATGGCCCTGTTACGATCCAGAAGTTTAAAGAAATGAAAAGAGGGAATAAAGCACAATTTATAACACCAAGAGGACATGGCCAAGGCATATGACGTGTTACCTCTCATTGGATACCCTCAAGTCAATAGGTGGGGTCTTTCTAAAGATAGTTTGCAATTCTGTCACAAGTCAGTGGCCTTGTTGCAGGGAGCAGTGGATATGAATATGCAGTGTATGCCATGCACAAAGAAGATCACAAAATTCCTCTTGCACCTCTGAAATACATCCAATGGTACCTAACGTGCTTTAGGTCATATATCATGTCTTCTTTATTTAGCCTCTCCACATTTGATTCCCAAATACCACATAACAACTAGCTTTTAAAATCATCTACTCTGCTCTTGTGAGACCCCACCTGGAGTACTGCATCCAGTTCTGGGGCCCCCAGCATAAGAAGGACATGGACCTGTTGGAGTGAGTCCAGAGAAGGGCCACGAAGATGATCCGAGGGCTGGAGCACCTCTCCTGTGAAGACAGGCTGAGAGAGTTGGGGGTGTTCATCCTGGAGAAGAGAAGGCTCCAGGGAGACCTTATAGCCCCTTCCAGTACCCAAAGGGGTCCTACAGGAGAGTTGGGAGGGACTCGTTATCAGGGAGTGTAGCAATAGAATGAGGGGGAATGGTTTTAAACTCAAAGAATGGTGATTTAGATTACTTATTATGAAGAAAGTCTTTTCTTTGAGGGTGGCCCAGGTTGCCCAGGGAAGTTGTGGATGCCCTGTCCCTGGAGGTGTTCAAGGCCAGGTTGGACGGGTCTAGTGGGAGGTGTCCCTGCCCATAGCAGGGGGGTTAGAATTAGATGATCTTTAAGGTCTCTTCCAACTCTAACCGTTCTATGATTCTATGATAATCTTTTAATTAGCACTGAGATTCCCTAGGAATTATGTTTTTAAACAATATAATGAACCGAATTCAGCTTTTACTCTGCTTTGGGCCCCTAGCAGAGATAAAGAGAACTAGAGATTTTCACAGAAGTTACTGAAATAACAGAGATAAAACAAAGTGCAAACTTCATACCTTTGGAAACAAAGACAAGTCTCTTTCCTTCTGGTCAAGACATATGTGATATCAGACATGGCTTCCTGTAAGTCCATTTTCCACAGGATTCTTTCAAATAAGACTCACCTCTGTGCTGTCCCTCAGGGACTGCATACGTGTGTATTAAGCAGAATAAGTTTGTATTTAGATTATTTCTTTTTAATTTATTTTATTTTGTCATTTTGGAAATACTACTTTTCGATTCCAGTTTTCTTCTGAAGAGTAGATGTCCTGCTGATCCCCTAGCTATACTTGATTCTGCTATTTTTTATTTTTTCTTTTGAGGTCTGCAGAGACAACTCTGCTCTGTCTGTTCAGTATTACAAATATCGACTGAAGTGTTAATGAAGATGCATTTGCAGAGCCAGATGCTGGCCTTAGTAATGGCTGTACCCAGCTACTTCCCTGTCTGCCATTGTATATTCTACAATGAAGACCTTTCAGAAGATAAATACCAATGTGATATGTTATATATTATCTTTCCTATCGCACCTATCCACCAGACAGCGCAAGCAGTCTGACTTTAGCCAGAAATGGTGTTTCCTGGCAATAGAAAACATCCTGCTTCTTGCTTATATTAGGAACATGTTTGATCTGTGTTCAGGCAGACAGTCAACACGGGATTCTTAAACACTGCATTTCCATCATTGTTTTTTAAAGTGAAATATGAGTTTAATCTGCCTTAATTGGAATAGGAAAGCCTTTGACATGTCCTTTGCCACTACAATGCCTGCCCTACTAAGCAGAGGGCCCTCATTTCCTTCTTTTTGCTGTCAATGTACTTCTAGGAGCTTTCTTGTTACCATGATATCACTCACTGGTTCCCACTCCTGCTCAGCTTCAGCTACACTAACTTGACCTCAGAACAGTCAAATTGGGTTACTATATCCCTTTTGAGCAGTCTGTCCCCACTTTCACTGTGTAACTCTTTCTGGCATTTGAGCTCAGTCAGGAGTTTGCTGCTTATTCATGTTGGTTTCTGCCATGCCTGCTTGACTTCCCATGAGTTGGAATGGCATTTTCTTGTGTTTTAAGGAGGCTGTCCTTGAAAACCAATGGTCTGTCCTGGGTCCTTTGCCCTTCACTGCAATAGTAAGTTGGGCAGAATTTTCTAGGGAATGTGATCAGGATGTGGGTAAAACAGTCTGGGATGTAGAGTGGTAGCAAAGCAGATTAACGTTTGCTCATTTGAAGGGCTAGACAATCACAAATGCATAAATACTACAAAAAGGAAACAGGAGGGAGGATTTAATATATTACCGATGCAAGTTGAAATATTTTATTACCTGGGCTTCCTCAAGGGCAATGTTTACAACTCTAACTCCTACAAACTCGCTAGAAAGGATTATTCTACTTATAACGTCACCATCTGTATTCCTGCTTTATTCCTATTCTGTAAGGTAAAGCACAAAGGTCCATTTAGAAGCAAATAGGACATCTTAATTCACCAGATATTACTCATTGTGTCCTTTGGTAATGACTGCATTAACTTATTTCCCCAAAAGATAATGGCATTGTTTGTTTCCAACATTGTTATTTCACATGTCCTGATATTTGACTCTGTTCTGTCTTTCATGTTAATGACAGTCAAATTTGAGGAAAGTTCTGGATGATATTTCATAGCAAAATACTGTGATGCAAATGAAACTGACAGAAAAGGATAAGTAATCTCTATTAAAAAAAATAAACTTCTCGAGACACAAGTCCTTAAGCCAAAACTTTATTTTGGCTTTAATAAGTCACTAATAAAAAACTATTTTGATATTTGATATCTCCTAGTTACTTATCATCTGGGCACCTTGTTCATTTAAGTTGCCAGAAGAACTGTGACATGCCAGTTTTTGGTCTTCTCTTTCCTTCCCTTATTCAGTTTCTTATTTATCAAAAGACCAGGTACTCCAGCTGTTAGCTCTGGCATTTATTTCAATGTGGCTTTGTAGGAGTGATTAACAATATACATCCTCATTTTACACACAGAAAGACCTGAAGGAGCAGCTGAAGGAGAGCAGGGTAAAGGCAGAAAATCTCTGCACACCACCAAAGTACAAAATCCCTTGCCCAAAAATGTAAGGAGAGTGCCATGAGCAAATGGGAAAAGCAGCTTTTGCTGGTTGATGACACTGTTATGTCTCCGTTACGGTCAGCTATGACAGAAATAGAGGGAAACCTGCCTATAGTTTGGATTAATCAAAGCAAGGACGCTTCAAATTTTTTTGTGGCATCCTACAACTTGTTCTGGTGCATGAAACTTTCCTTGTAATTTGATAGTGTGCTTTTTCATGCCTTCTATATAAAACCATGCATTTTAATCAGCAAACTCAAGCAAAATGCATGCTGCATTAAAGAAAGAGAGGCTAGCAGAGAACTTAGCTTACATAAAGGGGGAACTTCATATCTAAAATAAATACCATATGAGTTTTTTCATACAAACTTCTGTTCCCTTGCCTTGTGCATTGTTTTTCAGCTCTTTGTTCTTCCAGGGTTCTCCATATTTTCTTTATTTTCTTTGCTTATATCCATTTTTTTCTCTCTTTTCTCCTTTTCTAACATTTCTTCCTAAGTAGGACACCAGCTCACCATGATATATTCAGATCACACCATCAAATTCAGAATAATGAAGTGCATTTGAAGTTAAGCAACATGAGCTTGCCCATTCCTTCCAAGCACAAGACAAATCTCCAGCTGATATCTGAAAGCACTGGGTGTTTTCTTGTGATGCCTTATGTCTCTGCGTAAAACTGAACCATTGGCACGTCTTTGGCAATAACAAATCTAGTCCAATGGCAAAGAACTTTATACCAACTTTAAAAAATACCAGTTATAGTTCTGGTTTTCCCTCTGCTCTTTGGAGTTCAAGAGTCACTCACTGAGCTACTCCTTAGAGAAGACAGCTGCATTTGTAAGAGAAGTAATAGCCCATGCCAACCCATCCTAATGGAAGAATGGATGAGAAAAATTACAGATAAGGTGCAAGAAGCAACTTGTATGAGACAGTGATGTTCTGCAAAATATGGAATAAATTTCCAGAGGCAGTCCAGTGCATTTTGAGAAGTTCAGATGGAAAGTTCTGAGGAATGAAGAAACCTAAAAGCAATGAGAAAAAAACATGTCACCAAGAAAATTTTGAGGGACCAGCCTGAGGACCAGTCTGTATATATTCTCAGCTGTAGTTGCAATGTAGTGATACAAAACAGTGAGAAGGGATATAGCAACTCATCATCTTTCTTTACAGAGTATTCCCAGAGTGGAGCTTTTCCTCAGCACTGAAAAGACCAAGTTCACTTTCTAGGACAAATGAGAAATGTTTCAAAGATCTACTGGTTTCTGACAGCTGGTAGAAGTTTTTAAGGGACCTGAGTTTAAGTTTGGGATTGGCAAGGGTATCCTTCCATATCCTCATGCAAGGATATGGAAGGTCCCCAAGGAGGGTTTCTGGACAGATCATGAAAATCACCAGGAACTGATAAAAGAAGTAGACAGGATCTGTAAGAAGACAGCTCTTTTGCCCAAATCTGATTTCCTAGTGAGTTTCATTCTAATATTCAGGGAACTTTCATGCTCCAAGATATCATGCATAGCTTGCTTACACCAGGAGGTATTATATATCAGTCCCAGGTGTTGTGAGTGACACTTGGCAGTCTAGAAGAATACCTTTCCATAGCAGCCATCTTCAAAGTCCTAGATTGTGCAAGTTCCTCTGTTTCTAAAAATTCAAGAGTTTGACACAGTGACTGTATTACTGTTCCAGTACGGCCTGACTGAATCTAATAAGGTAAATTCATTGTATTTGAAGATGAAAAGTTTCAGAAGTGAAAGAGCAGACAACAAAGGTAGCAGACCTTTGGACGCCTACCTAGAAAAGAGAATGTCTCAGGCAGAAATCCACAAAGTGGTTCACAAGGAAGATGTGAGGCAAAACCATCATCCCTCAGGAAACACTTCCTTGCCTAAAGTTTTTGAAGTCACATTTATTGTGCTAAAAGGCACTTCGAGATGTGCTAAGACACAAATGGTGAGAAACATATCATTAAAGACAGACAAACTTCAAATGTTGTTAGTTACTACTTGGAATTTCAGCTGTTTGGCCAAATGGTCATATTTTGGTTGTGTTTGTACCTACGTAATTCTATATGGCATTAGCCCTAGAATAGGCTTTCTGGGTAAATTCTTCTACCATAGTGTAGCTACTTCTGCTAATAATTACTGGTTCGTCCAGTCCAAAGGAAATGCAAATTAATAAACCATTTTTCATTGTAATATAAAATTCATATCATTGTTATTTCTAGTTTAGACAACACCCTTATTTATGTTGCCAGCTCTGTAAATGTTGATTGTGTGAAGCACTTCTGAAATATCCCAAAAAGTAACGTACCATCTGGGCCGTTACCTTGGTTTTAGCTGGTGTAATCTAAGGTAAAAGGCAATGTACTCTGCAAGTCAACTGTGTATTTTGGCAATTCCCTATATCATCACTTGCTGTCTTGTTCATACATTTCTTTATACCATCCACTGGAATTAAAAAGACAAAAAGTTCCCATACACCCCTGCATCTCTGTACTCTGTTTAGTACAATGAACTTCCATTAAGCTTCCTGTTTTCTAAACAGCAGACATGAAGCTTTTGTAATATTTTTAATTAACTGTGGCTCCTAGGTCCATGTGTAATTCTGACTGATTTACATTCTCTCTGTTTCTATAATATCCGTTTTATAATAAACGGATGGTCACATCACAGAGGATAGCTCAAACGCAACATGTTCATAAACTTAGCAAATCCAAAGAAATATTATCAACTGATAAAAGGTTTGAAGGAAATTAAATGTGAGGAAAGAGAGTTGAAAATCTATAGCTTAGGGAGAAACAGAGAAGGTGAGATATAAGTCTACAAAAATCAAAATGTGTCAACAATGAAGCAAGAAAGAGCAGAGGCACATGGTACAAAACTAAGCATGTGCACAAAATGACTTAGGGCAAGATGTAAACTGAATGCTAAGGAACTGTTGGGGTTTATTTGCATATGGTTCCCTGCAAGTCCAAACATAATCTCCATATAAAAGCACATTCTAAAATTTATTATAGCAGATTTTTTGTGAATATTCTGGAGTAAAACTGAGAAACAGAGTCCATGAAAGACAGCGATCAATATTCTTGACCTACTTGGCCTTCTAATATACTTTCTCCAATGGCAAACTGTATTAGAAAAATATTAAGTTTACAGGGAAGTACCTGAAACATAAGAGGAAGTGCTGTAGTTACTGAAACAAATTAGCAGTCCTAATATCAAAATTCTAGTTTTAACCTCAGCTTTAAATTTATCCAGCCGTACAAAGGTAAGGAAAGGTATTAGTAAAAATGATTAAGTTCTACTTCTGTCTTATAGGTACACACCTTGTATTATATGTAACACTTGTTAAATGGTCACCATAATGTGAAAGAAGCTTGGTCTATGACCTTGTTTTTATCACCAGCAAGTGTATAATATTTTTTAACAAGTTTGGTTTTGACTAAACTGCGTATGTTTTTGACAAAGAGCCCATGGCCTGACTGTTCAGCTGTAACCACGATATCAGTATAACTGACACTAGTACTTCAGCCTCGTGAGAAACAAGAACGCCCATGGGAACTACTAGAAAACATATAACCATTAAAGCAAGCCCCTTTTCCCAGAAACAGATGTTATTATTTTAAGAAACAAAACCCGCCGAAGGAAAGATCTGGTACTTAAAAAGAAAAAAGAAAAGAGAATAAAAGAAAAAATTAGAGCACTTGGAGATTAAGCAACTGTGCAAAATGAGAAAGCCTCCATCCCAATCCTGAGGTAAGTACCAAAAGAACTGGGCCAATATTAGCATATTCATTCAGTACTCTTCTGGAAGCAAGGAGATGTTTAGAAAGATTCAAGTGTAACAACTGTCTTTTATACTAAGAAAAATACAAGAATAAAAAAAATGCAGGAAGGGTAACAGAGGACACTGTTAAGATGAGATGGAGCAGGCCAGCTGGACTGTTATGATTTAATTAAGGAGAGTTTGACTCAGTGGGATTCACACATGGGAGATTATGCCGATCAAATCTGACAGAATTTTTCACAGTGGTAACAAATATCACAGAGGGAAACTGTGGACATAAAGATGATTTGACACTGTAGTGTATATTGTTAAATTAGAAAGTTGATAATTAGGGTATATACAGCATGAAAAGCTTGCAAAAGGAAAAAGCTGGACTTGAAATCTATTAAATCAAAAGATAAAGCATAGACCAAATTTTAGTTTACTTATCTTCATCAAATAAAATGTTATCTGCCTATTCCTGATATCTTTTGATCAAGTAACAGTAGAGGCATAATACACCACTTCCAGTAAAACTGAATTCCCATGTTTTGCTGCCCCATCTTCTACCTAAAAGTCCATAAATTCTACATTATCTAAATGTGACCAATTCTTTCTTTGATTCTGGTCTTGGTCTTTTCTTCCTGGCAGCTCACTGTCAAGCTGCTTTATCAGGAACTGGTTTTCCTATCATTCGCAGAGACACAGAACAGCTGAGGTTAGAAAGTACCCTCTGAAAATCGTCTAGTTCAACATCCCCCAACTCGTCCCAAATCTGGGTAAGCTAAAGCAGGTTGCTCAGGCTCTGAGCCAGTTGGGTTTTAAATATCTCCAGGACTGGAGACTCCACAACCTGTTACAGTGGCCAATAACCGTTAGAGTATGAAGGTTTTTTCCTTATGTTTAGAACAGAATTTCATGCATTTCCATTTCTGTCCATTGCCGCTTGTCCTGTCAGACAGTCTGTCTCTGTCTGCTTTACTCCCTTCGATCAGGTATTTGATTGATAAATTCCCCTCGATCCTTCTCTTCTCTAGGGTGAGCTCTAGCAGGATTCTGAGCATCTCCTCATAATGCTGACTAGTCTCCAGCTGAACTTCCCACCTCTAGCCATAATCTTTCGAGTCTGGCAGTTTAGCCAGCTTTCAGTCCACTTCAGTGTCCACTTATCTAAGCCATACTTTATCAGTTTGTCTGAAGGAATGTTACAGGAGACAGCATTGAAAGCTTTATTAAAGTCAAGGTAAACAACATCCACTGCTCTTCCTTCATCCAGTGACCTAGTCATCTCATTGTAGAAAGTATCAGGTTGATCAAATATGGTTTCCCCTTCATAAATTCATGCTTATTACTTGTCCTTCATATGTTTCAAAATGGTTTCCAGGATCCTTTGCTCACCATCTTCTCAGAGACTGAAGTGAATCTGACGGGCTGTAGTTCTGTAGAGCCTCCTTCTTGCCAGTCTTGAAGATACTAGTGATATTTGCCTTCTTCCAGTTCTCAGGAACCTCTCTCAGACACCATGACTTTTCAAAGATTTAATGGCCTTACAGTGACCTCAGCCAGCTCCCTCAGCAATCTTGGATCCATCCCATCAGGTGCCATGGACTTCTGTATATCCAGTTTTCTTAGATGTTCTCTAGCCTGATCCTCCTCCACTAAGGGTAAGCCTTTATTGCTCCAGACTTTGCCACTGGTGTCAGAGACCTGGGATTCCTGAAGGCAAATCTTACTCATAAAGACTAAGGCAAAGAAGGCATCGAGTGCCTCCTTGTTCTTTGTTACCATCTCCCTTGCATCATTCAGCAGTGGGCCTACAGTTTACTAGTCTTCCTTTTGCTACTGATATACCTGTAAAAGTCTGTTACCTTTCCCATCCCTCACCACATTCAACTCCAGATGGGCTTTGGCTTTCCTATTCCATCCTTGCATGTATCTTGGACAGCATCTCCATATTCCTGTGGGGTCACTTGTCCCTTCTTTCACCTTCTATATGCTTCCTTTTTATGTTTGAATTGTGCCAAGAGCTCCTTGATCATCCATGCAGGCTTTCTGCCACCTTAGTTTGATTTTCTACACATTGAGGGGGGCCATTCTGGAGCTTGGAGAAGGCAAAACTTTGAAATCTCTTGAACTCCTCTTCTCTCCAGGATCATCTTCTACAGGATTCTTACTAGCAGGTCCCTGAACAGGTCAAAGCCTACTCGGCTGAAACCTAGGGTTCAGAGGCCACTATCTGCTCTGTTCTCTCCTCCCGGAATCCCTAACACCACCATTGTGTGGTCCCTAAAACTAAGGCTTCCCCAACCTTCACACCCCAGACCAGTTCTTCCTTGTTTGCAAGTGTCAGGTCCAGCAAAGAACTCCCTCTACCTGATTCCTCAGTCACCTGCATCAGGGAGTTATGATTAACGCAATCCAGAAACCTCCTGGCTTGCCTGTGTCCCATTCTGTCACCCTTTCAGCAAATACCAGGGTGAAGAAAGACTCTGAAGAATCTGTGAACTTTTTCTGGCCACTGTAACTTATGCTGTAGTCAAGTGTGGTAACTGTCCCAGCTGGGGTAAAAGGACATACACTGATGCATAACTACACTGAGAAACCCTAGTAGATAATCAAGTAGGCACTATTTCTTCAATAAATCCCCAGCCAACAAAAAGCCTTTCTACTGCTTTATCTTTGCAGTGCTGTTGTGTATCACAGAGAGAAAACTAGTTAGCAGCTTCCATTTATTTTTTAGGATGGTTAATTTACCAGGGCTTAACAGGGGGGAAGCATACCCTATGCTCAGCTGAATGCAAGGACTTA
This sequence comes from Burhinus oedicnemus, assembly GCA_008921705.1. Lineage (NCBI taxonomy): Eukaryota > Metazoa > Chordata > Aves > Charadriiformes > Burhinidae > Burhinus > Burhinus oedicnemus. The sequence continues at coordinate 351,200 of VFFE01008892.1, forward strand.
ATTATATCCTAAAAGACTGGTAATCTTCTCATACAGCCCTCTGGAGGATTATATTATCTGAGGCTGTTGTACTACCCAGAAAGTAGTTCTAGAGGAACTCCAGGTCATTGCTTGTTGAAAAACATCTTTAGTGAATGTTCCTCAGTTCTCATCTCCCTACTTGGCTTGAGAGAGACAGTTTCATGACTTTGGCCCCAAAATTGTACTTTTGTTAACACTGAAGTTATTTGTCTGAGTCAAAAATGTTTCTAGATAAAAATTTGTTAAGGTTGAAGGCAGTCACTCTAGATCATATCAACCAAATAACAAAGAATTTTAAAGTTAGAGAATTACTCATTTATTTTACAAACAGTAATGTTTACAGCAATGTAATCTGTTACAAAGATCATTTTAAAATGGCCTAATATTTGGAAGGAAATTAAGCGCAGGCTTTGACAGTTATCTGTTTTGAAGATCAGAGCTGGGACCACACATATCGATTCTCTGTAATATCACTTTGAGTTCAGTTTGCAAACTCTCAAAGCTCTCTGACAGCAAGAAAGCAACACATTCATCTCTGTCAGGCTGATATTGTGGTTATTTCATAGACAAAAAGGAAGATAGTGGGTTCATTACTAAGAAAATGTAATAACAGTGCACATACGGCAAGTAATACTTGGAAAGTTTAGTTCTGTAGTTTCATATACATTGTAATATGTTTTAAAACCTACATGCTAGTGTAGCATTTAATTATATACTTTGTAGGGTACATGTGCAAAAAGCTGCATTGCATCGTATAGCTGCATCATATAACCCTGTGCCAGTATTCTTCCTCAGGGAAGAATATGCATAAGTCCTGTTTATGAAGTGATTTGTGAATGGAGGGAGGAAGCCAGAGGCGGAATGCTTCCATACCACAGTGCCTCCAGGTGCTTACTAGTCCTTGATTATTTATGTATATGAAAAGTATAGCTATTGCTCAACAGACCTGAAGAGGGGATTGTGCAGTACTGAATGAAGGTCAAAAAGCAAATCCTACAACTAATTGGTGCTGAAGATACCAAATTGGACATATTTTCCTTTATGGCTACCACGGACCATATTACTCAACCCATCTGGGGAACCAGTCAGTCGTAGCTTTCTAGTGGCACTGGCTCACCAAACCTGAGTTCTGAGCTCTGAAAGGAACTGAGGTTTGGGAGGGGGATATATTGGACATAGATATTTAGTTGCCTTATACTTACAGCCTATTTTTTTTTTTTTCTAGGCCTAATCCCTAAATAAAATTTCATCTTGTATGCTGGATATGGTAGTACTTCTAATTTCTGCTGGTATATCAGCATCTCTGAGCACTGTAAAAGCTATGTAAATCTGCTCCACTCAGTATCTCATTGTAGCATATGTTGTTCTCAGAACTTCCTGGAGCATGGACTCAGCTCTGTTTGCACTGGAATAGTTTTGCCAAGCCAGGTCAGGGCTTCCCTGGGGACCTACCTCAGGCTTATCTTCAGGCATGTCAAATCAGTCAGCACTGCCCCATCCCAAAGTTGTACCATTTGTTCTCTACTCAAACTATACAGGTCCTCAGAACCTCACTGCTACTGGGTCCTCCCCATTACTGCTTTTCATGACATCTGCATTGTGACATATGCCAGGGAGTGAAAATGCAGATGTGAAAAAAACACGTTTTGGTCCCTGACCACATCATCTCTCCTTGAATAGCCTCTCTTTTTCCTCAAATCTTGTCAACCTCATGCCCCTCATACTGATTTCTGCTGCAGCCTATGCCCAGAATCATAGCAGGAAAAACTTTCCATTTGTCCAGCATGTCTAGCTGGACACCTAGAACATTTATAAAGCCAGCGCCTTATTTTCTTTAATTAAAAGAAGACTGTATGCTGTTGTGTATGTGACTGAAAAGCATTGATCTTTCTTACAGCTAGTCACTTATCATACATGGAGACTGAGTTTGTGCTGACTGGTGCCCCAGAAAGCAGATAAAGACAATCTAAAAGGTAGGCTTCAGTGAGTTGAAATTAGAATTCAACTCTTTCGGCTCTTAAACATGAATAAACTACAGCGAAGCTAAAAGAGGAAGGAAGATATAGGCTTCTTTAAGTAAGAAGAAAATGCCCTTCAGCAACAAAACGATGCAGAGTGAAGGAAGCATGAGCAGAACAGAATGATCCACACATGAGAGACATTGTGAACTGTGCAGTAAAAGGTGCTTATTGTGCACAGGAGCATCCAATTACATGGGCATCAGTGGGCTTGGCTTACCCCACCATACTGTCACCCATGATTACAGGGAACTTAAGTGACAGTAAATGCATAGGGACATCCCAGACTGGTCTGACACAGAAAGATGGTACATAAAGGAGAGACCTGCATCATGAAAAGTGGTTACCCAGTAAGTTTTCTGTCCTTTGCATAGAAGTATAACTCCTAATACATCTGCTGGCAATGATCCTGATTGGGCTCTTGACATTGACAGTAGACAAAAATGGGAAATCTAATACAGTTTATTCAAGGGTTAAACTCCTTTAAATCTCTGATTTAGGAAGCCAGCTTGAAAAGCGTGTATGTGAGCTTTAGCTTGCACTTTGGATAATCCATCTCAATTCCCATATTTGCTATAGCGAGTGACATCTTTTTTTGGAGAAGATAAACAGGGATCTATTATCTCTTACTGCTCTTTCCCTTCATCTGGTTGTTCATCTGTCATCCACGCTTTCAATCTCCTATTATAAATCCCTCTCTCACAACACTGAGTTTTCTGGGCTATTTTCTTTGTTCCCCTTATATATTTTATCCTTTTGTCCAAAAGGGAGGTATTTTCATAAGCAAGAGTTGGGATCTATTTCCCAAACACACTTCTGCTTTTGCTTAGGATGTTCAGCAATTCTGCAAGAAGTCTCTTGGTGACATGATCTTTTTACTTTCCAAATTAATTTTGTCCTTCAAATCTGGTCTGTTACTGATTAAGGAAAACTGCATCTCTTTTCACATTTACTTCCCAACCTACAGTATGTCTCTGCTAACTGTCTGCTAATATTCTTCTGTTCCTCTTCCTCTAGAAAACCTTTGTGAATCTTTGTGCCTGGCCTCATCTTCTTTTTCTCTAGTATACTTTCTTTTCCTGATGCTATGGAGGTCAACAGTCACCTTTTAATGACCCGTTATTCCAAACCTGACCTCTTCCTTCTTCCCCTCTCAACTTTCAACCTGACACTTAACTTTTACCTACAAACTCAAGCATATAAACTTCAAAAAGTAACCTGGTTACACCCTAGAAATGGTTTCGGTTAAATCACTATAAGATTTGTTAAGAAGAAATTCTTTACTGGTGAGACACTGGAACAGGTTACCCAGGGAAGATGTGAATGCCAATCCCTGGAGGTGCTCAAGGCCAGGTTGAATGGGGCTTTGAGCAACCTGGTCTAGTAGAATGAGTCCCTGCCCATGGCAGAGGGGTTGGAGCTAGGTGATCTTTAAGGTCCCTTCCAACTCTAACCATTCTATGATTCTATGCTTCAAAAGTAACTGACTGAAGAAATCCAGTGTTTAAATGACGGTTTACTGTCCATCTGTGATGATATTTCATGTACACTCCTACAGGAGCCTGTCATGCATCCAGGTCTACAAAACAGTTTTACTAGCACCTTGTATGCTACCGTAACACACACAAAGTCTTAGCTGATGCCAAACTGGGACAGGAAAAAAGGGAAGCTTTTTGGAATTCAAAAGAACCTTGAAAATTGGGAGGGACAGTCTGAAATAAGAAAAAAATTTGTAATGACACATTCAAAAAGGTACAGTCAGGAAGATTAGAGCTAAATGGGGAAGTAAATGAGTGAGCAGTACTGCAGAAAATATCTGGGGTTATAGCGGTTCACAGATTATGAGATGCTGCTTCCAAAAAAACTAGAAAATCTCGTTCTCGGGTATATCATCAAAAGTGTTGTATGTAAGACATGGGAGGTAATTATTCTGCTCTACTTGTTACTAGTAAGAGCTTGGTTCCTGCTTTGGGCACAGCATTTAAAGAAGCATGGACACAGAGAATATCCAACAGAGAGCAAGAAAAACAAGGGGTTTCCAAAATCATGGTCTTTAAAGAAGAATTGTTTAGATGATAAATAAGGAGGTTAAGGGAAGGGGAGAAGAGTCTTCCAGTTTATCAAAAGTTATTACAATGAAGACAGTGATCAATTTTTCTCCATATCCTCTGGAGGAGGGCAAGAAGTAATCTACTTAATTTGCAGCAAAGAGGATTTAGGTTACACACTAGAAAAAACTTGCTACTATAAGGATAGTTAAGCTCTGGAACAGGCTATCTGGAGAGGTATTAGGAACCCTACAATGAGAAGTTTTAAGAACAATTTTGTCTGATGTATCAGGGATAAGAGTTGCATGTATTTAATGTTTCAAGTGAGGTAGATCGTTTGGTCATCTCTTGCATCTTTGATGTAATTTTACCACTGCATCTACACATATTCTATAAGTAATGATACTGGACCAAGCTGTGCATCCATCTTCACACTAATTAACATCTTGATTGACAGTTAGCAGGAATTCTTCTGAGAGGCTTGCTAAAGTGTTTGGTAAATTATATAATTGAGTATATTCCTTCCATCTTTGGTATAATTGGCTATTTACACACTTGCTGACAAGGATCATTAGCAGCACTATTTGATATGAGTGTTTCCTTATGAACCAGAAAACAACATGAAAGTAAATTATTACAGGACAGATCCTGCTAGAGCAGTCTCTGACTTTGTCAACATGTTGCTACATTATTTTTGACATTGGACTTCTTTAATTTCAAAAATTCTTGTATGCGAAATAATACCCACAGAGAGTACATCATACCTATATTTTGAAGTGCAATGTTTTCACATTTGTGAATTTCAACCTAGAAAGCTCAGTGATTTGTGTCTTGTTTACCTTCCAAATCCTCTTTCTCCCCATATGACACTTAGTTACTGAGGTGCTTTGACAGGACAGCAACCTTTTCAAACGGGAGGGAACCATTAGCCTGGTATTTTCTTGGTGACCTGCATGTTGAATTCGCCTGCTTCCTAGATATGACAAGAGGCAATGTTAGTCTTTTGACATGTAATGTGGTTACTGGGTTTTATTACACTGAGCATAGGAGGTTGCAACTTTGCAGAGGAGACGCTAAGTCTGCTGTATTTTTATGTTTCAAAAAATTTATAAAAGTGTCTCATGGCCCAGTCAAGTGCTTTGAGTAAATTAAATTTAAATAAACAGGCAAATAATCTGCTTATGCTGAGCTGTGATAATGACTTTGTCATCTTTAATTTTCATAATCTTTCACCAGCCTGATTGTGGGATTTGCATCGTGTGATGCCAGTAGCAAGCACAGTTGTTAGAATTTTAAAAATATATTACATGTTTTTTTGCCCAAGGATCAACAACTGCTTCAACTTTCAAAACATCACTTATCACTTTTGTGCATTCCAGGTCCCTTACTTTAACAAGTAACCAGTGACGCACACAGCGAGGTGAGAGAACTGTACTTCCAACTAACACACAATCTTGCCAACGCAAGTCAAAAGTTGGGAGACAACAGGCAAGAAATAATTCTGCCAAATATTATTACAACAGGATAGAGATGCAAGAAAAGATTGTCCATGCAGACTTAATTACATAGCTACTTATTGTAAGACAGATCTGACAAAAAAACCCCAAAACAAAATCCCAAGAATTATAAATCAAAGCAGTCTGAACAGAAGGTGCATAAGACATACCAGAACAAAAGGCTGGCCCAAACATAAGCCAGCTCAATTGCTTCAGTAATTAATGACTGAGGTGCTCAGAAGTTTGTATATTGAACTCCATTATTTTAACTTTGTGAAAAGAAGTCAATTCCATCAGGTGCTCTCAAAAAACTCAGATATCTAGTGCGAGCAAAGTGCTTTTTCCCTACCTCTGTAACAAAACAAAACAAAACAACCCCCAAAACCCTGAAAGCACAAAGCTTGTACAGCAAGTACAAGCTGTTTTTAAACAGTTTTGGGAGTGTCTGTGCTTTGCTCTGGGTCTAGATAGGAAAGGATTCCTTTTAAATGCTGGACTAGCCAGTTAACTGATTGCCAGTCCATTTATTACGTCAAGGAACAACCACTTCGTTTTAACGCAGAAGTTTTCAGCTTTCACCTAGTATTTAAAGTTATTCATACAGAGACAAAACAGCAGCAGCTCAGGAATAACAATGGGACAGGTTGGGATGTGTGCTCTTTACTCTTTTCCGTAACAATAGGACTGGGTTCCATTGTATTTGTATGATAGGACCAGAAGTACACACTAAGGTCTGCAGAGGCCACAAGGGTTCTACCTCATGAGTCTCCAGAAGGGCAGGCCGGTGTGCTAGGCTTCGGGAGCTGGAATGGTTCAGAGAATCCAAAGGCACACTATTAGCCTAGTAACAGCAAGGGAAAGAGAAGGGGGCCAAAATTATTCTGATGGTATTTATAGTCTTTCATTAGCTGTACCTTCATGTGATGTTTACCAAAATTTAGATTTTAAGCCAAAGAAGGCATGTCGCATCAGGTTCCCAAGTTGTACAACAGGTCAGGGAGAAGTGATGGGGCTGGAATATATGCAATAGGAGCATAACGTTTTTTTCATTGAGTCAGCAGTGCACAGTTGGTATAAACCACTTGTGTTTACTCCATGCCTTTAATCTGCCTGCAATCTGTAGAAGAATACATCCTTGGAGTCTTTCCTAGTCCTTGAATTCTAGCAACTGTCACTTTAAGTTTATTTCTTCCCTTGTCTGGAAGCTATTTTAGTGCAAATGCAAGCATACGTGCTCTGAGCAAGGCTCCTAAGAGCAGCCAGCATGACAGGTACACTCCTACATATGTGTATTATCTTCTTTCAACAGGCTAGAAAATGGTGGCAAATATTTTTCCCTTTAATGCATTTTTTTGTTAATCCATGGCCTGTTGCAGTGTTCCTTTTCCCCCACTGCTTCCCAAATCATCCCCTATGGCGTAAAGCATTGGCCACTGCAGCTGGGTAGAGTTTAAGGTGGTTCTGGGCTCACAGCAGCCAAAAGACCTTGGGGAAGCAGTAGCACAAGGACCTGTGCTGGGGATCAGACCTATTACAGACCTCCTCTGCTGCAGTCTTTCAGGTCTGCATCTCTTGAGCTCCAGCCTGTTCGGTCAGCAATCGCTTTTCAACCATGAGAAAAGGAAATCTCCTAGGCTCAAGAGTTACACTGCCTCATTTTTGGCTTTCTCGTTGCTCCCTGAATGTGTTGTAGTTTCATGCTTCCCCTTACAGTGTGGAGAATTACGCCTACCACTTCTCCAGCACTGTCTCTTTCTGTGCCTATTTGTCCTATATTATGAGCTAGTGACCCATAGGAGAGCCTGAATTTCATTCCATTAGTCATCCTCTCCCTTTAACCAGTATAAATTGCATTGCCGTCATATCTTGCTCCCCAGAATAACCACCTATTAACCTTTTCATCAACACAGAAACCTACATTCATCCTACACTCAAACAATAATCTGATGGGATCCAAACTGGGGCGTAAGGCTTAAGGAGGAGGGAGACTGGGGACACCAATTTAAGCGGGCGGGGAGGGGGGGGAGGGGGGAGAGAAGAAAAAATTTGGATAACACATTTACTCTGGATTTATTCATAACTAATCAATATCTACTTGACCCCAAAAACTTAATAATTGCTTGGAGAAGATTAATAATAGCAAACAAGAATAATCTTGCTAGGCTTTCTTACTCTGTCTAAAACAAGATTTTAGTAGCTCCCCCTGTGAAGAGACATAAGAGGAACTTCTGGCTAGACTAGCTTCCAGGAGCAGACATCTCTAATAGCCAAAGGGTGAGATTCCCCTGTCAAAATGGAGGTGTTAGTGGTGCAAACTGTCACCTTGGAGCTCATTGTCTGGGCTCACCTCATCTCACTCGGAGATAGGACAAATGACTAGAATTTCAGAAGGGTTTATTTCCCTCCACTGAATATGAAAGGAGACTCAAAGATTAGATCAGATGCAGATATCTATGCTGCAGACTTCTTGGATTGGGTGAGATGAGTCCCACTAGGTTTTCTAAATCTTGCCCACACGTTTCCCATTTGTCTTATGTAACATGAAATAGACAAATACTCAATATAGTATTAAATACTAGATATTTGATTCCTTTACTACTGAGAATAAAATTCCTTAGTAGACCCCTTACCGTGTTGCAATGGACTACAACTGTACTAGGGAAGTAGAGACTACTGTGATGGGAACTTTTAGAAGACAGATAAACAAAGGCAGATTTAAACCCTAAAATCAACCCCACTTTACTTGCCTGATATTAACAATAAACATAGCTAAAGTTTGTTGGTAGTTTTCATTAATAACCATCACCACGTATTCAAATGAGTTATTTTAACAGTCTTACTCTAGATTAGCTGTAAGTGTACAATACAAAGGAGAGGGTGCAATATAGTCAGGGCCAAGGGCTCCAGTCCTTAATCGTCTCAGTCCATGAGGTGAAGGTGATCAGTTTTGAGAAAGTGAAAGCTGGAATCAAAGGGGAACATTCTTTCTTTATAACCCCTAAATTCAATGTTTTCTACTTTTAGAAAATATTTCCATTTCTAGACAGTTCTTAGCCATTCACTTGTGCACTGCAGTGTGCTAGGGGAATGTTACTTTCCCAGGCTTCTACATGTGTCTTGGCCTGTTGCTTGTTCTTTGCTTTGTGCTGGGATTATTTTTTTTTTTTCATATGCGTTCTTTTTTAATCTCCTGATAAGATGCTGCCATTGCAAACACCCACCCCTTAAACCAAAAACAGTCTTTTCCCAGCTTTCCTGGGAGTGTCTTTTTAATCAGCAGTTGCTGGTCACCAATACTCAACTCTTTGCTGCCTCATAGTTCTGGGGGCTCTGTTTTAACATGTGCCTATATTTTCAAGGCCCTCACTACTACCCCATATTTAAATTGTGTACATAGCTAAAGACACCAGTTCAAGGTCACACATAAAGTTCATCTAACGCTAACAGGCAGGGCCTGGAGTCTGGCAGAATTAATATAAAGCCTGAGACCTGCGCCTAGCAACGGCAATACTACTTTTACTAGGACACCAGGTACAAAAACACTTAAACACTGGCTGACAGTTATGCAATATGAGTGTGCTCATGTTTGAATTCAAAACAAGCTAATATTAATTATATCCTGCTTATTGAGCTCCTACTTCCAGGGGTGCAACTGTCCTCTGATTTGGCTACAGCCACCTTTGAGCCCTGGAATTTTTGAAAGCTTCATCTTCTCTAGGAAGAGCTACCAATCTTAAGTGCCTTGTCCAAAAATACAGGTACTCGTTACACTAATGAAGAAACAGTAGCCTTATTCACAGTTTATGTGACATCATCCTTCAAACTGCTCTGTTTGAATTAGTGGTTTACGCCATTTGTTTTTCAGCGAGACTTCTATGTTTGCTTTTTTTACAGGCATAAAACCTAAGGGGTGATTAAAAAAACCCAATTATACAAAAAAAGAGAGAGACTAATCTGGAAAGTCTGAGAACAACTAACTGTGAATATAGCAGTCTTCAACAGCGTAGTTCCATACCTATTATTTAGAACAATTTACAACACTGGGGACTAAGCAAGCAAGCATCACATTTCACATACTTGAAAACAAAGGATTTTCTTTTGGAATGAGGATTCAGAAATAGCCAAGATTTCTTACTTGGTGCTGGTCAGAAAAAAGAGCTCAAAAGACTGTTCAGACTCTAGACTGATGTCCAGCTATGCAAGGTCTTATCTTAGAAAGGCCCTCTTAAAATATTTCATAGTGAAAGAAAACAACTGATCTTGAATATAACAACTTCTACGTAATGAGGACCATAACCAACACCAAATACTACTTGAAACTTTTTTCTGCGGTATGGAGCTGGTGCTCTGTAGGTAACCATTTCCCGGTTCTAATGCAATACCGAATTACCTACTTCATCTTGTGACTTCACATAATTCCTCAGCACTTCTCTGATGTGGCCTTTTAAAATGTATTTTCTTAAATTCAGAACGAATCTCAGTCAGAATTTTAGCAATTTCTTGAGACATTTATTACATTACTTTAGCCAGTCAAGTAGTTGGTTTCTTGATCTGAAGTAACCCTCCACACACACCCTCCCTTCTGAAAGGGAAAAGACAAAGGACTTTGAACCTTTAAAAGAGAAGAATGAATATCTGCGAGTGATAATTCACTTCTAAAAGCACTCAGAAGAGTTGCCCTCCGGGAATGCTGTTCTTTGTTGACTGCAGAGGCAGACACGTCAAGTAGCTTTGAATAAACTTGTGACACTGAATAAACAAAAAAGCAGCTTTGAACAACTATTCCACTTTTAGATTTCTACAGTTGGAAAGAATAAATCCAGGCTTTCATGAAGTCATACTTCTATAATTATTTGTAACTGTAGGAACTGCCAGATTGTTTTAAACTTCTTACTATACCTACCTAATATCTAGTCTCTTTTTAAGGCAGAAGTACTTCCAGTGTTTGAAGCAACAATCAGTCTGATTGACTGATTCCGATGACACAGAAACAAACTTCTCCCCTCTTTTTTGAAAGAACCTTTACCTGTTAAAAGCTTGCTGGCTTTATTATTCTTTAAACTGAAGTTTCTCTCATTTCCCCTTCTCACCTCAGACTGCTACGTCGAAGGGAAGGGAAGGGAAGGGAAGGGGCAATTCTGTATCTTTTACAAACTGAATAAACCGGATGTTTCTTAGCCTAGCTGAAACACATTAACTAATTGGTATCAATTCAAAGCACGTGTTACTCAGCTGTTTATCTCACTGTTTTTGCAGTTATCCTCCCAGCCCATTTGCTTTTTCACGTGATTTGTTTTCTCTGCAACGTTGCTAACAGACTTAAGGAGAATAAGCAAAATTAAATTATTCATTTTCTTTAAATCCAAAATTCTTTAAGTTTAGGTGAAAGCACTTTCTTCTTCTTTTAAATTCTGTCTTCCCCCCCCCTACAAAATATAGACCTCAAATGCAAAAATACTTCCTCCTTGTTGCGGTCAAGAGCTGTTACTTGACAAAAAGCAAGAGCGAAGGTGGAGATACACCTCCAGCTCACTCGTTGTCTCAGAGCATGAAACACACAGCCTGTTTAGGACTGAGACCACAAGGTAAGGTCTGAGAGTAAATGATGCTCCAGAGACAGATTCAGTCTGAACCCTTCCTGAAATCATGTCCTTCTCTGACACTGCTAGTCCAGAATAACTATGGAGTTGAATATCGCGGGATAAATTTTATTTTCTTCCTTCTTTCTCTTCCAAACTGTGATTCCAGAACCTAAATGATTACAAGCCCTTGCGTCTTATAAGAGGAGCAAACAAATTAATACAACTCATTTATGTACCAGAAACAGGGGGAAAGGGGAAAGAAGATATTTAAGCATTTTCCTAATATTTAATACTACAACAACCCCACCATCCCGACACTTAACAATAAATTAAGAATTTAGCCTCGTAGCACAGCAAATAAGGAGGCAGGCTTACACGCACACAGGTTTACTCAAAGGATCTACAGCTGACAGCACACATCAACTCTAACAGAAAAAGTCATCACCGGGCAAAAGTGAATTTAAAAAAAAATAAAACAGAAAGAACAGAAAAGGATAGCTCTCCTAGCAACTGAAGGGGCATCTCCTTCGATGCAACAAGGAAACCCCAAATACTTTTCTAACTGTAACAATAGGGTTTCATTCAGTCTCCCCATTGTTTCTCTTCAGATTAATGGTGTTGATTGGAGCAGGCTTTGATGAGGTGCAGATATTGCAGCGCTAATTGCCCATTAGGCTTCGTGCTCCCCACCATTGGGTAATGCTTATTAGTTGTTTAAATGACCGCTGCCTCCTATTGTTATCTACTGAGCAATGTGATCCCTATTAGTTTCAGATTAAAGCTACAAAGCAGGAGGTGGAAAGGGAAATACAATTAACCCACCAGCGTCCCACCACAAATCCAACATATTGGACCTAACGGGTATTTCCAGTGCGCTAGTGCAAGGCCCAGAGGGTTAGAGGGCTTTGGGTGCAGAGATGAAAACACTGTCCCAGTCTCGTGGAGACTCCAGGGCTGGAAGTGAAAGGCAGACTGCAGAGATATAGAGGAAAGGCTTCAGAATTGCAAATATCAGGAATTTCACGTTACAGAGGAGAAAGCACTGTGAGCCAATCTTTGTTATCCTTGCCTATTTTGGAGGATAACAATAGTTATCTCCCACAAGCAGAAGTGCAAATAGATATTTTGTGGCCCAAGACAGTCTTTCTCGTTACAGGATGTCTTAACTGTTCACTCATCTTTCAATTTTTAAATATTAGAAGTAGATCTTCACAAGCTTGAAAAATCATTCTCCCAGGATTCAAAAATTTAACAAACATCTTCAAATTCATAGCCAAAAATATTGCTATCCTAAAGAGAAATAATAAAATTTGAGCTATTTATTACTTAAGATGTGGAACCTCCAAACACTAATCAATAGGTGTTTTCTTCGCTCTTTTCTGTGACCAAATGATTCTTTTACTTTTTTGTTAAAAGCGTTTTTTTCCACTTCTTCTATCCTCATGGTTTTGACATGGAATAACCTTCTTTCCTGGTCTGACCTATATTAATCTGGATATTAAAGGAAGCTCAGCTGCCCATTAAATGCCAAAATCTGTATTATATTTTAAAAAACTACATGAGTGAGAAGAGCATTAGATAAAGCATTAAAGGATTGAATTTTAATATCACAAAATGGATAAACTAGATTAGTAAAATACATAAGATTTTTAACCTGAATCAAAACAATAAATACAGTTGAGCAATTCTTTCATTCCCAGTGGTATTTGATTTCCAGATTAGCTGTTTTGGACAAAAAAGTAAATCATTAAATGTGTATAAAATTGTGTTTCATTGTTCAGGATGGGATCTCCCACACAATACACCCTGGCAGTGCATGCCCAGTGAGACTACCAGATATTTTCCAACAGTGCTGGACTTCTTAAGCAGGCAACTACCTAAAATTGCCAGTTCTGGTCCATTTCTCTAACTGCAGTATGCCCGTGCAGCTGCTTATGCACTCATTTCTTTGTAGGATCTGGTGTGGTCATTGCCTGCAGCAGAAGCGTACAAAGAATGGACGCTCTGTTATTAATGTTGCTTGAGTGGAAAAGAAACAGTGCCTGTTAACGCCTCAAGTCTACTTGTGCCTTTTCTTAGCCATATTCATAATGAGTCACAATGATCTTATATGAGCAGGAAAAAAAGCAGTGATATGATCACAGTGACCTTGCTGGACATATTTGAGGAAGAAGCCCATCTATGCGACCGTAGCTGAAAATGTCTTGTACTGACTGAGGAAAGCAGTGTATGTAATAATGCACTGTTTTCAAAATATGCCAGTGAAGGCAAACTTGTCCCCAGCTTTTATCATGGCATGCTATATTTCATTACTGGTAAAAACTAGAGGCTGATGAAAGACCTTGTGCCATTTGCCCAATGCATAATCAAATTCCTCTTTTATTTCTGTTATTTCATGCTTGTCTTTGTCATACAGAAGATGATCTTGACAGAACGTCTACATTTTGAAGGGGTTGTCCTAAGTCCCCAGTCAGCCAGAGAAATGTGAACCGCCGCATCTCAAAGAGCTGAAAATGGTGAAGTGAAACATTCATAGTTCAAAAATCAGTATCTTTAACTCTTCCATTTCTCTTCACATTTACAGAAAAGCTCCCTTATCTACAACTCCATCCCACATCTTTTCATGCGTCAAAAGCTCCAATTTTTCTCAAATAATTTTTGACACTTTCTATGAGACTATTTTCTGAGAATAGGACAATCAGGGCTCTTGAGAAAAAAGGAAAAGTGTGTCATGTATATAATTTCATATTAAAGCAAACAGTTCAGAAGAACTGGACTGATTATGTGAGCAATTGAAAATGAAAACACTGCGAAATTTCTAGTCTTCTACACCAGGGACTCGGGAATGAAATACTTGAAAGTAGGATTTAGAACTCAGTTTGCAGCAGCACGTACATGGCCTTGACAATTAGATTTGTGACATTTCCCTATCTCCACTAAACTGCATTTGGCAGAGGCATTATATTGAATATCGTACTTCACTGTGGCCAGAGTAAAACATTCCATTAGAATCCTAGCTTCAGTACACCCCACTGTCAATATAAGTGTAACTATGAGATAAGAAACAAGCCCTGAGAAGCTGAGACCGCTTCATTCTACAGAGCATCGAAGGGGATGAGAAATTGCTAGACAAGTATCTGCCAAAAATGACTCTAGGAATGAAAACGTTTCTAGACATGTTTCTAATGCACATAGATTTTCACTAGCGGTTGTTATTTTATTAAAATATTGGCCCAGAACCTTCATCTAAAATAGTTGTTCTACTATGTTAAGTATAAAATAAACCTCTGCTGTGATAAGATGACAGTCAAAACAGGTAAAATACTAGAAAGTGCAATGAGTGAGCATCTGTTTACATGCATGTACATTCTTGCATGTGTAAGTGAACCTGGAGCTGATGGCAGGTGAGCTAGATATCTTCATTCAAGATTAATACAAGAATTGGCTCAGGTTCCTTCAGTGATTGATTATTTTAACACCTCTTGGAATTCTGGAGTAAGACCAGTGAAAGAGGCCAAATGGCAAGAGCTAGAAAATTACAGGGTAAAGGGCCTGAAATTTGTGCGAGAAAAAATTAAGGAAAGACTGGTATGATATGCAAAGGGTAAAGAATAAGACTATGGTTTTATGAAAAATGGGTCTTGTCAAATAAATGCAATACGATTTTTTAATGGACCATTGGCCAGATTTATAGAGAAAACTGCGCTCACAAAAAAACTGATCAATTTGTGTCCCTTAGTTTTCCACAGCAGTGATCATACATAATACAGCTGTAAACTGGCTACTAAATGTCTTACAGCAGATAAAATGCAGCAAGTAAATATAAATCTTTCTCTGAGATCTTCTGTGAATCTCCAGAGGATTTCTTCTTCACCAAATTCTGCTAAATTAATAATGCAGAAGAAGATATAAAATTATTTAAGGAAGAACATGCAGACAGCACATATTATTAGAATAGAAAATGAGACACGTCAATTATGCAGACTAACCTGAACTGGTTTGGAAGGTGGAGAGCAACTGAGACACATATACTTTACCACATCCGAAGGCATTGTCTTATATGATCCAGAACGTAGGTCATGTGTCTGACTCAAGGAATCATATCCATAATAGCCATGTATTGAAAAGGGCTTTGGACTAGTCAGCAAACCAGTTCCATTGGGACCTTCTGCTCAATGTGTCAGCTAGGATTGTCTGTGGATGTATGTGTGGCCCATGCATGCCAGGGAAGGACTGCAACACTGGTCGATGGAGGTTGGGGGTGTTAGCCACCTTGGTCTGTGTCAGCCCTTGGCCATTCCACTTTACAAATGGCTAAAAACTTGTGAGCCACCGGTTGCCGGGAAGGAAGGTAAATGGTTTTTCAAAACATTTTAAACAGTTTTCTGAAACAGAGCTTGGGGTAGGTGGGTGGTTAGGAGAGAAGAAGAGAAGCCGACATGATAGGCTTAGACAGGAAGCGTTTCAACAGTCTCTTAATTTTGAAGGTGTGTCTGGACATGGGCACAGATACAGTATTGCTGAACTTGCCCAGTTCTGCATTTTAAAACAAGTTTTTGGAGGAGGCTTGGGGAGCTGGACTAGGGCAGGAGAAGGTAGTGCATAGTTTTCACCACCAAATTCTTTCATTTGTTTTGACAGTGTATAGAAAATAAGGAAAGATGTAATCCCTCCCATGCATTTAAAAGAGGACATAGGGCTTGTGGTTGATACAGCTTATCAGAGGAGAGGAGCAATAGCCCTGACCTCACCCAGCTGCGCATACATGAAGAGACCTTGGGAGCTTTCAGGATGGGCTCAAGCAAATCATTATTTGCTATGTGGGTGGGTGAGCATCAGGGCATCTGTCTCATTTGCCACCATAATCCCACCATTGACTGGCAGCATGTATGGATTTTGGAACCAGCTCTGTGTCTTTACACAGAGCAGGTACCAGCAGCCCAAATCCCACTGGCACCTACAGTCAACAATATAGATATATATGGTGGATCATACCCATGACCCTGCAGAGTGAGGTCAGGGAGCATGGACAAGAGCCTCTGGGGTTAAGAGGTTTTAGTACATACCTCTGTGTTGGGGAGGGACAAGACAGCATAACATAAAAATTTTCCAGAGTCTACCCCTGGCATGTGCAACCATCCTGTAAGTGTTTGTTGCACAGCATACCATTTGGGCTGCACATGCTTACACCTGCAGTTTGCCTGTGACCTATTTATTATTTTATATAGCCACACAATTCTGGCAGGTGCTGTGGCAGTGAGCGCTTCACCACAAAACTCACTTGCTGTAGGGGTTTCACCTTGTAATCTAATCAATGAAGAACTAACTGCACCATCAACATCGATCAGGTTGTGAAGGCTTTGGCATTATAGCACTGTACATCCACATTGCTTTGCATTAGCCTGTGTGCATATTAATGAATGTCAACACCTACATAACTTGGCTTGGCAGGTTCCCAGGGGCATCCCAGCAGTGCACAATAAGGGCCTAAACAAAGATACTTGACAGGAATTCTAATTTTTTTCTAGAGTACAAACAACTGGAGCAATAAAACTCACAGGTCAGCAGTTCCTATCATCAGCCAAATAGCATATTTGACAGCTTTGCAGATGGTACGGGCTGTCCATTTGTGAAAGCTTGCTTGACCGAGGGGGCCATTAACAAGATCTATAGGCAGAATAGCCCCTCCCTCTGACTGAAAGTAAGCGCATTTAGTGCCCTGGGTTGACCTGTCTCACTTTGAATCTCTGGTATCTTCTAATGGCATGGAAAAATTCACCCATATAACACTCCCACTACTTTCTGGCTTATAAATGTCTCCTTGTTTGTGCTGCTGGCCAGAATCTGACCCTCTGTGGTTGAGGCACCTCCTCTTGTGTGTGTGAGGGGAGCCTGAGGATAAAATAAAGCTGATTTCACCTTTTTATGCCATTTACTCCCTGAGAACAGAGGGGGGTACTTGCGCGTGTCAGTTCTCAGTGCAGTCACCCTTCACGGTAAGATGCATCTTATCTTCAGGATTGCATTTATATTGCAACTGCACTGAAGTAGATTAACAAGAGCTTGTTACTCGTGGCTTTGGAAAGATTGGGGTAGTTTTTGTGATGCTTGGTGGCAGCTTAAATTCAGTCCTGCAAAGAACTTTCTGAGTCTACAGGTAGCTGGTCTGACACAATTTACACAACCTCGGAGTCAGGCAGCTCCTCTTTCTTGGGTAAACACCCATCAGGAGCTTTGTGGATCACTTTCTCAAATCTCAATACCTTGCATAATCCCCTTTAAGGCATCTAAGAAGACAAGCAGAATTTCATGCTTTTAGGCTTGTCACTTACCTAAGATGTGGTAAAGCCTGCACCCCCAGGCAATTCCCACACTGCAAGATTGGGGGTTGACAGCAAATTCAGCAAAGTTGAGACCCTTCATCCTGTCACTGTGCAGCTGAAGCTACCCACAGCTGGGGTTCACAGCATCTGGGAAGGGCCAGGTTGGCATAGCTGCTCTAGGCAGGGCCTGAGCATCCTGTGCCAGCCCATGGGAATGAGGTCTTGGGTCCTCACTGAGTCTGAGGCTGTTTGCACCGTAGGTGATGAAAAGGAAGGTAGACACCAGTCAGTAAAGGTTTTGACAGTGTACCTAATGCACAGGTGGGGGGGTGGTGATGTCTGAAAAGCCATAAACCCTAGTGTACACAATTGATTTGATTTGTAACTGCTTAGCACACCATTTCACAGGTAGAGAGACTTCCTTAAACACTGATGGAAGTTGTTTTTCGAGGTAGAGAGTGATTCAAGTCTTCCTAAAGGAGGGTTATGATACACTAGGGGCTTAGTTAGGACATACGATTACATCTACACACATTTTTCAGTTTAGTTTTCCTCAGAATTACACACATTTTTCCCACTGAGGCTGCACTGAATGGAACTTGAGTCCTAGAAAAGCTGAAGGATTTATCTAACAGGAATACTATTGCAGGATTAAAAGTCTAGGGTGGCTGTGATTGATGTGTTATAATAACCATTAGTCTTGTCAGGCTTCTTGTGTGGTGCCATTCCTGTAATTAATGGGAAAGGACTTTCTAATTCTCCTCAGTGCTGCTCAAGGCGTGCCAAGACACTTGAACCTTCCATATAATATCACCGAAGGAGCTGGAACAGGGCTGCCAGGGCCAGCTCTAATGTTATCCCACCTCAGTGCTGAAGCCTGAAATCAGGTGTAATGCCTCAGCACTGATGCAATACCCACTGCTGAGTCCATAGGGCAGCCCTTTGAGGTCTCACATTTAGTAGGAGATTCAGATACAGTTCCTTCTGGAATGGTGCACTGGTAACATGGGCTTTCACCCTTTGCCTACAACACCCGAACTATGTGCCTTATTGCAAGGCTATGCCTGTAGCATAACATTTCCCACCTGACAGCATACGTGGGGTTCTCTCTTCATGACATGCCCCACTCCCCTCACGATAATGGAGTTCATTATGATGAAGGACAAGTGAGTTGAGTGGTTGGAGTGACAACAGATTTATGGCTGCTGTACTTGGTATGAAGGCCAGTTTAACACCTCCAAATTTTTGTCAGGATCCTGATTTTAAAATCTAGTTTTCAAGCCTAGCACATCTGTTTTGTAATATGGTCCAGACATTAGTTCTTAAATGTGGATGAGTTACTTGCTGTCTTTATTCAGTAACATAGCCCTGGGTGCTACTGGCAGGCAAACATTTTTAATGTTTGCCAAGCCGTTTGGCTTCTGAAAGATATTTACTTCACTACATCTCTGCCATCTTTTGATGTTAAAACCTGTGTCAGAGTGATTGCATGGAGGCAGTCCTGGTATATGAAAGGGAATCCACAGTGCAGTGTAAGATACACTCTTCTCACCACGTGGCAGAAGCAATTCTGTGGTGCTTCATACTGAAGAATTCCTTTCATTAGTTCCCTAAGCCAGCCAAAGGCACCTGAACAACACATATTCCAGAAGTAGGCGCATAATGACACCATAATAGCATCACCTTGAAAAATCAGATAGATTTGCATAATAGGCTTTACCTAAGCAGTATTACCACTGACAGTAGGTGTTGCAGTATTCTGTATAACAACATGATCAGGTCCCAGATTTTTATATATATCTATAGAAATGGTTGCATATATATATATGCACAAATCTATCTGCAAATGCAGAGCAGTATCACTGGATCCTCTAGGGAGGGATGGAGGCCATAGAGAGGAGAAGGATCTCAGGAGAGTAGAGAGTACAGCATCCCCATACCAAGAGCTAATGGAAAATTAACAGAATGTGGGACTCTTGGCACTATCTTTATAAAGTGTCTATGTCAAGAACAGCCAGTAGTTTCCAAACAATTAAATAACAGCAAAACTGAGGAATCTACTCATTCTTTAGGACTCAAATGAGGATAACAGCTCAGCTCCTTCCTTGATACCTGTCTTACACAAGGTCCACAAAACTGCTGCTGGGGGAGAACAGGGTAAGGAAGGTTGATTGTACACAGTTTATTTTACCCAGTTGTTGACACAAACTTGGCTATACCTGGATTAAAATAAGTGAGGCCAATTGTGTAGAAGAAAGGCAGTAACTGACTTCACATTTTAAGAATGTAATTACTATTTGAGAACAGGTGATTTCAGAAACACAGAAAGCTCTAACTGAGGTGTTTAGTGGCATGAAGCAGGAAGAACCAAGGCATCATTCTGTACCTAAATATGTTTTGTGTAGATTAGGGAGCTAATAATATGAAGTTTCCTGGAGGAAATGATATTTATTGGAACCTTGAGACTGTTAAGCCCCAGAATGGGCAGGTCCAAGTTTTTGACCATTCAACATTAATTATGTATCCTATAGAAACTGTACTCACTGTATTATGTACTAACAAGCACTGTTCTGTAAAGGTAGCTTACTCACATTTCTCCTGGGGAGAAAGTCAATTAACAGTGTAACAGCTTTTTCCAAAAATGGAACTGGTTCTTGAAACACATCAAATGAGTGAACAGGAAGGGAGAATGAAAGATGATCCTAAAAGATATCAAAGTTGGCTGCAAATAATTCCATAATGGATTTTCATACATGAAATTTGGGAAGTGTTTCGGGTTCTATGTTCTTCCCCTTATGTAAAACCATTGGAAAACTTTGATTTTATCCCACTCCTGTGATGTGCAATGACCCAAATACCGAGCAGAAAGAAACTGCATGAGACTAAGCCTCAGAAACCTAATGTACAATGAGATATCTTTTTAATGACAGGATGTGATTAATATACAACATAACGCAGGCTTAATTGTTATAAAAGCCCAATAGTTTTGGCCACTGATCTTGTATGCATAAAAACCAGACTTCCAAAGACAATATGCTCACAGAAAATATATGGATTCTAAGAGAAATAAATTGTTCAAGTGGTAAAAAGCCCCCAAATTATAATTTCTTTGTTAACAAATTCTACAGTGTATTTTGTCTTGCTCATTTCCTTGTCAGCAAGAGGATAAAAGAAACTTTTGTTTCTTGATTCTTGTTGGTCTTGGCCACCTCTGATTCTCAGTTCCCGTCACTGTGCAGTATTTAAAGTTACCCCCAAAACTGTGGCAGAATGTTCACATTCTGCCCCCCCGTCCCCAATCAAAGATGTCAATAGCATAATTTCTGTACTAGTTTTGAAATAGCCAAATTTCATGTAAGACATCTCAGCATTCCAGTTATACTAGAGGGCTTAAATATGGAAAAAACTTTTAAAAATCTGGTGAGGTGCCTAAGTCTTCTGAAAAAATAGTGAATCTGTGTACTCTACTAGTGCAATCCAGCCTCTTTTTAAACAATTCCAGCAAAAGCATCTCCTCTGAGAGTTTTTTTCTCTGTTCTATCAGATCTCTATAGTGGAATGTTTATCTTCAGATATTCTGCTTTTTTCTATCAAGTCATGCAAGCATACAGTCCTGCAGTAAGCACCTGCAACAAAGCCAGCACTGGCAAATGTAATTTTGTGTTAAAACAGGCAAATCGGAGACATACTGCAGCTCTTGGTTCATTCTGATAGAAGCAAGCCTTGGAAAAACAGCTGTGTATGACCACTAATGAAAAATGAATGCATCGGATTGGCCTGCATAGAGGAAAATGTCAGCACTCAAAAAAAAATGCAATTAAAATCTAAAAATAATCAAATGTTAAAGATTCCTGTAAGAATTAAATCTTTGTGCTGCATTTTTCCAGAGACATTGAGGAGAACTACTTTATGATGAGTACAAAACAACAGTATCCTTCTGTAACTCCATTTTATGAACATTTTGGGAACTGTTGGATTAATCACCAAATAAAAAACTAAGTCTAAATGTACTTGCATAGCACACTTGCATAAAAGAACAGCTTTTCACCCCTCCCCAAATCTTAAGTTTTTTTCTCTTGGCTAGCCTTTAAAACTGAATAAAGGATTCTCTGTCTCAGGTAGCACCTTTTCCATGGCCAGTAAAACAAAACTGGTAGCAAAAGAAAACTCTAAATAGACCACATGAGACCACTGGTGGTTCATGCTTTGAGATATGAATTCTTTTATTAGAGCTTTACCTTCTGTGATGTTTTAAGACTTGCTGCAGGTTCTTAAAAATGAATAGGAATTGTCCTATTCTGAACTGTCAGCAGTTTGGAAACTTAAAACATCCAGGACATGTCTCAAGAAATCCAGTTGTTCTCTTTGATCCTACATTAAAGGGCCTGTTAGAAATTGTAGAACTATGTAGTTTCTTACACAGTTCCAGTTAATACGACACTTGAGCTTTGTTCTGTGAATGTACAATAATGTAGAAAACTCCATAGAACTCCCTCATTGACTATATTCTGTTTAAAAATACACGTATTGGTTTTATATCAACATCCTCAACCACGTTCAAGACTCCATTTATACCCTTAGGTTTAGTAATTCACAGAGCTTTAGCTTCACAGATTCTTACCAATAAATCCCAAAATGCATGCACAGCTTGATTTAAGAAAGACATTTTACTTGTGTTTCATACACAAAAAACTTCTAATCAACAGTGGCTTAAAAAATTAACAGTACTCCACTTTTTCACAAGTGTACAATAAAGAAATAATGAATTTACATTCAATGGTAAAGCTTGAAGTCCACTCTAATAATAGTTGCATTGACATTCACATACACAAGCACAGAATAAATATTTCAGGATTCTTATAAGAGCATACAGCATACATATAGTACTTGAATTTTACATAATGAGTGTTAGTAGGGTCAGAAATGCATAATCTCATAGAAAAGTAAAACTAAAATCAGAAAAGGTTGTGTGGGAGGTAACACCAAGTTACTGCACAGAGCTAGCAGGTTATTAAATCCATTTGTGTGAGGAGTTTGCTTCTGCTTCTTCATATTAGGACAGTTTGATTGCAAAGGTATATTCAAAGTGCAGATTAATGCAAAAAAAAAAAAAAGAGAAGATATTTTTGTATTTATTAATACATGCAAAAGGCAGCCCCCAAGTCACCTGACAGAATAAAGCTGTTATTGGCAAGTGGCCGATATAATACAGATGTTTCAGGCAATTTTTCTAAAGCACTTTAATAGCAGCAATTGTAATTTATAATGGCTCTAGATTGACTTCTGTTTGGGTTAAAGGGCATCATATTTCTTTAACATTTATAGCTATATTTCTTTATAAATAAATATCTTAAATAGCATAGATAATGTTTCTTTTTTCTCTCTTTTGCATAAGTGTTGTGGAAAAACTCTGACCTTTTCAGAGACATAATGTGCAAAATAATGTTAGAGTGGAAATAGGGACACAGAGCATCACAGCTACATTCCTGGGATGTCAGCCCAGCCCTTCTTACACTCTGAGGGCTAGCCTTGCCAGGGTAATGCAGGGCTTTAAGGGACAATTTTCCCAATGGCTTGCTTGGTAAGAGATAAAATTTATGGTATCTTAAAGAGCTGTAAATGTGAAGTTTTATTTGCAGGAGTGTGTACAATACATCATGTATAAGATTCAGTATTTCCACACAGTGACTTCTCAAGATTTGAAAGGTCTGGTCACCTCCTTTCAGACATTTCCTCCCCAGCTTGAACATCTTTGAACATTTGTGTTCATCAGGTGTTTCCTCTGTTGCATATTTACCAGCTCTTCTTGCATTTTATAATCTGATCTCTTATCACCTAGCTGACATCTACACACAAATATTTCCAATCAGATAGAGGGTGCACAACATTAAAACTTTTAAATCTGTCCTGTAAGTGTCATCAAGACAGGAGCACAGGAACCACAGTGCAGAGTCCAACCTCTCACTGGCTGTACTGTGAAGATTCTCCTTTTCGGCGTAGGAGAAAGGAAACTTGTGTCTGCTTTTTAGATTCTGAAAACAAGCCAGAGTGGAGAAAAAGAGTTAACACCAGACTTAATAAAGCTTTTAAGACAAAACCTGTTAAGCAATTTAGACAGACACTGAATTTCCTGCTGATTTTCTCAAGTCTATACATACAGGAAATTTGTTAACAGTAGGAAGAAGGGAGTTGCTACACAGGAGAAATCTGCCATTATTACAAAAACTGGCTAAGTAGGTTCTTTCAGTATAAACTCCTCACTGGTCACTGTTCTCAGTGGTGCTGTTGCCCTTTTCTTTTTTCTCCTGAGTCTTGTTTCCCTTCTTCTTTTTCTTCTTTTTCTTTGTCTCTTCCTTCTTGCCAAAGGTTATGAAGTCACTTTTGTCAATTTGGCTGTTTGGTGGCTCCTGCCGGATGGAGATGATTGCAGGAGATCCTGGGATAATGAATTTGTCTGGCAACTCACCAGGACCACTTTGTTTGGGATTGCCTGGTCCAAATTTAAAGGTCCAGCTGTTGCTGTTCACTCCAGCTCCCACTGGGGGGGACACCTCTCCTGCCTCAGGTTCTGAAAAAGTCAAAAGAGCAAGAAAAGCTTAAAGCATCATTAAATACAAGCACTCAGTCAGTATCAGCTTCCTATTTGAAAGCTATGGCTTTAGCCTGGCTCTATATCGACTCTTGGTTGCCTGGCTGCTTGTCTGGGTGTTATCGACTGGTTCTTGTCCAGGCTGCTTAATGCTAGTATGCACTGTGGTGTTTTATAGCATGAAACACAAGCATGTGCATTGCATGGCACAAGGGTATGTTTGAGGGTGCCAAGTCTTTTGGGAAATGGTTAGAGGAGTGTCCAGGGCAAGGAGAGTCTGCCTCAGCAGTATGCACATCCATGCTGGATATCTTCGCAAACCATCTTGTCAGCTGTGTCCATGATTCCTCGTGGAAGGAATGAGTTGGTGCATTCCAGAGAGGAACCTGGGAGTCAACTAGGACGTATGTACGTGTGTGTGCATGTAAGCAATGTGGCTGATCAGCAGACATGGCCCTAGAGCAAAAACAGGAGTGAACAGAATTGCCTGGGCAGAGATATCACAGGACACCTTCAATCAGGGTGCAGAACCTGCTCTCAGAAATATTCATTGTCGTCTTCAAGACAAGGCTCTAACAACCTGTTCCCTTTTGCCAGCAAATGGAGTGACTCTTCTAAGAGAGTCGTAAGGTTTTTCTAAACTATAAACTTATACGCAAAATGGGAAATTGGAAAGGGCTGGTGCCAAATTTGTGGTAAGCTGTCACGAATAGTTCAGAAATAAATAATACTGCAGTGAGTTCTCAAACAGGGAAAGCCCTCACTATTGCGTTTCTTTTTTCTTTTTTTAATATTACAACATAAAGGCTGAAAAACACCGGGCTGGTGACTAACACTTGGTTCTTTGAATTGATATGGTAGATCACAATATTTTATACAGGCAAATATAAAGTGAAGTTCTGTCTCCAGCTTTAGGTTTGCAGTATGAAGCAAGTTTTAACTTTATTTCCATGATTTTGCCAAGATTGAGCTACTCAGATTGAAACATTTATGTATGTTGTCCTGACAAGGAACATTTTCTAGCATAATGAGATGCAAAACAAATCAGGTTCTTCTATGAGAGAAAGTCTTAAAACCTCGCTGTTTTCTCTTATCTTAAACTTTGAAAATTCTTTGTAATCTACGTAACTCCCAATTTCGAATAGGAGCAGCATATGCATTTTAGTGTTATCATTTTAAGTGTTCAAAGGATTGTGATCAGGGGAAAGCCCAATGCTTATGCTAAAGCCCTCCAATCTGATTAAAACATCCTTATCTACACTCTGAAAGTGCAGTATGACAAACATAGGACCTGCTACACTCCTAGCCACACACAAATTCTTGCAATACCACTGATCTGATTAAGTCTCTGCATCATTGTATTCTGCATCAGAGCTGCCCAGTTGAATAGGTAAAGACGTTCTGGGGAAAGAAGGGTGTGGAATCTGCATTGCTACAAGGTAGGCTTGGAAAACCAGCCAAGAGGGATTCCATATCCCTTGGAAGAGGAGGTAATGGCACAGAAAGGAGGAGAAGAAACAGAATCCTAGGTCTCCTGTTGGTGAAAGAGGGCAGGAAGAGGAAACAAAGTAGACAATCTAGAGAGAGATCTCCAACGTTTTGCCAGGCCAGAAAATGCTGTTCAGTAAACCTCAGCTACTGACTGCTCTGTACCCCTGTAGCAGTAATGAAGAATATTGCATTTGCTTTAGCAGCCATTTCATGAAACGAACAGCATGTCCTGGACTTCTTATTCTTTTATGATTCTTCGTCTTCTGTTTTCTTTTTTTCTATTTTACGAAATAAAATATATGATGTGTGCAGATGCAAGGCTCTCCTGGTTCAAAAGTTAAAGAACACTTTTTGCTTTTGACAATCTTTCTCCTGTCTGGCAGCAAAATAAAAAAACACAGGAAAGCATGATTGCTTTTAAGCTTTTCCATACTGACGCAGTACATCTGTGTTACAGAGCTGAAGAAATGTGTATACATGATAAATCAGAACTGTCTCTGAAACCACCTGTGTAATAGGTTTGGCACATGGATTCTTTGTAAAGGAGATGATGTGACTGCTTTTACAATGTGGTGTTTAACCAAGAATTAGAAGAGCCTGTACACTTCTTTTTCACGTAAGACTGTATTTAATGAGGAAGAAGATTTCACTTTATGTTCTTTCCAGGAACCGCTGAAGTTGTTTTAGTGACCTTAACCTCCCTAGTCTCAAATATCTTATTATTAATAGTTATTATTAATGTAGAAGTTCCTCTGTTTCATCAGTTGGAGCTTTTTGGTAAATTTCCTACAGTCTTAACTATCAGCTTCAGATTTTTACGCGTTTGTTGTTGATAATAGCAATGTCCTAGCAAGCTCTTTCATACTAAACGCATTAATATGAACCAGATTTTATTTCTGCTTAATAAAGTATTTTGGTCAGGTACATTTCCTATTGCTTTTGTTTCTTCAAGGTGATAAATTACAAAGGTAAATGTTGTGTGTCTTGGCCTTTTTCTGAATTATTAATCAATTGTCATTCTCCAGCAATACAAAAATGTGAGCTTTCATATTGTACATAACAAATTAAGCCCTATTTGACAAAGAAATCCTTTCTCCTTCCCAAAAAGCCCATGTAACATTCATTCCAAACAACACTGGTCCAAACCCAATGCTCTTTTCCTATTTCTGGCAGGAAAAAAACAGCTGAAGGTGACCTCAAGTCATTTTTGAATCATCCTCACTCTGCTTGGGGATAGCCCTGTAACAGTGGATAGTCCAAAAACTGCTTTGAAGTGAACAGGGTTAAAACACTCTGTGAACCGCAGTGCCACTACAGCACAGCTGAAAAAACATGGTGTGTGGTCGTGCCATTTTGACATGAGCATATTAGGCTGAAGACAGGACATGAGACAATGACAGTGACTTTATATTATCCGTTTTACCACACAAATACAGTCACATGCAAGAATAGAGGGTATCCTTAAGGTACAGCATCTCTTTTTACTTGCATGAAAACCCTTGCCAGTCTATCAGAGTGCACATACACGTCTGCATTATTGAAATCTAATTCAAAACAGGATACTGACCCTTTAATCTGGTTCTGCCTAGACAAATCCACCCACCAGATGAAGTCAGTAACATTTATCACAAAGCCATTTGGCATAATGTATCCAAACACAACAAACCCACCGTGTCTATCCTGGAATCAGGATTCTGTCAAGCTAACGACTAAGGGGGCTTGCTTCATTTCTAAGTGGTTTTTCCCCAGCCCCTGAATATGTTTGTTGTCCATACTAACTAAGCATTTTAATTCTCTTTAATACTCACTAAGCCAAAGGAAACTAATTATCCTTACAGTTGTGTGGAGAGCTCACATACAAAAAGACAGAGGCAGACAGAACTTAATGAGTTAATAGCCATCATTTCCTGTGAGTGGGGCTTCAACAATCTCCTCAGGAAATTTCCCTTCTGCGTGACTTACCTGATAACGTGTGTTTATCTGTATTGGCAGGCTGGAAGGTCACAGTTCAGCTGTACTAACAATGTTGTATGTTTAGGCATTTCAGATCAAGAATAAATGTCACTTACCACCTAGTTTCCAAAGCTTCCTTAAACATCTCTTCTGTTTCTTATGAGCAGGAATTTAACAACTAATACTTTCCACTTAGATGCTCTTTTACATTTAACAGGATTAGTTGTACCTCTGGTATATTTTCTGGCTCTTATTGAATGCTTTAAAGTTGTTTATTACACTTACAGGAAAATCTAAATAAAGCAAATCTGCCAGCTATATTTATACCACTTAATTTAAAAAATTACATTTCTCTTCTTCCTACAGCTACATAGGTAGGTTTTGCCAGAGGTCCTACATAAAAGTGCAATCTGGCCATTTCCTGGGGATTACTTTGGAAACTACCCCTTTGCCTTATTCTCAATGAATATGATAGCCTTCCTGTTCAATGACCAAATGATTTATTTTTAAAATGCATGCATGCAGCTGAACCCAAAATCTAGACCGCACCTGCAGCTCGTGATGCTGCTTTGCTTGTCTGTCTACGTGTTACAACAGGAGATGAACTTTTCACCCCTTCCATTTCCTCATACTCTCACCAAAGTACAAGTGTCTCAGTAGACTTTAAATGGAACCTAGAGCAACAGAGACTCTGCAGTTGAGTAGATCGTGTGTTTAGTTGGGAGGAAAGGACTTCTGGTTGTCTTTCAACATACTTTTTCTATCCAGTGACTGTTGTCTGAAATGCATAGGCAGAGCTACGTATAAAAAAACCCCACATCCTAAAATCACCTTTCTGAAAGCTTGAAGTCATAGAGTGTGGTGTCTAGCTACTTTTTTCTCTTCCAGAGGCAATTTACAGGTCATAAGCTGCAGTCCTCTACCTCTCACAGGACTTGAAAAACATACAAATCTCAGTCAATAGGTACTTGCTCAACAAGTCCTACTTGCCCTGAAAGTACCCGATTTCCTACACATCGTCAGATAGAAAGTGTCACGTGGATGTCATAGGCTCCAAGATCCCAGAAAGGGAGCAGATTGCATGTAAGCTGCGTCACCTCAATGAGCACAGAGCTTCTTGTTCGCATGCTCCAGGCAGTCCTGATCTCAGCACACAGGTTTTCAGAGGTACCTAACTCTCCCCGTGCTCTGTGCAGGGAGCCCAGGCACCTCCTACAAGGAACACGGTCCCTAAAAGTTAGCTTGTAGTAGCTGTAGGCACCTAATATTTTTTCTTAATATCACCCACAGAGTAAGGTATTTCTTTTCTAAATTCAGCCACCAAAGAACTAGGCATCAAATCTAAACTGTCTAATTTAGTTCTTGCTACAGTCTATAAAAAAAGACAGAAGGCAGTTCAACCCACCTAACTTAAACCCCTGTTTTTAGATGCACTGAATTTTTTTTGTTCCTTTCCTCTCTCTGCTGGAGCTGTACTACCTTTGCTGCTTTAACTACAGGTAAGCCCAGACAGCCAACTTAAACTAGCTAACTTTTGGGTGGCTAGTGCAAAAGGAGCTGAATTTCACCCTCAGGGACAAGATAAGAAGCATCATGGCTTGGAGGATCTTGTACTAATGACCATGCCAGAGTACTTCAAAAAAAAAAAAAAAAAAGTTTGAAACTAATCTCTTTAACAATGACAACCACAAAAATCTTGTGCAATTATTTGCAAGATAAGGCCACTTTCTCAGTCCTAATCCCTTCACGGGATTTTCATTTAGGCAGGCATTAGCATCTTCTGGTCAGAAATACCTGAGAAAGCTCAGGCATATTGTTAAGGTTGTGCCATTTCCACCCCTTAAAAGGGTACATTTTAGTTATGACAGCAATAACACCAGTACAGTTTACGTCTCGAATGATACTCTGCTGCAAAACTCAAAAGTACAGGTCTGTCACTGAGATGTACAGTGCTGTCTTTTCAGATGCAGCATTTGCAAATTCACTCCACTGAAGGGCTGGCTTTCATTAGCTTGTAAAACTATCCCAGCTGTTATGTAAGTGGAACAAAGTAAAAATGCTGAGTGATAGGTACAAACAGTCTGAAACTGAGACGTCTTCTAAATCTGAGGCAAAATGCCTGCTCACAGAACATGTCATCACTCCTCCCACACATCAATATCCCATCAGGTCTGGGCAAAGACTGCAGTTTCTATCTCACTGACATTTTTCTCTCTTTTGGGGGGGGCACATGTTTTTTTTCCTGTCCCTGTAAAGCCCCACAGCTCCAATCTGGTGTTTGCTACGAACAGGTGGTGCTCACTTCCCATAATGCGAGCTGGCCATATATTCTGTCATGTACATCGTCTCTAACTCCTATGCCTCTGCTGCTTTCTTAAAGAACCTTTGTCAGAAGAAGGCTAACTCGTGTTAGAACAGGTGTGCCCCTGCACAAGGGGGACAAGAGGAAAGTATTTCTGTGCAGCTCTGTCTCCCTGCAGAGACAGTTTTGACTATGTGAGATGCTCAGCCAAGATAGCAGCTTGCTTTCACTCTGTTCCACCCCTCCCCACTCACCACTTTGTCCCTGTCTTTAAAAATTTGGTGGCTCATGGACTCAAGAGATCATTTAGATAAAAGCTTTCAATCAAACCATCTATTATTATTAATTTTGAAGGAAATCTTTTTCCATTTTTTTTTTCTAGAAACCAGAACATGCTGATTAAAGCCACCGTGAGACTAGGAATGCCCCATCATTAACCACAGACCCTTCAGTCCGCAGGTCAGAGTAGCAAAACACATTAATTAAATTAATTTATTTAAAACTAAGATTAGGCAATAAGCAGGAAGCAAACTGCAGAGAAAGCTAGTCATTAACCTGATTTCTCTCTTCCCTGTCTCCTCCACTGATGCTGTACTGACTGCAGCTCTGCCTCTGGCAGGCTTAACGAATACTCACTGTTACAAAGAGTCTGACATTCTGCACTGATTCCGCAACAGCGTATCAAATGCAAACAGCATGCACTGAAAAACCCTCTCTGTCATTTGGAGGATGTTTGTGGACATTCTGGCTTCACTGATCATCCCTAAGCCTTTTGGGGATTAAAATGCCCACTTAATCTTTTTTTTAAAAAAACAAAACAAAACAAAACCAAATCAAAAACAAACCCCCAAAAACCCAAAACCAACCCCCCCAACCAAAAACACAACAAAGAAATCAAATAAAAATCCATCATCAGCATGAAATAATGGCAGCTACTGAACTGAAAGACAGAGAAATGATTCGGTCAGAACAAAGTAGAACCATTTTAACTATCAGTTTGCCAAACAATCCCAATTATCTCTAAGGGCTATATCAATTTGGAGTCTTAAAGAAGAAATAAATAATTCCCATTCTCTGCCCTTCCATCTGTTTGACCTGTTCTGCACTAATGATTCAAAGACAGGAGGAATGAACAAAACAAAAACTTCTCCCCATCAAGGGGCCTGTAGCTTTAATCCATTGCTTGGATTTAAAGTCAGTAACATTAAATGGAGTAATTATAGCACATATGTTGTGGGAGATACATAAACCCCCACTGCTCCAACATCCAGATACAAAGCAGGGTGCAGGCACGGAGGTCACTTCCAGCTCAGTCTCAGGTTAGTGTCCAAGCCAACACTGAAATTTAATTTAGATAGAGATTATCTATCTCTATTTAGATAGAGATTATCAATCTTACATGGCTGTGTATTAAAGCAATTGTCTAAGCTACCAAATAGCTCTGCTAGCATATTCTGAGAGATGTGAAAGCAAAAATTGATTTGCTTGCTACCACAGCCTGCTGTGCCCAGAGCACAACAAATGGCTTCTCACAGCTGCTGAAGAAGCAAACAGAGCCCAATGTCTGCAGCCCCAAGCTCCTCTCACTCTCTTTTTACTAAAAGAGGTTTTTCCTCCCACAAAACCATCAACCTTCTCAGGTAACATTCTTCTAGCACTGTACTTATGCCCAGTCCTGCTCCCACCGGTAGAATTTGACTTGGAAAGCACCTGTTAGTGCTTGCTCAGCACAAGCTTTAACCTTGTCCTCACCAAACTGAGGACTAATCTGCTGCATCACTGAGAGCATGCGCATACGTCCAGGATGCTCCATATCATCTTTCCAGCTCTAATCGGATGCTGGACACTGGGGGGATGAAGCGTATGAATGTTCATGTTGCGTGCAGAGGTTGTTAGGGAGAGACTACTCCTGCAATATAAGGTAGATGGATTTTTGTTTGGGCATTTCACCATACCTGCAGGCCCACAGATATCATTTTTAATAGTTCATAGTTGAAAACAGGCAACCCCCCCCCCCAAAAACAAACAAAAAAACCCCAGCCAGATGATTTTCATCTTATAAATGCATTGTAAATATAGTGTGGGCAGCTAGAACGTTAGCTGTTCTGCCCTTGTTTTAATGCAAAAAGGTAAAGGGCAGTGAATGGTGCAGGAAAATTGGACTCTGTGTTGGGGGGACCACTGTGCACCTCAGTACCTGGGCAGGGAGAGGGGAGAAATGGTGTGGGAAGTGGCCTCACCACTGCTCCCCCAAAGACAAGGCTTTTCTTTGCCTTCATGTCAAACCAGGTGCTATGTAGTGTCCTTAAGTGCCCTAAACTTGAACCAGCTGGAGCAGCAAACAGCTACCCAGGCCTCCACTGAGGGCTGATTTTAGGAAAACATCCCAAACATGTGGACTTTGAGACAAATCTTTAAAAACTGTAATGTCTGATTTGTTGCTCAGATCTCCCTCTGGATGTGACCAGGAGGGAGGTGGCATTCGAACTGCTTTCAGCTGACTGGTGCTGTGTAGGCGTGCTGCCTCTATTATATAAAGACATGAAATATTGCAAAGAGAGCAAAAGTCATTGCAGAAGACAAAGCTCCGAATGTCAGAAGGACAGGAACAGATCTGTGTACTGCTTAGTCTGTACTATGGAAAGCCAATTCTGGTTACTGTGTTCTGTCAAATTTAAATAAAAAATAATTTAATTCTTACATACAAGCACTTTTATGTGAAAGACAACAGGCTCACAGACCACCATAAATCCTGCTGTGAAAGTGAAAAGGAAAAAGCATTTCCTGGCTGCTGCCGAAGCCTCTAACAGTATTCTGCAGAGAGCCAACACCCCTCCCCTTGCTCTCTGCTAGCTGAGCTATTGAACCGAGGCCAAGAGAACAGACTATCTATACTATCTATCTGGTCACCTCCTGCCACTGGAGGCCACTCTGCTTCTATGGGGTGATCACAGGATCAGCAGCTTGGACTCCTGTCTACAGCCACTACAGCTGCCTTCTGCCTCAGCCCCTATCTCGATGGCTGGCTGTGATTGATTCCCCAAAGGAGAATTTCATGTTAGGGATCTCAGGTTACCTGAAGGAAAGATAGAAGGCAGGATTAGACGTTCTCCTAGTGTTGGATCTCCTGGACAGGACTAGTGTGTTTTTAGTTGTGTCCACCTTGGAGGCTGAACACTCCTAAGAGAATTCAGTTGAATTCAGTCCCTTCTGCTTCCCTTCCACAAAACTGTTTACCAAGACTCTACAGCTGTGAAACCCTTCTGCAGGTAAACTTACCTTAGCACAGCCCATATTACTGCTGGTGTCTAAAGAGGAAAGAGCCCAGCATGGCTGCCAAAGCCCAGTGCTCACAGGTAAAAGAGAATCCCCACTTTTTAACTAAGCACAATTAATAGAAAGACAGTAACTACGGAAACTTGAAGCATCAATTTTGGTCTTTTGAAGTAGAATCTAATTTTAACCAACTAATTGGATGCTTGAAGTGGTAGTCAAAGAAAAAGGGACACATTTATTTCAGTGCTTTTAGAAGCATCTATTTTAAACATTAATGAATTGTGAGCTTCACCACTTAGAAAGGATAGCACAGTAATAGGTCATGGACACCTAAGAAATGGTCTTAAAAGATAACTTTTTTTTTCTTTCTTCATCTGTGTTTGCCTTACATGCTTCAACCATTCCTTTTGTATATGGCTCCCACCTCAGCAGCCCAAACCATTGTAATCTCCAGGCCAGTTGACTACAGCATGAAGATTTCTGCTTGGATTTTCCATTCAGAAAACACACAAAGCTTCAGAGAGTGGAAAATGCAGTGCCTTGTCTCTCAGAGGTTGAAGGTGGCTCTGTGCTCCAAACCTCAGAGCTGGAATCTGTTCCCTTGCTCTGATCACAAATAAAGGGATAATTTTACTGGAATTTTATGGATGAAAGCTTAAACTGACCTTTCCTCTATCAGGACCATAAAAGGGAAGAAAGGGTACTATTACTGTTTAGTTTAGTTCAGTTTTGTTATCCTCAAGGGATTTCTTCATTTTAAGAGTGAACTATACCATACAGGTATAGAAAATTAATTTAGACCTACCTCCTTTAGCTGACCCAATCGGACTAGTTTATCACTCAACCTCTGCAAACTTCTCCTCCTCCAAAAGCCAGTTAACTAAATACTAACCAATGTCTATTTTGATTCTCACCAATATGGCTGTTAGCCAGCAACTTGCCCTAAAAGAGGTAGGTATGTTACTTTGATACCTTCCACAGGAAAGACTGTAAAACTGAAGATATCGAAGGCTTCAAAACAGACTCTGGCAGCCACAGCTCTCTTTCCCTTCCACAATATGGATGTCACATCTGTAGCTTCCTGTCATCTCCTGTTAGGATCACATCCCATTATTATTCCTTTTTCCTGATATGCGATGAATGGAGCTAATAATATTTCATATCAGCTAAAAAGGAATCTTAATTAAATGTGATGAGTAACTGCTAATACAATATGATAAGCCCTCTGGATAAGCACGCCACACTATTTCTCTATTTTTCAGAATCCTTTAAACATTCTCCAAGGAGAAAATGGAGGTGACCTTGTGAAGACGTCCCACATCCATTCTCCTACTCCAGAAATAGCTTTGATCTTTCAAGAGGTTGCAAGGTCCACACTTGGAGGACTTCTTCTAAGGTTGTAGGTAAATCCAGATATTATGATCGTTTAGAGTTATCTGGGTCTTTAACCCTTTAAAGTAGATTATTTCAGTACTGATGAGATGATCCAGATTGACTGCCTTGGAAGTCTGGACATACTGTATCATGGCTCCAAGCCTTCTACCCGTCTGACTTTCTGTGCAGCTAAAGGTGTTCTCTCTTAATTGAGAGGACACTACCTGCTTGAACTATATGACGAAAAGTTTGCATTTGGTTTTCAAAAGATGTGTATCTGTATAGTTCTGCGGAATTTAAGAGATCTTCATGCAGTTCTACTCTGGCTGGCTGTTGAAAGCCAATTTAAATATGTTTATGAACCTCCTAACTTGTTCAGTGTTTTATTCTACTTGGTCACATAAGTTGAAATCATGAATTGCTCAGTGACGTGCTGTAATGCTGAAACAAAACAAATTTAACAAAGAGACTACTTGAGGGGGGATAATACACCATTATGGAATATTAAGGTGTGGTTATCTAAGTAAAGATGAGATCAAAGTTGGCAGTTGCTTGAAATGGATGGCACCACATTGCAACAGCCATTTTAACAAAGCTGCAGGTGCCTTTTGTGTCTTGTCTCTAGGACTACACTTAAATATTCACCAGGTGGCAGGTATTAAGTCTTGGAGGCTTAACACTCATACAAAAAGTGAGTAGATCCAGCTCTGTTAATTTTTTTATCACTGTAACCTTTTCAGAATAGAGCCCTCATAATCCCAGTTTAAGAGTTAGTAAAAGACCTACTTTATATTTCAACTATTTTTATTTTAATTTTATAGCCCCACTCATCATTTAAGCCACGCATTGTTCCCTCAATGGAACAATTGGAGAAATGGCTCAGGCTTGTCCTTCCACATAAAATGATGCTTTACTTTATATTCAGGAACTGCTTATTTGCTAATGAACTCTCTTTCAAGAAAGGCATTGCTCAAACAGTTGTAGTAACATATCGGAAAGTTATTTACGTAAAGTGCCTGCCATTTCACTTCTCTGAAGGAAATACTAAAACCAGAAGAACTGGCTTGAAATTAACAGGAAGATCAAATCTGGGAAATTAATTATTACACATAAAGTGTAATGGATGTAAAATGGATGTCTGAGAGCAAAGTAAGGAAAACTAACTTCATTTCTACATTATTGCTTAATGGAGACTAACTTAGAAAAAAAAATGCTATCCTGATTAAATTTTAGAAAATTTATATTTCTTATAGCTATGATTCCTTCAAATGAAAAGGGAGGGAGAAAATCAAAGACAGACTGTATCTGGATTGACACCATAGTTATTTTCCTTCCAGGAAATGTGTCATATGCCCAGGTAACTAGGACAAGCTGTCCAAGAATAGAGACATTTAAAAGATTTCAGTGGTTAAAAAGGCTAAAAGGTGATGTTATTGCTTCTTGAATCCTTCAATTCAAAAGGAATTTGAAATTACCATCTGGTGGGATCTACATGTAGACTATTGAAAAAAATATTTTAACACTGAATAAAACATTTGTTTTCCCATGGTAATTGTCTGTATATACATATATGTTAATACACAATTGGTTCATTTGTTCTGAGTTTCTGTGATTGTTGAGAAGGTGACTGGCTTCTTCATTATTACCTATATGCTCTACATGTAAGTCACTCAGAATGATGCAGAGAGCAACTCCTGACAGCAACAGGGACTCTCGTGAAGCGTCAGCCTCATGTATGCCAACCTGTAATACGGGCATTACTCTGAACTGCAGCAGATGGGGGCCTGTGCATGGTGCTTCTTTAGCAGAAAAGAAACCGGTGACAGAGGTGCGTGCATTGACACATTCTTTGCATAAATTGTGGCCTACTAATATCCACAGTAGTGCTTGCACAGAGGTGAACTTACATAACATAAAGACAATGTTTCCTTCAGAAAATGTAGGCCAAATTAGATGCTCACACCTCAGGAACACTTTAAAGATTAATTTGAGTTGGAAAAGTGAGGTGAGACCTCACTTGCAATTCCATCAAAGCCATAGAATCATAGAATCATAAGGTATGAGACCAGCATGTGTCAGCAGGGGAGCACAAAGACCAAAGAGTTTCATCCCCCCCCTTCATAAAGGGGGATTTTTGTCAGCTATTACAGTATGTTCCCTGACTGGAAAGGGGAAAAAAGGCAACTGCTGCAGCAAAGGGCCAATTGCCTGGACAGCAGCAAGAGCAGCCATTCATTAATCTTGGTACGCCTTGTCCCACTAAGTGCTAAGTGTAAATGGCTACAATCCTTACATTGCTTCATATTCTCCCTACGATCCACAACTGCAGCACTGAACCTTACTTAAACATATTCCCTTTACACCAGACTTGAAGAAGAAATGGCTTAGGGTAGCCAGCAGAAACATAGTTTGTGACAACAAGGATTAAAAAGCTCTATTTATATCTCTTCCTGCTGACACATGGAACAGCACACACTTCATTCAAGCATACATGCAGCTGCTCAGTGGCTGGAATTTCTGCAGCAGCTTAGAGACTGGAGGAAGCGCATTCAAATCACATATACTCTGTACCAAGGAGAAAAGACAGCAAAAGGATGCTTTAAAATGCTGTGCTTGATCTAGTTCATTCTACTCACCAGAGGCACACAACTCCAAATTTTATATTCAAAAAATGTGTGTGCATATTTACTGAAACTAGCACTAATATTTAATAATACCTCCCGTAAAAACGGTATAATCATGCATGCAGATCTTCGACAAGCAGCTATTGACAATTTTTGAATCAGCAATTATCCAATTTGCATCTCTCGTGAAACAACTCAGTGAACAGGCAAACATTTGTATCTCTGTCGATGAGCAAATCTGCCAGTTGCTTAGCGCTGACATGTCAGTCCTCAGGAGGGGACAATACCTGGAGAGAGGACAAATATTTAGGCTCGATAGCAAACACTGACATGAGCCATATAGCCTTGCCTATAGTATCTGAGAGAAACAAACAGCAGAAATGAATTATGATGGTTTTACTCTTTTTTTTGCAGGGGCCAGAGCTTTCCCTTTGGCACACAGATATTTTTTAGAGATACAGGCACAATTTAAAAAAAGAAAAAAGGTGAGAGGAGAAGCCAACAATATGCCAACAAAACAGCTGTTTATAAATACTGAAAATAATCTGTTAATTGCTCAACTGCTCTCTTCAGGGCCTCAGTCATTCATTAAAGTATAGCAAATGGTGCCAGGTGGGATGACTCTCCCCTTACTGAAGAAGCTGAGATAAACTCATTGATCCAAGACCACACTAGGACCCAAAGTCACCTGACTGGACAACTAGATCTGCAGCTGCACCCAAACCTGCAGAGCTTTCTTAAAGCAAATCCCACTGTTTTCCCCCTCTGTAAATAACTTAGGAATCAGTTCATACTCCTCCTAAATATCCTTCACATTCCTGCCTGCAGCTTTGATTTAGTGCTTGTCTTCAGAAGCCAAAGTGAATCACCTATTTTCCTGCTTCCTAATCCTCAACTATCACAAGCTTCTCTGCAAGTTTTCTGCAGCTCCTGCAAGTAACTCTGCTTTGGGTTCAGTAGAAAAGCTGCATTAAGAAAGAAAAATGCTGAGCAGGTGGCATTGCCATAGTCTAACACACACAGAATCAAGCTTGTTCCCTTGTGGCTGTTGTATTTTAATCACAATTAACTGATGAAAGAGCATAAACTGCAGCCTGAATTTTCTCATGTAGCTTTTTCTTTTTTGTGTCTCTAGTCTTTGCACTGTGGGATCATGTCATGCCCATTCATCCTGCCAGTTGTCAGAATATTTGTCACTTTACTTAAGTATCAGTAGTTTTGTGATTTTGTGAAAATCTCAGGTTTCACGGGTGGGGAAAAAAAAAAGTTACTTTTGGCTGCTAATGCACCAGAAAGCAAATAAAAGGAACTAATTCTTTGCCTCAAAAAAAAAACCAAACCCCAAAACCACCCAAAAAACCAACCAACCCCCCCAAAAAAACCCAACAACAAAAAAACCCCAAACCAAACCATATAATTTTTAAAACAATTTCTACCTGAGGCTTAAGTTTTGAGTGTTCAGGATTGGCACCATAGGACTGACCAAATGCAATTTCATGGTCTGCTTATCCATCCTATTCTCTACACCATCATGCATTTACTAACAGGTGCTCTTCCTTACCCAGGCATCTGTGACAAATAGAACATGCCACGCATGCGTTACTGTGCAGAGAAAGCAAATGCCTTCACAAATTTAATTCCAGTCAACAAAGAGGTTGTGCCTGAGAATCACAGAACTGAGTAATCAATAATCATGGTCTACAAAACAGAAAAATATCTTCTGATGGCTTCCTTCAAAGTTGTGCACCGTTTTCTTGATTCTTTTTCAGCATTCCAGTATTATGCTGCTTCCCTAAAGGCTGCGTGGACCAACACTGTTATCCTGCATAACTGTATCTGGCACTTGACCTGAATATGTTTCTCCCGATTAGGCAGTGACATTCTCATCTGGAAACTCTGTTTATACATTCAAACTGTTGTCTCAGCATAAAGGTGTGCCTGAATTATTCTGAAAACCCAGCTGAATGTTTGCTAGGATGTACTGTCTGTATGTCAAAAACTTCAGTGATTAGTATGATTTGGAAGCTTTCATCTCCAGATTCCAGAATCTGCGGCAGCTTACACCTCCCAGCCTATGTGTAGGAGTGATGGATGTCTGTTGACAATGTGGTGGGATGGACAAACCTCCACACCGCAAATAACACTTACAACATCTTTTTCCCTAACTGTCAACCTCAGCAGAGAAATAAAAGCATGATTAACACATAAAAAAAAAATATCCAGTGGCTACTAGCCTTGATTCTTCAAGGTCAAAGACGAAACACAAGCAGGTCTGCAAAGGAGGTAGAAATTTCTGCCCAGCACCTCTCCTCTGCAGTAAACAGGAGACCTCACTGCCAGGTGCAACAATTTTCCCCCTTTCACAAATATTCAATTTATCTCAACAACCAAATACTCCCCTTACCTTAATCCATGTTATATATTTTTCATATTTACCATCAGAATCACATAGTCTCACACCACATGTTTTCTATGAAAAAAACCTGCAACAGTTGCCTCTTTTCAGAGTGAATAAAGGCCATTCAAAACACAAACAATCCTCTCTTGTCTCCTCAGTTCCTCTGTGAAAGTAGAAGGAATTTGTACAGAGCCCAGAAGGCCACAAATTCAGTATCTGGCAGAGCAGAAAGCAAGCTCTGCTCTACAGGAATGCCTGTTAACCAGTTTCAAGAGTAATACTCTCAGCATCTGAGCTGACCTTAACTATTAACCCAACATAAAAGTGAGCAGTTGTGCACCCAACAGTCAGGACCAAGGATATCTAAAAATTCCCAGTCTGCCAGCAGCACTATATGTTGAACATTGACTTGACTAGCGTGCCAAAACTGTTTTAGAAAACTGTATTTATATGTTCCCAAAAATTAATACCATGGAATTAATACAGCTCCACTTTTTACCAGTAATTACTCTGAAGTTCTCTCATGCATGCTACATGATGGCTGCTAGACTTTTTGAAGGTTCAAATGCTGCTCCAGCACTATATAATCTCAGAATTTAACAAAATCAAATCCGTAATCTCTATGGCTTTAGAAAAAGCCTGGGAGGGAAAAAGAAGAAAGAAAGAAAAAAGAATCATAACTCTGATGATGTTAAAAAAAACAACAAAAAAGCAGTTTAATTTTTTTAAATCAGATGCTCTTTAGATGTTTGACTACTAAGCTTTATGCATGGGATTGGTAATCACAGAATGGTAGGGGTTGGAAGGGACCTTTGGAGATCATCTAGTCCAACCCCCCTGCCAAAGCAGGTTCACCTAGAGCAGGTTGCACAGGATAGCATCCAGGAGGGTTGTGAAGATCTCCAGAGGCGGAGACTCCACAACCTCGATGGGCAGCCTGTTGCAGTGCTCTGTCACCCTCAAAGGAAATAAGTTTTTCTTGTGTTAAGATGGAATTTCCTGTGTTCCAGCTTGTGCCCATTGCCCCTTGTCCTGTCGCCAGGCTCCACTGAAAAGAGTCTGGACCCATCCTCTTGACACCGCCCTTTACATATTTATAAGCACTGATGAGACCCCCTCTCAGTCTTCTCCAGGATAAACAGACCCAGGTCCCTCAGCCTTTCCTCATAAGAGAGGTGCTCCAGTCCCTTGATCATCTTCATAGCCCTCCGCCGGACTCTCCAGTAGCTCCCTGTCCTTCTTGAACTGGGGAGGCCAGAACTGAACACAGTACTCCAGATGCGGCCTCACTAGGGCAGAGTAGGGGGGGAGAATGACCTCCCTCAACCTGCTGGCCACGCTCTTTTTAATGCGCCCCAGGAGACCATTGGCCTTTTTGGAGACAAGGGCACATTGCTGTCTCCTGGTTAACTTGCTGACCACCAGGACTCCCAGGACTCTCTGTGCAGAGCTGCTTTCCAGCAGGTCAACCCCTAACCTGTACCAGCGCGTGGGGTTATTCCTCCCTAGGTGCAGGACCCTAGCTTGCCCTTGTTGAATTTCATTAGCTTCTTCTCTGCCCAACTCTTTAGCCTGTCCAGGTCCTGCTGAATGGTGACACAGCCTTCTGGTGTGTCAGCCACTCATCCCAGTTTTGTGTCATCAGCAAACTTGCTGAGGGTACACTCTGTCCCCTCATCCAGGTCACTGATGAATATATTGAACAAGACTGGAATTAGTTTTTAGTAATAATTAGCTTTCAAGTAACTTCTCAAGTAATATGTTCTGCACAGCTCAAAGGAAAGGCTATTGCTGTGAAGACCAAGTGGTAGAGCAAATATTTAATTATTGTTTTCTCCAATACTCAGCCTCTACCTCAAAAGTAGATGTACGACCAGTCCAATGCAATCTTGTCCATTTTTGCCAGAATCCATTAGCATATTATCCAAATCCCAGGCAGCAGTATCAAAGACTGTTGAAAAGTTTGGAAGAAAATTATTTGGCTTTCCAGGCACTGTGTATCATTAAGGGAAGACATCAACTAGATTGGGCAATCTACATTCCCTAAATGAGCTAAAAATAAAATTATAAAAGATACAGGTAATTAGGAGTCTCCAGACAACCCTCACTACAACCTCAGGATTTTAGCTTTTCAGCAGGGGCAGGTATAGGTAAGAAGCTGACCAATCAGCCCATGTAAGGAGAGAACAGCCACTTGCTTGAGCAGTACAGAGCCTCACTTTCCACAGAAAGCACAAACTAAGCATGCGTGTAAAATTTTCACTTATTTCCAGGATTCAGAAGAAAACCTGGGGGTCTCCCAACAACAGTAACTGGATAACTCATTCATTTCAGTATAGACAGAAAACAAAGACTTCACAGAAGTCCAGGTCTCACCGGTCTTGGTTTAGGACTGCTCCTATAGCAAGAGAAGCAGTGAGAGTCTACACATTGCATGAACCACAACGGTTCAAAGATGTCATAAGGAAGGGCACACCAATGCAAGGCTATTCACCTCTCCATGGGGAATGAAAGTCCCTGTCCTTGGAAAGGAATCCCCAAGAGCACCAGGACAACTACAGCTTGGGGAGGACAAGGAGAACGAGCTGTGCTTCAAAGAGAACAAAATATAATATTTCCTGCTCCCCACTCGGATCTTCTGTCCCCTCTTTCAAGTAAACGGTAGGGATGCTAAAAGCAACAGCTTAATGCATGAAAATAGTGCTGATTACCTAAAAGTGAGATACAAATGCATGAAAATAGCACTGTCACTTCAACAGGATGAAAAATTTAGGGCCATGTAGATGGACAATTCACCAGAAGTGAAGGATCAATACACAAGGATCGCCTCTACACTGAGAAATCATCAGAAAACCCGTAGCTAAAAGGGTTAGTAGAGTAGGAAGGAGAGTGGACACAGGCAGGAACTCTGAATGATGGGGTTTTTTACTCTTTCAAGAATCTGGTCTTGTTGCATTATTGCAAGTCAACAATCTGAAAGGCTTCCTGGATACTGGTAGGAAAGTACAGAACTTAAAGGCAGTTGGTGACACTATAAACTGCTTACTCCCTTCCTGTGCTTTGGTCTGGGCTTGTCCATTCAGGCTCTCAGTCTCCTGTGGACTACCGGAGTTTTCAGAAGTTAGCATTATTCAGATGTCTTCTGACTTATTCATCTCACTTAGATACACTGTACAGCTGAGTCTGCAATGAAAGGGAGGTAGATGGCTACATCCTTCCTACACTCAGTAGAAAGAGGCATTTCTAGGGTGTGATTTGGGGATTTTTCTCCAGGCTTTCTTTCTTTTGCAATAAAATGGTAATTCAGTACTTTTTCTCTAAATGGGTGTAGGGGAAGACTGCCTTGGGCATATCAGTGTGTCCAAAGACGGTGGAAATAGCTGATATTTTTTTCAATGAGTTGTCAATGTTGATTCTCACTTTGTCTGTAAGTTTTTAAATAATTATTTGGCTGTGGTTCTGTTTTTCTAATTTTAGTGGATATGACAGTTTCTTTTCTTCACAGACTCTGTTCTTTCTACAGTGGTATTACTATGTCTGATGACCATCTGCATTTCAGTAGTTTCATGAACTTCACAGTGGATTCTGTTTTGACTTCAGCATGCTCTTAGAAATATATCCTTAGAGGGCATGGGAAGGGCAGGAAGAACCCATGATGAATTCTTCCTCCTCTCTTGTGAATATGCTCATGCAGCACTGCAGCCATGTGCAAGGCTTATTCTGCCTGCTACGATGAATTCCAAGCAATAGTGTCTCATGGTTAATGGGTTTCTTCTCAATAGCCTGCAATTGCCCACTAGCCATTAAATAGTTCTGTTAATACAACACAAGCATTTGGTCACGTTTTCCAATCCAGTATTGCTGCTTACCAGTATTGCTGATTATATTGCAGCTGGCAGCGCAAGCCATCTGAAATGGAATTGGTCATTGATCAAGTAGACTGGCTGCACATACTGCAGCTGCATGCCTGGTAGCTCTTTCTGACTAGCTTATCTACTGACAATGTCTGGGTCTGCTAAAATCATACCATAAGTCTTATCTTCCCTGTAATTTTCCACATCACCAGGTGGACTCTTGTACCTAGTTTTTCTTGGGCTGGGTAGCTACAGTATCCAGACTTAGAGTAAATCTGTTCTTATACACAGTGTCACTGCTTGTCTTTCCCAGCAGAGTGTAAAGGTCTTAACTAAGAACACACATGGCTCTGTGTATTTTGGCCTCTGTCTACAGCACAGATGTCGGCATTTCCAGGAGCCATGATAGGCTACTCAAATAATACTGAAAAAGAAATTTTGTGAACATAATTCAGCTGATCTGTTTTAGCTACCTGCCCTAGGAAGTGGCAAACTAAATGTAACATCTCATTTCTCTCCACCAGAATTTATTTGAGCTCACAAATTTGTGTGACCGACTGGGATGCTATCATTTGCACCACATGCAACTTAAGTTAAATCAAAAACCCACCATCTGTTTTTTTCCTGATTCTTAGTTTCTTATGCGTTGACCTGGTACATGTGTCTTGTGTTCATAGCAGTCAAATGTTGATCCATCTCCTACAGACTTGAGCATTCCTCTGATGTTGTATCTCTGTTTTTTTCTGATTATTTTTCTTTTTGAGTGGCCCCAAAGACAGATTCACTGACTGTTGCAACGCTAACCCACACCTGAGGCTCTGCATAAGCAAACCAGGGATTACAAATAGGAGAAACGTTCAGTATTTTTTGCAAGTTCACTGTAATACAGAGGAGCCATGCACACTGAGCACAGCCTAAGTTGTTGTTACAGCGTAGCTGTAACCCATCCGTATCTCATCTCTAATTGCGGAAATTAGTGTCTCCAGTGATGGAGTTCTATGTTCTTCATGCAGATATCTATTCAAAATTCTACTTCATAAATATACTTCAAAAATAAGCTATTTTAG
Organism: Burhinus oedicnemus; assembly: GCA_008921705.1. Classification (NCBI taxonomy): domain Eukaryota; kingdom Metazoa; phylum Chordata; class Aves; order Charadriiformes; family Burhinidae; genus Burhinus; species Burhinus oedicnemus. The sequence continues at coordinate 395,616 of VFFE01008892.1, forward strand.
AAGAATTAATTCTGTCAAGGGGTTACTATGCTTCTCAAACTCCTTATCAAATGCTTCATTATTCTTGGACATAGTATCTCTTTCATTGTGTTCTTCTTATTCAGAAAATTAAAGTCCTTATCTTCCCTTTCTCTTCATTATCTGTTATGATCAACTCTACAACAAGATCAGTTCTTGTTTCCTCTTTCTGCCACCATGTTTTCACAAGGTTGATTCTCTACAAGCACAACAGTCCTTTGTTCTGAAGATGTAGTTCCACACATTTACTCTGTGGTATCCCTACCCCTTTTTGTGCCAGTACTAGTTCTCATCAGCGGCTAATTGAGTTGAAAATTAAGCCTACACAAACCTTTTCAGGCAGATCAGCTCCCTGAACCAGCTAACTCTATAGTCAGAGGAGAAACAACGCTGATTTGAGAGAGGAATGGAATGTATGGCAGCAACTAAAAGAAAAAGCAAAACCAAAAATCCCAGACTTAGACTGGTATAAACTGATATGAAGCTACCCAAAGGACATTTAGTCCACATAGTCTCCCTGAAATGCAGGCAAGTTCTTCCCTACTACAAGCCTCAATATCTGCGCTGCCAGCTGCCTCTGTATTTCTTGGAATACAAGCTGGGTAAGAGCAGGGAAGTATACCATTGTCCTGAAGTTGCAAAATGACTCTTTTTTTTAATTAAAATTACTTGCAGTAAACCTGCAACACACTTAGGGCTACAAACATCAGGACAGAGATCAACTTCCTAGTGCATCCTCCAAACTCAGCTTTGTGCAACCTCTCTCCACCCTCCACAACCTTGCAAAACAATCACAAAAAAAAAAAAAAAAAAAAAAAAAAAAGGATTAGCAGCAAAAATTTGTCATGCTCATGATATTGCTGTGCTCTGTAGGGAATTTTGATTTGGTTTCCTAGCAACTCTGCAGGCCAACTTGGCAGTGATTTTGTACTGCGCACTAGTTAATATAGGGTTCTTGCAGCTCTTCTAAAAGAGCTACTTTAAACTCTTTAACTGCCTTTCTCTCCTTTAATGCACAAGTGGAGTGCACCCTAAGGCTGCCTGGGAGATTAGTATGGAGCAGGAAGAAACACCTACATTTTACTTTTACCTGCATTCCATCCTCTGATGATTTTTTACTCAACACAAAAGAGTTCCTGAACTACTATTTAATTCAAATTAAGGGAAATGAACAAATGGAAAGGAGAATCTTTAGATTAGAGGGAAGTTATTATCCAAGATCTCCAGCCAGGGCTGACCTCACATCATAGCTATGAAGAACCCAGATGCAGTTTCTACAATGTTACAACCACTTGCCAGCTGGGAATGGGAAAAATCGAAATACCAGGCAAGAATAAGGAGGTTAATTGTAAACCTTGATGAGGATTAAGCTTTTAAAACTGTATTTGACATACAAGATTCATAAAAACGCATCAAGAAATAAACAATCATAGCATCAGTATTGATGGCTGGGAATATATTTTCTACTGAGAAGAGCTACAAAGTTGGCAGAAATGCTCTAAGCTTCCCATCATGCTGTCTAGCCAATGTACTTCAGAAAAGATTAGAAGCTGACCTGCACGGATTTAGTCTGCGTGACCCACTGGCCTCCATGCCAGGCCTGCCAATTAGTTTCAGCTGTGATAATGTTTTCTGTGATGTGGCAAATTGCCAGCAGGGAACTGGATTAAGATTACCAAATCATTTTACCTGTCGACCCAGAAGTAAGTAGTTCTCTTTCCCATTAACGGTCTTCTAGATAGGTTTAGCTGTAGTTTGAAAGCCTGTACACTGAGATGTATATACTGATTTACAGTATTTAACAGCAGAAACATGCTTCGTTCTGTCTCCAAACTTCACTGCTGAAAACAGTTTTACTATATAACTGTATCTTGCACTCTTCAGAGGGGTAAAGACAGGGATCCAGAGTGGACCACAGTGTGTGTGGTCCTTGTGAAACTCTGTAATTTTTCTTGCCCCAAAGCAAAACGTGATGTTCATCATGGTGCTTTATTTCTCCCAACTGCAGCGAAGTCTGGGAATAACTGAAGCTGATAATCTGCCACTAATGTTATTCATTTATTTTAATTCTTCTGTTTCCAGCTACACGTGGGAGATTCTGCTACCTGCTTAGCATAAATTTGCAGCAAGATAATAATCTACCAAGGACAGGTAATTTTTGCCATGAAGAGAGGACATTATATATGATAACCAGAGAGAACAAATCCCTTGGAAACCTAATGAGTAGTGTGGTGCTAGCACACTCCTCCTGCTGATAGTCTATGCATGCCATAGTTGCAGGTTACTTCTTTGGGCCAGCTTATCCTCTACATGTGACTGAATACATTTGACTCCAGGCATTTGGAAAGGACACTGCTTACCATTACAGTCTGTCTGCTTATACTGTCTGAGATAATAATGGAAGCAGTTTGAAGTGGTATGGTGAACACCGAAGACAAAATATTCAGTTACTGTAGTTACTAATTCTGACCCCTTAAACACCACAATAGGCATGCAAGTTGATTTACCACTAAAATGACAGCCTCTTGCTCCTGGGAGCATCCAGGATCATGGAAAAGTAATACAGGATGAGATAGTGAAAAACTGCAAGCAGGAGGGAGAAGAATGTAATTTGCAACGGCAAATCCTGAGTTGTGTTTAACACATAACATTCCTTGGTAATGAAAAATCCCATTTGGATTTTCTGTCTGAAAAACAATGTTGTAAGGTCTGCAGGCAGTGCTTGAAGGAAACCTGAGGGACGAATTGTTAATTGTGCATTTTTCAGTATTATGATAATATTTTTTTTCCACTCACTGCCTTTGTTCAAAACCCCTCTAATTTTATTGTAAGTCTTACAACATTCTGTTCTTCCTTAAAGCTGAGCTGTCACATTCAAGTGATTATGTGCGAAAAAAAAATCAGAAAATTGAATCAAGAACTAAAGGAGGTTCAGGACCTTCCTGATTGTTTTTTAGCTTAGTCTATGGTTTCTTGATTTCCAAGTGCCTCCCAATGTATTAAAAATCTGAATGTGAAAAACCTGCTGAAATTATTTGAAGACCAGAGCTTGCCTCTCAGAAATAACTAGGTATTTCTTTCTCAACGTTTGAATAACCTAGCTAGAATAAGCGATCCACAGGACCAGTCACTAGGCCAAGGGGGTGTGATTACAGGATAAGAATGTATAACCTAAGGCAAAATCCCTCAGCCAGCTCTAGTAACAACAGGGACAAATGCAGAGAGGGAAGGGCAGGGGACCTCTCTTGCCATTAATTGTCTAAGTGAGCCTAAGGAGATTAGCTGCACAATTAGGTATTTAATCAGTGCCACTCCCAGCCTGTCTTGTGTGTGCTTCAGTATTATATGCCTGAGATCTGACCTTTACGTGGAGATTGAACTCCCTTTGCAGCCCCTGAAATCCCACCCCACTCTATGCAACAGCTCCAAGAGAGTCTGTGAATCCATCAGCAGAGGATTTGCTTGCCAGTCAACAAACCTTACTTGCTCTTTCAACAGCTCCTTTTCTTAACAATCAAAAAACAAATCATGGGAGGCAGGCACAAGACAGAACTGGCCCACTAACAACCGCATTTGCTCTCTTCCTAATAACAAACTTGACCAAAATATAAGCAATTTAATTTCATCATGTTCAAACCGCTACCAGTGAATTCTGTTCTAGCTCCAGCCTCCTTGACAGTGTTTGTTACGGGATGAACTGCTCCTGTTAACTGTTTTGCTCTGGTCGCCTCTTGGTATCTGATCCTGGCACTGTGTGAGCTGGGGCATGTAGGTTCTGCACAAGGTCTCACAGGCTGCACCAAGTCTCCCCTGCATCTCTGAACTTGTCCTATCTACCTGTGCAAGTAGAAGCAGCACACTATTTTTCTTAGCATAAACACATAGAAACAATTTCCGCAAGACCACAAAGGGTATGTGGGGTTTGTTTTCTTCCTAATCAACCCATTTATTTCGCTAGCTGTGTGTGCATGTGAAGAGGGGATGCTTTTAGAGATGGGTGACTGTAATTATACAAGACAAGAGCAGAGAAGCTGCACTCAGATTCATTCCCTTCACAGCCAGAGCCTTGATTTTCTGAGAATTAAATCCCCATAATGAAGGGGATACCTTTGCGTGCTGCTATTACTGTTTTACATCTCTCATTACACCCTCGGAGTGCACACAAGTAATGACTGAACAAATTCAGAGTTTAGCTCTGGAAGTAAATTCAGCACCTCTACGTCATCGTTACATAAATAGTCAGAATGTGTGCTGGAAAAATATGTAGAGTATTGCAGTATTGCTTTCTCAGCTTTGTGCAGCCCAGTTCTATCCTGGCAGTCCCACCAAAGCAAGGATATGGCAAAGAGATCCGGGAGTGCAAGAGAGAAACAATGGCCAAGGGGAGTGGGAAGCAGTCTCTGCCTGCCTCTTTAAAAGCAGGACTTGTGAGCTGCTAAAGGTCTGACATTGCAGTGAAACATGAAGGCTGAAACAATAATCACACAGTGTTCAGGAAGCCCTAACCTAAGGGGCTCTCTATGGCTCAGTAGGCTGGAGGGGAGCAGGGAAGGATGCCCCAAAACATGCTCACAGCTGTCATCCTTTGTTCACCCCTGCTGCAGTGAGAAAATTGTGAGCCAGGTGGATTCTGATCCAGTCCTCAGCATTGCCATTGAGTACCCTGTGATAAGAATGATTTTAATTTTCTGCAGCTTGTTTTTTTCCTTTTTAAACCAGGATAATGATCATTGCCTTTCCCTTGTGTTCCCAGACTTTGTCTGCCCTGCTCATCTAAGTGGTAAGTTCTTTAAGGCAAGGCTTGTCTTTTGCTATTTGTAGGGGCTTTGCATAGCGCCATCTGACCTGAGAGGCACTGCCACACTACGACATTAATAACAGACACTGAAGCAATGCCCGGTTACAAAAATAAACACATGAAAAATACATTCATGACCCTTGTGTACAGCAAAGTGCCACACACAGGCAGACATCCATTAGGGGAAGATGTAACATCAGAGAGCAGTCTGTACTCCCCTCAACCTCTTTTCTCCTTCCATCGCTTGCAATATAAACACATGCCAGATCAAAATTTCTTGGAGTTGCTTAGAACCTTCCTTATTTTGTCCACCTACTTCCTATCAAAGAGTGAATTGTATATAGCAAGAGATAATAGGACTGAAATTCCTCTGATTCATTAATATAATAGGTTGTTTTAATGTTTACTTGAGCATATATTCCTTTAAGAAAATCTAAAAAGAACAAAATTAAAACCACAGCAGTAGAGAAAGAGGAAAAAAACCCCCACAAACACACACACAAAAGGGAGGCACAACAGGGAGAAAATAAAGCAGCTGTAAGCTCATGTGGAAACAATTTGATTACCATCAATTCACTGAAGTACTGACCAGATAAACACTTGTTTAGCATATAAGTTCTGACAAGATCATAACACAAGGTAGTACAGCTGCAAGTGTGTGATTTTTCTATTTATTTATTGAAACCTCTGAGAAAATAATAGAGATAGGAATCAAAATCCATGTCTTCTGTGTAGCTACAGAATATCACCAGTAGGCATGCAAAGCAAACTCGCTGATATTGTTATCAAGATCCCAAAGAAGCACATGCCTAGAGCAATGGACAAGTGAAATAGTTGCTTGGATTTGAAAATTGGACTTTATTTTATTTACAAACTAATTTCCTACCAGATGTCTGGGAATCTATCACATCATCTGGCAAATCTATTTTTTTGTAAGAAGTGTTGTTGTCCTGCCCTCTCCCCCTTTTGCTCAGTTGCAGCATCATTCGGGTTATGTCTAACTTCTAGATGGTAGGTTAATCAGGGTAGAAAACCTCATAAACTAGCTGGAGGTTTTGGTGTTTGATTCAAAGGAGTTAACAAACTATTAGCCATTGCAGACATAACGAAGTTAACCATAATCAAAATCAGGTACTTTTCAAGAGATGTTACTTTGTTCTTAAAAGAAAGAGTAAAGTTAAGTGACAGCTGTCAAATGAGGAACATCTTTTAGCAGCAACTGTAACTTCCATTTTGAGGAAGCAAATAGATCATTACAGGAAAAAATTAATTAAGTAGACAAGGAGTTATTGTCATTAAACTTTCTCCTAGCACCTAAATATAGAAGTTATAGCCAGCTAAACTGCTTGTGTAAAATCTCTTACTTTATCACTCCTTAAAATGACAAAGTCTTGAGCTGCAGCAGCTTTTGTCCACAGTTTGGTAACACCTGGTCCATATTACTCAGTCACAGAAAACCACTAGCCTTTTGCTCCTGTTACTCTTATTTTATGGCAGGTTTTAGAAATTTTGCAGGTTTCCTGTATTATTAGTATCTCAGCTGGAGCTATCAGTCTCACATGAACCTTCAAGAAATCTGCATTGGAACAAACACCCAACGTGGAGATCAGAAGCTGGACATGGTCATCTCCACTTTGGCAAATTCAACAACTGACTCCAGTCAGGGACAAATGTGACCCTAATCTAAATGGAAAGGCTGCACATGCACAGGGACATGACTAAATGACAAGATGAACAAATGCATTCTGCATTGCCTGGGGCTAATGAGAAAGGTTAATTCCTCTCACACATCTTTGCAGCAGGTGGGATCAAGAATTCTCCACAGTATCGGAAGACATAAACTCTTTGAAAACCATTCTCTTTCATAGTCAAAATGAAAACAAAGCCTTAGCCAAATATATCAAGACTAACAGACCACACAACTTTGACATTTCCAGCATTAGCCTTTTTCAAATTCTGATGAGTCCTTTTCTTTCCTTACACTGAGTCTTCAAGGACTAAGGTATCACATGCTATTAAATCTCTCATTCATGTAATCTAATTTACTTGGTACATGCCACTGAAAAATAATGGATTCTGTAATAAAGATCAAAAATGTTACTTCGGGTCAGTCACAGGTATTCTGGAGCTAAGAGGAAAATAACAAAATAACAGAAAGCAAATTCAAGAGTAGCCAAATCATGACTGCAGTTTCTGTATACCATAATCTATCTTCCCCTCCTTTCTTTGCCAACACAGCTGAACAGAAATCTAAACTAACATTAATTTACCTAGACCTGGTTGCAAATACTGAAAGTCCAAACTGTTGGTTCAACTACAGTTAGTATGTGGTGAAGCAGACGAGTTCCTGGTCAGAAGAGTCATCAGCTTTTAAAAAATAATGATCAGTATGTCAAACTGCATCTGTCATAAAAATATCTACATTTTTTGACACGTTCTTTTGAAAAATCTTTCTGATTTCAAAATGTTTTTCTTCAGCCCAAGCAGCATCTGAAATTCTCAGCCCTCTCCAGCTTCCATCAGGCTGTCAGAAATGAGAAGCATTTATCACATAAAATTCTTAGTTCAGTGTGAAATATTGAAAAGGTGATGTGTGGCCCAGCAAACCAGATAGGTAACAAGAGAGGTGAAAATACAGGAAACAGAAGTGGAAAGCCAAGAGCAGGAAGCATACAGGGATTATCCTGGGAATAAAGCGTACTGGGAGTTGGGGCAAAAACTGAAGACTCTGCATCACATTGAAGGTCTCAGCAACTAGGCGGAATTAACCTGAGAATTCAGTGACCAAGGTCAAAACATGACATAAAAGAAAGGGATTTAACCTTATACGGTCCTTGCAGATTATTTCTATTTCAGTATAGCATCAGTATTGTATCAGTATTTCAGTATAGCATCTGCATCTACATGAGAAAGCTGGCATGATTTCCTTCTCTGGACTCTACTGAGCTGGTAGAAATACTGCAGCTTTAAATAACGATTTTAGTGTGCTTTATGCAGATGATTTTTTTCCATGATTACAAGAGGCTGTGAATTAAATCTCTATGATATTTTACTATGTAGGCTTAGGAACTAGTTAAACTGCTTATGACCTTCATTTTGGAGATTTATTAAATCACTGATTTGAAGACTAGTTTTCATGAGAAACATGAATAACTTGGCTGGTCCCTACCTTCTCCTTTAAAAATATTACACATATTATCACAGTGTTTCTTAGACCACTTAGGGTATGGTTCTTACAGCTCATATTTTGATATGTAGGTATTTCTGGTCTTGAAAGCTGGAATTATGAAATTCCATAGAAAATGCATTAATAATTAAAGTAAATATAGAAGATACAGATGTGCACAGCTGGGTTTTCTAGCTCCTTCCATTTTAAACAGCTGCAGCATTCTGCAACAAACCAAGATCCCAATTTTGCATTCTGGGTTGCTACTTAGTCATTATCTTTTATAGCTTTAATCAATGAACCGATAAAGCTAAACCAGACTAGTGTTCTCTGCTCTTATTTGTAAATTAACCTTTAACAGTCTCAAAGAAGCAGCACTTTCAGCACCTGCACATTTTTTGCAGCGACTGCTTGACAAGTCCTAATTAGACCCTTTTTCTGTAGATAAGGAAGGTCATTTGAAGAAGGTGAATAGAAACTCACTGACATTTAGGAAGAAACTGTTCTCCATTACAACCACAGTGTAAAGTTATATCATATGAAATGCGCAATATCTGAGGTCTTGTAACTCTGAGAGTTATTTTCTTTGGCTCTTTCTCTTTAAACTGGATTTTTAGAAAAATACTTCAGAGGCCAAGAGCCTTGTGAAAGTACTGTGGCCCCTGTGAGCTTTCACTGGACTGTTACACCTGCTGAACTTCAAGAAGAGTGTTCTGTTGCAACAGTGAAAGAGTCAACCTGAAAAAAGAAATTGATCTTTCCTTCTGTGCTGATGTTAAATGGACTCAAAGACGCAAAGAGATCAAATGATTATTCCACAAAAACAACAACTAACTGCAGTGTGGTTTTCTGTTCCCCTCATCACAATCTATTACCCAGTCTTGGTGTGCCAATATTCTTTCCAGTGACCTATGCTCAGTAGTCACTTAAGAGTCTACACTGTGCCATTCCCAATGCTATCTGCCTCCTGTAGACCTTCGAGCATCCTTTTCTAATTGTTTCCCTCTACCAGATCATCTGTGCTCACCTTCCTATTCCAAGATTTTTGCTGATGTACCCCCTCGTATCTTTGGATTTCTCTGCTCAGATCTCTCCTGCTTACAATAATACCCTATGTCTCATCTGGGTCCTTCTCATACTGTTCTGTTGGAAGAAAGTGTCTCTTCCTGACAGAATGTTCTTATTCAAGTAGGATTTACTTGCTTGACATACAAAACAGCCTGTGAAACAGAGAATTGTGTACACCACAATTTACACTGGATTATTATAATAATTTCTTCTTCTATCAAGGCATTCTTGGATATTTTTATTAAAATCCATGCAAGCATCCCCTTTTCCTTTCTTCACAGCTTTCCCACAGTCATTCGGTTCACAACACTCTACTCCAAACCAGCCATACAAAACTTACTAGGAAGACTGAGTTTATCTTTCACATAATTTTTCTTATTTGCCATATTTATAGTTGCTTGTCATTTAATTTTCAGTATTCATCACTTATTCTACAGCCCACACCCCATCAATGGGCCCCTTCTGCATTCCAGCTGATTGCAGCAGGAACCACTCTATGAGAGAAACATAAATCTATTCCAGAGCAACTGTAATTCCCAGCATAAAATCTAGAGTCTTTCAGGACAGTCTGAGAGTATATGGACATGGAATATCCCTGGCTAGCATGACATGTGTGAAAAGGTCACAGTTAGGCAGGAGGTAAGGAACAGCAGGAAAAACTGAATAAGAGAGGAAAGTTGTGATAGACACAAACTTCAGAGAACAAATGCTGAAAGAGTCAGGCTTGAGGTGATGGAAGACAAGGAGCTATACACATCTTTGTATAAAGATTTTATATATATAAAAATACATACATGTAAAATATATATTCACATACATATATAGCACATACAGTCCTCTTCAGACCTAGAGTTGATATCTGGGTTTCTTGGTTACAGTATTCCCCTGCCTTTTTGAGTAGCTATGAAACCCACAGCTAACCTGTTTCTCCTGCTTATTTCTCTTAAGGAATAGCAGCCAACATTACTACTGCTGTTTACTTGGTCAGTTCATGGGAGAAACATATGCACCATAAATGTCAAGCATGGAGGACTGCCGATGTTGAGGTCAGCAGATTCTCACACAATATAATTGCTTTTTTCATAAGAGTGCCTTAAAAAACAACGCTACCACTCTGCCCCAGCTAATTAACTAGGAAAAGGAAAGAAAAATGACAGATACATTTAGAAGAATGTTACCACTGCAAAATTAGAAGCATAAAATCAGCATATTTTACGATTGCATTTGTCTATGCAACCTTAATTCAGTCCCTTGTGCATATTTGTAAGGCTAGACACTGAAATCCTAGCTTCTTGAAGTCAGTGGGCTATTTGCCATGGACTTCAGAGATGCCAGTATTTCACCCACAGTCTTCACCTGCATGCTTCCAAATTTCAGATGCAAATTTTTCCATGAGGTCCTTTCCTCTTTTGTTTACACACTTGTCTGAATGGAAGTATTTTTTTCCGCTCTATATATGCAGTGTGTGGCCCAGTGCCTTATTTACTGCACACATATAAAGCCTACATCGAATAGAGGATTTAAAAATCCTCATGGTTGTTTTTCATCACAAAACCTTACCGTTCTCCTGAGCCTTATATGTGCTATGAATGCATCTCAAGATTGTTTTGTGAAGCATTTGCATTACCAGTTCTGTTTTGTAGATTGGAACCTAGAGCACAGAGAAGTACATACACATTTGTCTAATGCCCACTAATTCTAAGCTCAGAACTATGCATAGGTCTGATTTATTCAGAATCTTCAGTGCTGTACGTTGAGAGCAAAGTTTCTGTTCATCTTAGTTTCTATTACGAGCTCCCACCGTTTCTGCAACTCAAGCTCCATTTATTCCAAGTTAGGCATCCAGAAAACAAAGTTCATTCAGATTAGTGGTCACCTATAGAAAGTCTAATATAACTGCCAAATCTGTCGAAGGACACAAGCAGAAACCAGAAATCTATCGGCATTTCCTGGACTCACTATATAGCAAGCGAGAGCTAAACCCAATGCTATAGGGAGTTTGAGCCTTCTTGTTCCACCTCACTTGGAAGTATCGTGACTACAAACCTACAAACTATTGGACTGGTGCATAAGAAAATGCAAAGACAATCAAAAAATGCCAGATCGAGATTCACTGTCCCCTGCAAGAGTAAAATATGCAATAAAGTCAATAGGATTGCTGTCAGCCAAATGAGGACCAGGTTTTGCTTGGGCAACACATATTTGCTGAAATAGCATGTGATGTTCAAGTACAGCTATGCATTAGGAATTAAGGATTTACTGATTTAACACTTGACTTGTTCATCCTTCTTAAAATGTTCCTATGACATCATCTTTGAATGCTCTCATTGATCAACTCTCTGAATCTGTCTGAGGCATCTTACTCATGGCCTTTGTGGATTGTTAAAAGAATGGTTTAGTGACAAACTGATTGGGATTAAAATCAATTGACAAAAACAACTGCATGAAGAATGTGTGCACAGAACAGGCTTGGAAGTGGTTTCTTGTAATCAGAAGTCAAGACCTGCAGCTGCCACAGTATGCTGATGATAACAGAGATAACAAATAGCTTATCTAGGAGTTTATCTGGACCAGGTGCATTCCATTCATATGCAAATGATATGTCAGAAGCAAGTGCATTTTTTGCCTCAATTGACTGCAATTGACCATAATGAGTTGAATCCCTTCTGAAAAGCATCAGCTGTGTATGTTAACATGATGAAAAATATTACAGGTCTTGAACCTAAGCCATAAAAAGAAAGCAGCATTGAAAGAGATATTTGTGGGAAACTGCAGACAGGATTCTAAAACAGTGGTAAGAAATTGCTGAAGATGTGATGCATGATGATGTACTCAAGCTATGAGAATTAACAGTCATTAAGCCTAACTGAGATCTCCCTATAAATTGTCTGTTTGCTAGTGATATCTGCAGCTTTTGCTTACAAAGAGTGGAGAATAATATTACCTGAAACCCACTAAAAAAGTGTTAATTAATGTTATGTCAGGGTCACTAATCCCTTGGGAGCGGACAGACAAAACAAATGAGTCTTCATTGTGCAGGAAAAAATATTCATTTATGAGGAACCTGATTCACAAAAATGGTATTTAAAGGTAGCTCTAACTAGCGTGGATATTCTGTAATGCAATTTGAATTAGTCATATTTTCCTATATGGCAGACAAATTTCCTGTTGCTGAAGCTATTTCTTACAACTTGTTTGAATACATTACTTAGAAATAAAAACCACAGAGAAATAATGATCTACAATGCTCAGTCCAAGGTCCAGAGTGTTAGCCTTGGCACCTGGACTGTCACCTCTCCAGCTGCCCAGGGCCACAGGGCCCCCTGCCAAATTCTCCTCTCACTACGCCTTTTTTTTTTTTTTCTCTCCAGTTTTCTCCACCCTACATAGCCACCAACATACAGAGCAGCGTAAGTGACATGGATGCATTCATTGCACAAGTGCCTCATTGCATGGGCATGGAGGAAAAGGGCAATAAGAGTCAAGGGTTACTGCGCTGCTCCTCAAACAAAGAGATGTTCAGGTTCCCAAAGTGATTCTAAAATGCTAAGACCCAAAATAAATAGCAGGGAGGAGTCCAGGTAGTGGAACAGGGCTCTGGGACACAAATGTCAATGGACCTCCTCAGAAGACAAGACTATCCTACATTTGCATTTACATTCACGTACTTAGAAATCTGCATTACCAGCAAGCAAACATCTGGGTGAATATTTGCATCCATACTGAACTTGGTATAAGGTAAAATACTAAGCGCGCAGTCAAGGATGATTAGTGCAGCTGAAAGCCTGAGAGAATACCTTGCAAAGGTTAGAGCATACTTGTGGTGACGTTTTGACATTTTCAAATGCAAGCTAAACAGTTACGCACCCTTCCTAACATGCACAAGCTGTGTCTTCCTGCAAAGTCTGCAACAGAAGGAGGAGCACACAAAAAAATCAGATAATTATAGCCTAGGGGGCCATTACATATTACATTAATTTCCAAATCTGTTTCTGCAGACAACCTTCCTGCAACACCAATGCAGGTTTTGCTGCGCACCATTATTTCATGGATATATTGTAACTGTGACTGCAAATCCTGAAGTTGCTCCTCAGCCCTTTATCCAGGTAAAATTCCCATTTAAGGCAAGGGGAAGTTTTGCACCAAAAAATATTAAACAAAGCAGCTCTCACATCTTTTCTGCTGGAGAACCCAATTCTCAGCCTTTGACTTGCCTCTGTGATATGAGCCTCGCTCCTCATTTGAATTTCTGGAGGACTCACAACGCTCACAGAGCTGTCATACAGGGCTCACAACCCTACAGAGGCCATCCACTAAATGGACAGCTTAGTTTGCACATGACTGAAACCGCTGATCACACCAGTGACTGGCTGCTCCACTACATCTCTATATTATTCCTGCTCCAGCATAAAAAGTGAGACTATTTTATTGCCCGCACTGCAAAAGATACAGGTGATTTTCTTTTCTTAACTCAATAAGGACCTTTTGCCAACTCTTATTGACTACTGTGAAGTCATCAGTCAGTGACTGAGTAAATGAAGCTACATTCTAAAATGTATTTTCAGTGATTTATTTTGACAAGTAAATAATAGTTTAGTTTCCATCATCGTGTACTAGTGAATGAAAATAGCTAGAAAAAAAAAATAGGTCTGATTTCACCACAGAAAATGAGAAGAGACATTCAAAAAGACTTATTGGGTTTGTAAAAATGACAAAGGGAGAACTGAAAAGCTCCTACTCCAGTTTTACCATTCTTTTGAAATGGAGGGAAAATCACCTCTAGACCCAAGCACAGGCATTTTGAATCTGAGTACACACATCAGAACTGAAGACCTTTCAGTACACAAACCAATAACCTCCAAAGACAGGTCAAAAGCTGGGACCGAGGACTCCTAATGTCCAGTGCTCATCTGAGACTGAGTAAAGAAAAAGATGTATTTTATGCTTTATTATTCCACTCTGTGTAGATTCCAAAGGTTAATTTACAAGAACTTCACTCAGAGACAAAAAACAGAAGAAAAACTAAGACAGAAACATTAGGAGGTCTACTTCAGTTAACGTTAGCTCCTCACATACATTCTGGATTTTCACACACTTACCTGTAGTAGCACTGGAGACTGTTGGCCACCGCTGATCAGGCCCTCCTGGTCCTCCACATAGGACTCCTGGCTCCTCCATATGCACAGCACTGAATAAGCATATATCATAATTAGATTGTACAGTTCCCCTCTGCCTTGGGCTTTATAACTTTTCCCTTTCTTGCTACTCTTCAAAGGTCATAACTGTTTGTCGCTGTACAACTACTACTATGGTATTGCATGATGTTAACAAATTGTGCTGGAGCACTGGAGAACTAGCTGTTTTGACTTGCAAAAAATATCTTTGATTACTTACTGGAACACAGTTGTGGCATAATTTATAAAACAAATATACCTGCAGGACACTTCACTTCCATTGACTGGAAGTCACTAACAAGGAAGTTACACACCTTCTTTGCTGTTGTGATGTATTAGCATTAAAGCAAATAATAAAATGTTGGTGGAGTTAGTTCTGAGCTTTGGTCATTATGCTACTTTAGCAGATCCCACCTTCCTGGGTTACTGCATGCTTCTCGTGAGCAAATAAGAAAGAGAAATACATTTTTCTCAAATATAGAAACTAATACAGCAAATTTTATGGTGTCACATCGTGAGCACTTGGCCTTGAAAACACCAATTTGAGTATTAGCCAGCACCTTACATGGAAGGAAAAGAAAAAAACTGCTACTTTTAATGCAAAACTAGGCATCTATTTGTGTGCAATTCCTTAGAGAAACAAGATTCTGTGGCCGTGTCCCTGTCTCTGCTCATCTGCTTATCAGCTCCCTTCCACACTCCCAGTTGAACTTAACGGCCAGTTTCAACCAAATACCACAGATGTCAAGGGTTCCTATGGATCCCAAATTTCTACAAGTTCTATTAAAAATCAGCATGTTATGAAAGTCATCAGCTGGGCAGGTCACACAGGCTCCAATTTCAGGTAAGGATGGGGGCTGCCGATATGAGAGAACAAAGGAACGGATACAATTTCCCAGAAAAGCTTAATTAGCTCCCCTGCTTGTGGGATGAATTGCTCTAAATGAGCTCTGACTTTTCATTAATTGTTCAAGTAAATTCAGGCAAGATCTTGAACTCTGTATAGAAAGGAATATGGATCCACAGGATCACATTTGGAATATCCAAGAGCAAGCCTGATTCTGAGGACCTGTAGATAAGGTAGATAAGATGCTCAAGGTAGGCAGGAGAATTCCTGCTTCAGCATCCTGCTCCCCAGACTGTTTATTCATTTTGCAGTACGCAGTCAGGGATTTAAAAAAAAAAAAAAACAAAACAAAACAAAAAACCAACCCAAAACCAAACCAAACCAAAAAAACCCCAGCAGGAACATAAAAGAAAGAAACCAGTTTGCCCAACAGGCCACAGAATCAAGCTTGTTCTTTCTTCTTTTCCTTCTGGTCCCTGAGGTTTATGTTTCTTTTTACACAGCAGCCCAAAGTCAGATGGAGAGGTACACTGTGCCCTCACCCACATGAAACACGGTCTCAGGGATGGACAGTCTGAATCTGAGTTTTGGACTTTAGCCTTATGAAGATTCTTCAGCCCTGTGGATAATGGATAAAAGGTGATGACTACAGTCCCATGGCACCAACGATTTTGGGAAAAGCATACTGTCCTGCACTTTGTAGTGCCACTAGGAGCTACTGCAGCCTTATAATTGCATCTAAACCTGTAAGGTAATGTTATTAATCATGTCAGATTACACCTGAATATATAATCTGCTCAGGAAGGGACAGCAAAGATGTTATTTTATTTAGGCTCTACAAAACCAACTTTATTATAATCCTTTTTTTCCAGGTGGGCTGAGTAGCAAATTATAGCAGAGACTGCTTGCAACATTAGGCAGAGGACTTTCAAAGATGTCTGAAGAGATTTGGACACAGCCTCATGTTTCCTCCTTTGAAAACCTGTCTCCTATCTTCAAAGTGTGCTTTAAACTGTGTTAATAATCTTGATTGCACCATGTGGTTAATAAACTGACTGCAGGAGCAGCATGCTTTATGGAGAGACAACAAGATAGAAAACGCATCAATGCTGCAGACAATCTATTGAAACGTATCAGCATAGATGATTACAGGGAGCTTTAAAGTAAACAAAAAGTGTATAATCACAGTTAAATAATTCAATAATTGGAGCAATTATGCCTTGACAGTCAATGTATAAAAAGGCAGAAGGTAAACACAAAAAACCCCACAGATCTATGCCAGTATAATAATAGCATGAGATGCAGTCAGACTGAATCTGTAACACTTGGAGATTGGAAGTGACAGCAGCAGAAGTCAGGTGCCTCCCATCCCAGCATACAGATACCAGTCTAGGGCATCAGAGGAGCCAAACAGCTTTGTTCTTTTCACAGAGGACAAAGACAGAATTCCCCTTCCTTTGGGGAAACACTATACGTACCTTTGCATTCCTGCCCTTAGGGACGCAGAGTAGCGCCAATCAGGATTGGGGTGTTTTGGCTGTAGAAAAAAAAGCCCAGGAAAACGTTGTTAATGTATGTTAAACGTGCTGAAGAGCATATGCATGTGGCTAATTTAGTCAGAGGAGTCTATATGGAGCTACTCAATTTCTGTGAACATTCAGAACTGCTAATTCCTTCTACAAATCTAAAGAAACTTTCAAATGGACACACAAAAAGTGTCTCTGTAATAGAGAAACTTGTTTGCATGCCAAGGCCTTTGACCTTTCCTCTGCTGGGGATTTTCTTATAGCAGAGGAACAGCTGGACTGAGGGTGAGGGAAAAGTCCCTTTGGTGCACAGATGATCTCTGTGGAATGACATTTAATGCTGGCAACTGGTGGACAGTTATTTTGGACATTCATCAACGTTCTGGGCATAGGAAATAAAAACATCATAATCCATAAAGCACATTGTTTGTATACCTGATAAGCTGAGGAAACTCAGTGCTCCTGCACTGAACAGCATCTGCCTGAGGACATATAAAATAGAGCCCGCAGTGAAGGGGGCATGTGGGGTAGTCTGTCTGCTGCGAGGTTTCTGCTGGCATTTAGCATACTGCAGAGGGCTTCACTAAATTCTATCAGATTTGCAAACTGCAGCAAGCCTTTTATCAAAGGCAGATGTGCTCTTTTATAACATCAAGAACTACTACATGCTCCACATTCACGAGATGACATAAAAGGTGCAAGGAGAAAATAGCCAGCAATACCCTTTGACCAACAAACCTCAGCATATGCTGACCTGCTCAGAATGGCTTGCTAAATAGAGAGATAATGAAGAAATCCTCTGTTGATCAAAAATTGCTCCAGAAAATCTCTTTTGCATTGTCAGGGAACCATCACAATAATTTTTGACTACAGCAATGAATGCAAGCTCAGGTCCTTTAAAATTAAGCCCTAAGCACACAACAAGGTTATTCCTCAGGATTCTCAAGACATTATTTTGTAGGTGATACCGCAGCCAGTGCTTAACTTCAAGCACCTGAATTCAAAGAGAGAACTTATGTCCAGAAACATAATGGACTACACTAATTTCTGGTGTGTCTTGTACAGTGCAAAACACATAATACATGACAGTAATGGTTTAATTCTCTTCAAGCTATTGGAGGCAGATCAAAAATGAAATTGTTTCCATTACTTGAAAGAGAAAAAGAAAGTGTTGAATGCTCTGAATTATTTAACGCCAACTCTTTCCTCTTGAGGTTTGGGGTATGATTTTCCCTGGATCAACAGGTTTTATTCAAATAAAAATGGAGCAATCACAACTTACACTATCGCTCTATCACCATATTTCCCAGGTCCAGCATCACTCAGGAGCAAGATGCTCTTGGATGATGCACATCCTAGTATTCTTTATGGTCTGAGTTACACAAAAGGGAGGAGGCTGCTGTTTGCAACCACACATTAAAACAGCAATTTCCTTCCCTTTTAGCTCCCAGTTCTCTGGCATGCTCAGGTTCTGCTGAGTTTCGCAGAAAGGAGCTTGACAAGGAGCCTGTTATGCATGGTTCCAGTATTTTCTGATTCATTCCATTTTGGCTCCAGTCCCAGGGATGTCAAAGCAACTCTGAAGTCAACCACGTAGCAACAGGCAATGAAAGAGGATACAAAATAATACACACTGATCACACCCTCTCCCAAGTTTGCCTTCCTTGATGTATGAAAGGTGCTGACACCAGAAGATTTGGCTTTTCCTCTGCTTGACATTTTCTTATAGCAGGGGAACTGCCGGGCTGTGGGTGGGGGGAAAGTCCCTTTGCTTTTTTTTTGCAATGGGAGAGGTACAGGTTAGTAATTTGTACAGGCTTATAGGCAGCGTGAGGAGGAGGAATCTTACCCCTGTCCCAGGCAAAACACAGATGAAGTGAGATTACATCAAAGAGCTAGAAAAGTCTGACATGAGCTGGGTAGGAGTGAGAAAAGAGGAAAACGGCCACTCGCTCACAGTATACAGAGTTTTGTTTTTCAGCTAGAGAGCTTTCCAGCTCTTGGCTACAAGACAAAAATCTATGTTCTATTGCAGCAGGAACTTTCAGACACCATGGGTGATGATGGCAGGAGAAACTCATCACTTAGAAATCCATCATTCATTCACTCCACATGCATGGACCAACATCCACCTTGTCAACATAACGGAAACAGCAGCAATTAGGAGATTGTGGTATTTTCAAAGGTTACTATCCAGAAGCTGTGGCATCTTGTGGCTACTCTCAAACTGTTCTCTATTTGCTATTACTCTTCAGGCAGAGCAGTAGTGCTGCTCCCAGAGGGGCAGAAGAAGGAAGGAGGGGACAGGATCAGAAAAATATACTCTGGAGATGGAAAGATCTGTTGCCACAGTTGACTTTCAGACACTTGCAGGGGCTGTTTTTTTGTTTGTAACTGAAAAATTCAATGTCTGGGACTTCTCTGCTTTTTGAGGTCTTCACAGGAAAAATAGGAGGAGCAGGCAGTTGGGCAGCAGTCCACCTTTGTCCAGATCTGTTCTCACCTGTTTTTACCATGTGTGCGCTTCTTGACTGGGAACTTTCAGACCTCAGCAAGAGACGCGTGTTTGTCCCACACTTGTGTTATATCACAGGTCAACGACCTGCAACTGGCAAAATTCGTGAAATGACAATTTTGTCAGTGTAACTGGCTTCTCCTTTTGCTCTGCTGCAGCCTGTAATTCTTTAAGATACTCTGGTCATAAGAGAAAAGCTGTTTCAATACGCCTTTAAATGAGATTGGGCAATTAGGAGTGAGAAAAGCAAAAAAGCATGACTGACAATAGAAGTGACAGCGTAATAGAAGAGGTAAACCTGTTCAAGTAATATCTTTCCCCAGTTCAGATGCAGCAACACTCTTTCTTATAGATCCATCAGGCATTCACAGCCTGTATGTTTGGGTTGGCTTATATTTCTGGCTATGAAGAGTCCACCTTTACCAGACCACCAACTGAAACCTGCCACACTGACACGTGCTGTCAGACAGCACACAATCACTGTGTCATGACATGATATGGCCCATCTCAAAGCAGAGCAGTGTCTTCAGCACAGTTCCAGGGGACAAGAGTCCGCACAGGAGCTGTCGATTGGCTCCTCTACAAAGCCCCGTCACAGGCTTTGCTGTGAGAAATATAACTGTGTCATAAATCAACACCACCAGGACAAGGTACAGCTGGCCAGGAAGCACAAGTACAGAGAGGAAGCACAAAGGGGAACATAGACTCTGAAGTGGTCCAGAGGCTTCCCAATTGTATATCCCCATACTTTCGCTATGTCACACAATGCTGATGAAGATATTATTGTTCCTTTTACCTACCCAGCTCCCAACTCATTACAAGATCCCGTTTACCACATGCCAGCCCATTCTAACTTTAAGGTAATCTTAGCTTGTCATTTCCCTCAGAGATTTTTGGAGGCCATGTATCAAGTCCAGTGGTCCTGTCCTTACCAATCATCAGTGGAGGTGAGGGAAATCACACGATCCAGCACAGAAGAAATCAACCATTCCCTGTTTCTCCCATCACCTGCTTTTTTCTGGTCTAGCAACAGCACACACCATCATAGTTGTGAGATGAGTCAAAATCTATCCAGGTGCCTATAGAAGTGGTTGTCACTGCATCAGGTGACCTCATGCCAACAGTTTGGTCCTGCTGGTTTTTCCAGGCACTAGGGTTACAGTCTGCCAACCACCTAACCACAAGCATTAATGTCACTAGTCATAAACAACCAACCTGATTTGAAAGTCTAACAAACAAAGCCAATGTATAATATAAAACAGAGCCACGTTAGCACCTTAGTAGCAAAAAATCTCATGCAAAATTTCACACAGTTGTTTTCAAATTGCGCAGCATGGGTTAATTTAAGAATCATTGCATTGGTTCATGGAGAATAAATTTAATTGAAAACACATTGTTACAAACATTTTCCTCAGTCCTCTTTTTTAGCTAATACTTTAACACAGTAAGAATTTGTCCCTGGGATAGAAGGAATTTCTAAAATTTTTTAATGTTGTCCTGATCCTGTATTCATGAAAAGATCAATGTAAAGCCTCCCATTGACTTCAGTGGGTGTTAGAACAGGGCTCACTTGAGGTAGAAAAGTGTGAATCAAACATTTACAAACAGTTACCAGATGATGAGACTGCTAAAAGCATCCCACTCCATTCCTGTTTCCACACAAGCACATGACAGAATGACATAAGGTGTATTTATCAAATATATCCACTTTGAAGCAATAATAAAATCCTTTTAGAACCCCTGACCGCATACAGCTCTGTTTATTTTCCAGTGATGTGATGCTGATGGATGTGGGGAAACAGAGGATTCTATTCCTGCTTTCCTTCTGTAAATGTTTAGAATTAATTTGATGTGAAAAACAAACTATTTATAGTCTGAACATGTGTTTAACCTACAAGAAATCAGAATGAAAACTGGAAAAGGGAGTAATTCAGAAGCCCAAAGATTCTCTTCTTGGCAGTGTTCATTTGCATTCCTAACTAAGAAAACTAAGGTGAAGGAACAGGCGAGTGTTTCTGTAAAGTACATTTAATGAGTTCCAAGAGAATGAAAACTCCTCTGCTTAATATTGGATGCAAATTTCTGCTGGCACAGCAGTAAGCACCAAACTGAGAGTCTGACTGCCCTGAAGCACAGAACACTGTCCCTGCTTCGCAGAACAGGATTGGATACCGCCACTAAACAAAAGAACAAACATTTATAGTTAACCTTTGCAATGTCAGTGGGGCTGGAGAATTTCTTAAAGGCTTAAGTTCTTGAACTGAGATTGCAAGATATTCCACCATTAATACCTTTAAAGCCTCTGTGAGAAATCTCTTGGAAAGACTGCTCCAGACAATGCTGTGGGTTTACTAGATTTAGACACTTCAAAACATCCTTGCATTTTAAAGCAGTATCGAGTTCAACTCAAGTGGTGTTTGGTTTTTTCCATGTGTTTAGCAAGCTGGTTTTGAAGTGCAAAATGCAGAGGAAGAGCCAGAAGCAGAGCAAACAGCTGTAAAACTCCAATGAACCCCTGGGTCTTACCATCACTAATGTGCAGCTTTTGTGCTTTCTGAAAAGTGTGAATAGAGCACAATGCAAATTTCTTTACAAACATCGCATGAAACATCATATTTTGTCAGCCACATGTGTCACCACACAAAAAAGGGTACAAGGAAATGTATAATCAGAAGAGTTGATACCAAGTTCTGTCAAGTATCCAGACTGCCCGCTCATCATTAGAAATGTGCAAGGCTGCCTTCTGGGGCAGAAAACTCCAGTTAAAACATACCTTGGTTCGATTGTTATTCCCTGCATTGAAGTGAAAAGGTTGTCATGAGACGCAAGACATAATGAACAAGTTAAACTGCACAGAATATAAGAACAAGAAGGGAGAGATGAAAAGACAGACCAAGGACCAGACACTACTCAGGCATCACTCGGCATCTTCACAGGCATGTGAGGAAAGGGACTGCAGACTACAGCCCTGAAACCTTTCCTGAAAAGGACGGATCATCACTGCCTAGTAACAAAATCACAACTTCACACACACTCTTCACATCTGTGTGCACCCACCTCTCAGAAGGCAGGAATCCAGGCTGTCTATAATCTCACACAAGGCCAGCAATGAAGCCACAGTATTTTGCTTTCTCTGTATTTTGCCCACACTGCCTGCCTGGTCACCCTGCAGCAGTTACCTAGCTGATGAGAGTGCGATACCCATTAACCCCGCATTCCGATCCTTATCACCAGACTCCTGACAGCAATAGTTTTTCAGTGCAACTGTGTTAGTACGTTTCTTCATTCATAAAACACACTTGGCTTGAGATATTCTTATAAACCTATAAAGGACCATACAGGTAAGCAGGGTGAATGCAGAAGCACAAGTTGTCTTGCAGAAATAAGCTTCCATTCCAGTATCACAGCACTAGCAGTACAAGTCAAAACAGTCACACAGGAATCAGCACTTCAACAGATACAAAGAATTCCCCACCTAACCTTCATACACTGGGTTTTCCCTTCCATTGCATCCTTCTAAAGACCCAATGAAGTCAGTCATAACTTAGGGTAAAGTAATTATTAACATCTTTGACCTTACTAGTAAATATGAAAAGGACTAAGACCTTATTGCATGAAGTATTACTGAGATTAATCCCAAATAACTTTGAAATATTTTTCCTTTCACTGTATAACAACATTTGCAAAATACTAGCCTTCGTTAAACCCTATGTATGATATGCACACATAGAAAGGCCATTCATCTGTTCCCTTCCTCATCACTGAACAACAAATAGAAGATCAATTTCCAAAAACTGAAAAAAAAGAGGAAAATAAAAAAATTACCTGTTCACATTATCCAAAAGTATCATACATATCAGAGATAAACTTTGTAAATCAATGCAAGGACAATGATGCCTGTTGCTGTGCTTCACAGGTGAAGGAACGGGCTTTTAAAGACTAATTAAAAGTTCACTTTAACTAAAAAGAGAAACACAGTTCTCTGAAGATCTAGTAATACAAAGATCATTATCCCTAAAAGGTAGAATTCAGTGTTGCTAAGCAATGGATGGCATTTTCAGTGTGTATGCTGAGCTTGAAACACGGGAAAGACAGGATTTTATAGTATGTAATTAGCTAGGAACTAGTAATTAGTGAACGCCATTACATTCATCCATTTTCTTATGTACACCTGGCATTGACACATTTTCATACTATGCACTACCACAGGACAGTTTAAGAAGCAGACACCCAAGAAAAGAACTTGTGACAAGTAGAACTTGTTAGAATTTCACCTGTGTTTAAATCATACAGAACTGTTTGGATAATTGATTGCTCTCTTGGATCATAACTCCACCCAAGCAGGCATTCATTAGTTTGTTCTATACATCTCTCTACTTTTGTACTCCAAGTTTGGGCTGGCTTTGCTGCCACTGCCTGATCTGCACTGGTGTTTCAAAACTTGCTAATTCATTACATGCAATGGATTCATTCCCTAAAATGTGATAAGAATCTGGCTGTTAAACCAGTTTCCTACTGGTCTTGCATCCAAAGTTAAGCCATTTTTCAATTATTGATGCTCCTTTTTTCCCCAGAAAATCAGATGTAAGGTGTGTATTTCACTCTCTGATTCTTCAGCATACATACTTTCAGAGTATGTTTCCTGTTCCCTCTTACATCAAACAGATTCCAGGCATTTTATTATACCCAGAAAGATTTTAAGGTACAAAAACTGTGTAGAAAAAGCAAAAATACTTCATACCCTGCCACTGATTTATAGAAGAACACTGCATTAATTTTAAATGGATTAATTTTGAATGGATATTACTCTCTAAAAGCATTTTTATGGAAGACTTGCTAGTCCTTAAGATTTGTGCCTCTTTGTGTAACTAAACAATTGTAAAAGATGTTGACATCTTCATATGTGAATAAGTATAAAGAACTAAATTATATTTCTGTGGCAAGAATATACAAGAATATAGGCTCCTTTCCATCACACCACAGTTACTCCCCTAACTTTCCCATATCTGGAGGCATGGCACACATTAATGCACAAACTGATCTTATGTCTACTGCAATTGTAGGGTACAAACAACAAAGAGTAATTGCAAGATTTTCCTTTTGTGAACCAGAATTAGTCTCTCCTGTGAGCACTTCTGGGTTAGACGCACTATATGTAGAAAGGAAACTGTACAGACCAGACAAACCACAGACTAACTGCAGACTGCCTGCATGCTAGCATAAAGCAACCATTCATTCTTCACTGTGGGAAAATACTGAAAAGGTTAATACGCTGCTAGACAAACCATAGGTATTAAACAATTTTCAATAGCAACCCAGTAGGTTAGAAGTCGTCACACTGTAACATAACAACGGTAACTTGCTGTAATTCTCTACAAAGATGTCACTGGACTGTCACTGTCCAGAAAGCATGAAATACAGCATTGGGTAGAACAAACGTTGTCAAAGGAGGGATTGCAGTTTTCAGACAACTAAAATATGCCCACGTTAGTACACAAAGCATATTATTGCGATAATTTAAATTCAACAGCTTTCCCTAGGGATGAAATCAATTAAGTAGCAAACACCTATAACCACCATAAAGTAATCGAATGATTTCCAGGATAATCACATTTTTTTTTCCCTGCAATATTAGTTTTAACATCAAAAATTTGAGACCACCTGTGTGATTCCCTAGCACTCTATGGCAGCTGACAATTTCAGATCTGTAAGAGAAAAGGGAAGGAGGCAATAGTCTATATAGCATACGCTGCAAAAATGAAGTGAATCTCGAACAACAGACAGATATACTGAACTTACCAAACAGACCCTAAAAGTCATGGTATTTACCTAGAAACAAAATGCACTGCACAGATTAGATTAATTAGAACCACGTTTCATAGCTATATGTCAGTGAGCCCAAAAGGGCTCAATCTGAGTTTTCCAGTTTGAACCTCTGCTTAAGTACATATTTGCTCAGAGCACTGTGCTGACCATTTATCAATGCAGCCTCACCTCATTAGGAGTAATGGAGTCATTTTTAAGTATGATCAGGCTTTGTGCACTCTGCCCACTCTGTCCTGTCAGATGCCTCTCAGTCATCACTGCAGAGGGACCAGTAGTTCCTGTTGGGCCACAGGTATTGTAAAACATAAAAGTGTCACTTCCTGATCCTGCAGTTAGGCATGCCTTATAGCAGTAGGTCTTAGTGAGAGACCCATTGCCCCTCACTTCAATGAAATGGGGTTGTACTTTTAAACCGTGGGGTAACCTAGCATCCATGTTGTTGTTGGCCTGCTTGTACAATTCAGCAGGGCACCGTTCTCTGACCCCACAGAACCCTGCACAGCAGGAGTCCCCATACAGACTGTATCTGTAGCACTTGATAACAGTAAGCCCAATGACTGTGAAAAGAAAAACGAAGGAGATGGCGCTCAAAGCGATAATGAGATAAAGAGTGATCTCTGAGTAACTGCTCGGACTTTTAACGTGCCTTCTCATATCAGGGATGATTTTGGAAACTCTGTCCACCACAGCAACAGTGATGGCTACTGATGAGGACATCGGTGGGTCTCCATTGTCTCTCACCTCCACCGTCAGGTTGAAAGTAGGTGTGCTATCCTCACCCAGTTTGCGAGTAGTCCTAATCTCCCCAGTATGGAGCCCTACCCTGAACAAACCTGGATCTGAGGTTTGTACCAGGTGGAAGAACAACCAGGCATTTTGTCCTGAGTCCCCATCAATGGCTATAATTTTGGTTACCAAATATCCAGCATATGCCAAGCGTGGGATCATCTCTAGGGCTGCTGAAGTATTGGTTGAGGTAGGATACAGAATCTGTGGAGCATGGTCATTCTCATCCACCACATAGATGTAGACAGTGACAGTGCTGCTCAGTGGTGGGATCCCGGCATCCCGAGCCTGGACAACCACCTGGAACTCCCTTAGTGTCTCATAGTCAAAGGACCTGACAGCATACATGTTGCCGCTATCGGATTTAATGGAGACATAGGAGGCAACAGGTAGCCCTTCAATCTCCCCATCTAGTAGAGAATAGGATACATAGGCATTTTCGGCGACATCTGGGTCAGTGGCTTTCATAGTGCAAAGAAAGGCTCCAATGGCGTTGTTCTCAGGGATGTAAACTGAGTACACAGGTTCCTCGAAGCGTGGAGGATTGTCATTGATGTCAGAGATTTCCACGTGGATCACCTTCTGGGAGGAGAGAGGGGGGCTCCCGGAGTCAGTAGCTGTAATTGTGATGTTGTAGGCTGCTGCTTTCTCATGGTCCAGTTTGTCCTGGGTGATCAAGGTGTAGGAGTTCTTGAAAGAGTTGAGTGTGAAAGGGAGGCCAGGGGGAATATGCAGAGTCACTTGCTTGTTCAGCCCTGAGTCCTGGTCAGTGACACTCATCAGGGCCACCACAGTTCCTGCCCTTGCATCCTCTGGCACTGGGCTGTACAGGGAGGTCAGGACCACCTCAGGAACATTATCGTTGGCATCCACAATGTTGACCAGCACCTTGCAGTGCCCAGCCATAGAGACAGGGCCCTGATCAGTGGCTTGCACATAGATCTCATAGGAGGATGCCTCTTCATAGTCCAAGGTACCATTAACCCGCACTTCCCCTGAATGTGGGTCCACACTAAAGAGCTGCCTCACCTTCTGTGGGGTGTAGCTACCAAAGGAGTAGATCACATCCCCATTGGAGCCCTCATCAGGGTCTGAGGCATTGAGTTTGACCACTAATGTGCCAGGCGGGGCGTTCTCCAGAAGGCTCACAGTGTAGGTGGAGCGGTCAAAGGCAGGTGGGTTGTCGTTGGTATCCACAACTCGCACAGAGATCTGGGCTGTACCAGACTTGGGAGGGTCCCCACCATCCACTGCAGTGAGCACCAGCTGCTGCAGGGCACTCTGCTCCCGGTCCAGTGGCTGCTGCAGCACCAGCTCCAGGAGCTTGCTGCCACTCTGGAAGCCTTTAAGGTCCAGGGCAAAGTGGCGGCTGCGGCTGAGCTGGTAGCTCTGCACAGAATTGGTGCCCACATCAGGGTCTTGGGCACTCTCGATGTGGAAGCGGGCCCCAGGCACGGCAGACTCACTGATCTCCAGCCGGTAACCCTGGCGGGGGAAGCGTGGCACATTGTCGTTGATGTCCAGCACCTCCACCTCCACGTTGTGCACCTCGATGGGCTGTTCGATGACCAGCTCCAGGCTGAGGAAGCAGGCGGGGCTCAGCTCGCAGAGGGCCTCGCGGTCCATGCGCTCCCGCACCAGCAGTGCCCCGCGGCCCAGCTCCAGTTCCAGGTACTGCCGGCCATTGCCCGAGGTAAGCCGCGCTCCCCTCGCCGCCAGTCGCCGGGGATCCACGCCCAGGTCGCTCGCTACGCTGCCCACGAAGGAGCCTTGCGGCAGCTCCTCCCGCACCGAGTAGCGGAGCGGCCCGCCCGCCGCCCGCCCGGCGCCCAGCCCCAGCAGCAGCAGCAGGCCCAGCACCACCGCCCCGTCGCGGCTCCGCCGAGCAGCCGCCGTCATGGCCGGCGGGGGTGGGGAGCTACCGGAGCCCGAAGCCACCTCGCCCGGCCCTGGCCCGGCCTCACTCCCCGCCGCCGCCCAGCCGCCTCATGCAAGCAGCGAGCAGCAGCCGCCGGCCGCCTCCGGCTCCGCCGCCGCCCGGTCCATGCTCGCCGGCTGGCCGAGGCGGCGGCTCCGGGGAAGAGATGGAGGAGGAGGAGGAAGGAGGAGGAAGGAGGAGGGACCGGGACTCGCCGGATCCGCTTTCTCCTGCTCCAGCTGCTGCGCGGGAGGAGGCGGGGGAGGACGCTAAGCCGCGGCTGGCTCCGGTTCAGCACCTGGGCAGGGAACAGCGACACGGCTGCCGGCGGGAGCCGCCCCCGCGCCCGCTGCCTGTCGGAGCCCGCACCCCCTGCCCCGCCACACCGTCCTCACCCACGTCTTGCGGCCCCTCGCTCCCGGTGGCGGCGGGGTCTCGTTGCCGAGCCGGGAGGGGTGCGGCTCCCGCACCGCCACCGCCCCTCGTCTCCGCCCCGGCTTCGCTGCTCAAGCTTCGGCGGCACAGGGAGGAGGATGGGGTGGGAGGGTAGGGGAGACGGGCCGCAAACTGCCCGCACTTCTGGACCTGCTACTGCTGCAGTGCTAAAGTACAATACTTGGGAGAGTTAAATCAGCGCAAGGCTCCGAAAAAAAATGGGCCTCCAGCCAGGTCTGGTGCCTTCTGTGTGTTGCTGCAGCATGTTTGACGACCTCTTCTTTCTTGGAGACCTGCCCCTCTGCTCCCTCAGAGATTCATCCTTGCTGCAGCACCATCCCTCTGCCCAACCCCTGCGGGCTCCCTTGCCCTGCTTCCACCCTCCTCCCGCTCAGCTCCCTCTCACCCTTGCTGCAGCCACCGTGCCCTGACAGCAGCTGGGCTGGTAGAATACTGGATGTCACACCCACGAGTTACAAGCATTTAAGGTGGGCTTCAGTTTCTCATCCAGTGCAACAGACAGGGTCTCCAACCGCAGCTGGAGAGAAGATGCAGAATGATCTGTTTTCCAGTTGCAGTTTTTTTCCTCCTTTACCCTTGTGATGGAGGACTGACAGAGAGGGCCATGAAATTGAACAAACTCAGCAGTGGAGGTGAGGGTGCTGCAGCTACAATGTTTTACCCCAGTGCCACAAATCCCAGCAAAGGCAATAAACTTAAGTGTTCATTCATACAACATCTAAGTCACTGAGGTGACATATTTAATGGGACAAACCACAGGACCAGAAAGGCCCTGAGAAGTTGGATCAGATGATCCTTGAGGTTCCTTCCAACCTGGTATTCTGATTCTGTGACATAGTCCTCCAGGGGTGCAACTATGTTGTACCTACTCCCCAGTGCAGAAACTGCTCCTCTGCTAGTATTTCTTTCCATGTTGTTCTTTTCCTGGCTTGTTCCACAAAGACTTTTGGAATGTCCAATGAATCCTCACTGAGATTGGGCTGGTCTATCAAGGAGAGGGGATGACCCAAACATTCAGCTAAAACCTCTTTCATTGTGCCCTCTGTGGGCCTGGGCACCTCTCACCATGTAGGATGACTTTTGAGAGCACAACCTTACACTATAAATCCCAAAGGTTTTTACTATAATGTTCCTGATGCACAAACCCCGAAGAACAACTGCCCTAATTCTTGACTCAGCACTGCTATGAACAACTACCATTCTATCAGCTTTTATCAGTGGTCACCATTATCAGAAAAGACAACATTAAGAGCAGGGTTACCCTATTTATGTTTTGGCTGATGGGTTCATTTCATTCTCAGCCCATTTTTGTGGCCCAAATATTTGCCCACATATTTATTCTAATGTGTCCAGTACCCCAGTGTCTGCAAATACTGCTGTGGAACCATCCAACCCTGTGTGCCTTTTTAAGTAGGAAAAATATAGGTCTATGCAGACAATGAAGGGCAGATAGAGATGCCAAGTGCCTAGAACATGTGGAAATGTGCCCATTTCATCCAGTTGTCTAAACAGCAGCCAAACACTTAAAAATAAATCAGCTTCAAATTTTTGGCTAGCTACCCATCTTCAAGACAACAATATTCACAGATTCAGAACAAAATGCCCCAACAGCCTCACAAAAAAACCCAACAAACCAAACAAAACAAAACCCAAGACAAAACCTTGCTCAAAGCTATTCAAAAAGCTATAGCAGCATGAAAATACATGAACTATGAATCTGTGTGTCAAAACAACTTGCAGTCACTATTTAAAACAGAAGCCTGAAGGGACACTACCTCAGTTTTCCTGACAATGAAACAGTGGTTTCATCCAGACAGTCCACGGATTATCTCTGCCCCACACCTCACATGTGTACAGCCACAGAGTCCTCTAACAAACATACAGCACACCAATAAAAGGTCAAAAGCCACACCAACATTAGAAACATCTAAGGCCCTGCCTTAAGGAACATATTGGTACAGACTCTCCTGGAAATGGACAATGACCATGCTAAGAGCTAGTGGGAAAACAAAACTTATCTCTGCAGTAAATGCCTTTCTAGCCACAAGTTGATTTTACTTACAGTGTACGAATGAAACACACACCAGTCACACATCCAGGGGCTTTTAATACCAGCAAGGAATCTTTCACACTGTTCCTAGACCCCAATGAGTTACTTCTGACAGATATTCAGGTTCTGCTCTAGTGCATTCCAGCTGGGTCTCCCAGCAAGGAAGGGCTGATGAATACTCAAATCCTGGCCCACTTCACCAGCTGCATTCTACCGAGGTTCATCTTCCCTCACATCCTGTCTCTCTGCAGACAGTTAAGACTGTGCACATCCAAAGTTTTGCAAAACACAACAGAATTTAAAACTGAACACAGGTAACATAGACACACTAAACTGAGCCATTCTAGAACATATTCCATAATATTTTCATTCCCATTAAACTTGTTTCTAAACCCCAGGTTCTAAGAAAATTTCTCTCCTACTTTCAGAATCATAAATTCTAGGATTGTCTGGTTTCTTACCTTTTTGTAAGTTTTACAGCACCCATAAAATAGGTACTCTGATTTTCATTTTACAAATTAATACTGTAGCTTGGCTTATTTACAGTAGCACTGTACGAACGTAACAGTCTTTCTCAAAATGTACAGTTTATGCTGACTACACAGTTTTTAAGTGATATATTGAAGCTTATTCTGCTCTGATTAAATGTTCCCCAAGTCCCTTTAAATCTATATAAAATCCATCGATGGCCACAATAATTTTAGTTATTTCCATCAGCTTTAGTGGTAATGCTGAATCAGTCTTGCAGGCCTCCATTTTTAATTCAGGAAAAACTTCCATTGAGAAAACACTTCAAGATCTAGTCTGTAATAATATTGATTTTTCTAGTAAAGACAAAAATTGAAACACAGAAAAACATAATTTCAGTTCGAATAGAATTGAGGCTTAGGGGCTTTCTAGTTTTCTTTTCCCCAGAGTTTTGTTTTCCAGTATTTTCTTGAAATTTCCTCTAAGCATCAGCTTCTGAAACACCTTCAAAGCTCACTAAATAAAAATGTACCCAGTGGGTTCAGATGAATCCACTCAAGCAACAGCATCAGAATCCATCCCTGCAGCACAAACAGCTGATAAAACATACCAAGCCCCAATACCCATTTGCTGATGCACTTGATAACCCCTGAAATGATTGGATCCTGCCTGAATGCAGTATCTATATACATAGGCCTATTGGGCTTTGCTGACATACAAAAATTTAACCACTTTAATTAGCTTCGTTAAATTAAATGGTACGAGTCCTTTAATGTGAGTACAAACATATGGGCATAGCAAAGAATACACTGGTTTTATTAAGTCCCGCAGAAGAAAATTAAGTATTTATCAGGATAGTAATACACTGACATATATCTAAGCTAGAGGTTGTAGTACTATAACTATTTTAGTATGAAAAGTCCTCACATTCCTATGCAAGTCTTCTTTGAAACAGTTCTACATACAGATATGCCTGAATTAGGAGCAGCATAATGCAGTGCCACAGAAATATTTCTGTGCAGATATTTCTCTTGGGAGCGACACAATTATACATAGAAATAGTTCTGTAGGTATTTAGGGCCTTGAAAAGTTCATCAATTTCAAATCACACCTGTACCAGGAACATTTTTATATAACATTGTAACTAGAATCACCTAAATTTGCTTGAACAGCAATAAATCTGTGTTAAATTTGCTTCCTTGCAGAACACTATGCAGAGTCCTTCCTGTGGCTATTTCTGAGACTCATACAGCAAAAGGAGAAAGACATACTAGAAAACAGGAAAATGTGAAAATGCAACATGTTAAGTGAAGAACTTCAAGTTATTTCAACATCTGAAAAGAAAGACATTTTGCTTCTTTGTAAATAATATCACCTTCGGTAACTCACATCCCTGAAACATGATATCTAATGACTCAATGTCATGATGTAGCTCCTTTCTGAACTGGTGGAAAGTCACCAGCTCCAAGAATCAGGCTCTAGATTTTTGCATGTAGTCTTGTCAGCACATAATTTTTCAGCAACACTGAGATTACTGGCATACCATATAAATGCACACACAATTTCTGCCGACTGATAAAAGCGTACGAAAGACGGAGACAAGTCTAGAGAATCCATATAGTTTAGCCATTAACAAGCAGGTAAGCAGTGTCATTCTCTAGAAAAACCTAGATTTTCTCTCTGTGCCTGCTTGCATGTGGTGCCTACAATTTGTCTGCCTTACTTAGAATTAAATCAAGTCCAGAGGAAAGGAACAGCCATCAGTCACAGGCCAGATTACATCAACTACAGTGGAAAACAATGCCCTTAAACGGTAAGGCAATGACTCAAATTTGTGGCGTTTCTTATATATAGTTTTTTCCAGTGAGATGGTGGGCTGTAGCACCATCTTCTAGTCCATGGGTACTTACGAGATTTATGGAAAAAACATCTTAATAATTTCAGGGGACACTCACACTACTGCTTCAGTCCAACCTCATCTTTCACTTCACTCTCTTGGAATTCCTGCATTCTTCTGCACCCTACTTACTTCAGCCATGCCCCCCTCTCCACTCTTCTCCAAAGGAGAATACATATAGGATTGTTTCTGGTGACTTCCCATGTGTCCTGGTTCCGGCGGGGATAGGGTTAATTTTCTGGCCCGGGACACAGGTATTCCATACCACCTGACGCCATGCCCAGTCCATAAGGGGGAGCTGGCTGGGAGGAGGGGGAGGAAGGAGCGGTTAGGGAGCCGGCTGGGGCTGTCCAGTCAGGTCGGCGAGCGCTGGTACATTAACCCTGTGTGTACATCCCTCCATCACTGTTACTGTTGTTATTTTCCTCTTTCCTTTGCTGTTGTGTTAAACTGCCTTTATCTCAACCCATGAGTTTTGCCTTTTTCTTCCAATTTTCCCCCACCACCGTCGGCGGTTGAGCGAGCGGCCGCGTCGTTCTTTGTTGCCAGCTGAGGCCAAACCACGACACCATGTCTCAAGTATTATCTGATCAGAAAGACACTACCTAGAGATGATAAAGCAGCATAAAGGCAGGAGAGAAAGGGATTCATACCCTACAGTGGCTTCCTGCCTAACAAGACTCCATCAGCCTCAGTTTAGCAATCTGAGCTCAGACATCCCAAAATATGAGAGAGTAGGTTCTGCAGTCAGAACACAGCCACTAAGCAATCCCTTAAATAAAGCCCTGCAGCTGAACCAGATCTCTTTCAATACATGGCCTGCATTCTCTGTATGGGATTTTATGGGGACATGGGATTCTCTGTCTTCCTAAAGATACTGCAAAATGCCTCCCTGAGGTAATGTAAACTTCTTGTTTCTATGCTCAACTTCTTCACTCCTATGTTCAAGTCATATTCCACACTTGAATTACTTGGTGACAAGTCATCTTTTCACATGCAACTTGCCTCTCCCTTGTTTGAAATACAGGTATGGTGCCAAATTGCTCATTTGGATAGGCTCTGTTCTTTGGTATCTTTCCCTAAATCCGTTTTTCACATCGGTATGAATCTAACTGCTGAGAAAATTTTTTTTTTTTTTTTTGCATAGAATCACCTAGGTTGGAAGACACCTTTAAGATCATCGAGCATCCACATATCTGAAGCCAGACTGCTTAAAACATTGCTGTTATGAGAACCAAGGCTGCTAAACAGCCTCAAAAAAAACAGTTTGCATTTAGGTTATAATTTCTTTGAAGTAGTGTACTTGCTGTTATTCTAGAAAATAGTATGTAAAGAGAACAGGTGGTGGGTTGGGGTATGGCGAGGGACCTGTGTTGTAAACCTGAATTCAGACAAACCACACAGAACAAAGACACACAGAAAATACATTTCTTTGCTTCTCCTGGTTGCCAATGTACATTGAATTGTTTGCCAGTGTACATTGAATTGTTTCTCACTTCCAGGCTAAAATTTAAGGATGGATATGTCTCTGACTCATTCTATTTGTCTTCCTCTATATTTTTCTGATGACTTCAAAATCCTTTCAGTAATTTATTGACTGTAATGTCACATACTGCACCATTCTAAATGGAAGGACTTTAACAACTTGGACATTGACAAAATAACTTTCACTTTTCCAAAGTCACCACAAAGCCTGTAAGTGCTACTTCTACTGCCAAATGTTTTCTTGCCTTGCCACAGTCTTTGTCACTCTTCTATGCAGGCTGTGATTCTCCAGCTCAAGCCATCACCACTAAATTTCAGCTCCATGAACTGGCTGAGACACACTCTAGTCAAATAAATCTCTTCCAGATGATAACAACTTAATTTGTTGCCCTAGCTCTGGCTACTGCCTCACCTCATCCTTCTCTTCATATGTGTCACATACCGCTCTTTACAGTTTGAAAACTGGGACAAAGTTAAAATTTAGCTCTCTCCCTCTTGAAACTGTATGAATGTGTCAGAGCAGTTGCCCAGAAACTGAAGACTTCATTTTGTTTTCTGCTTTAAGGAGTTCAAACTTCTTTCCTCATCTGCCTGGAAAGTTCCTTCATCATAAGCCACAGGATGTCCTCTACCTCCTTATTGAAACAAGGCAAAAACTTATGCCATTCTAGGTCAAAGAGAACAGCAAGATGTATCATTCTGTACCCTAATACCTGAGGTACTTGCCTGGAAAGAAGGAGGAGATGGCAGACAGCTGGTTTTGCTCCGTGAAGTTTTAACTTTATACTAAACCACCTTGGGATATAATTCATAGTATAGTGATAGTATAGTATAGTTCCAATGTTTTATAACTTTTGTGTTACTTCTTGTACACACACGTCTGTGCTTGTTAGTGAAGATAAACTGTTTTCATGGCATGAGTCCCCCCATTTCATGCTCATAGTACCAGATCCCAATGACACTTTGTCATAGGCAATGCATAACCAGTATCATTACATCTGCAAGAGCACCTTTTATTCCTTGCTGGTTTTAATATTTTTTTTATACATACATTTTGAACTCTATGATTGTAATTTAATTTTACTTATGCCACCTTTTTCCCATCCTATCCACAAAATTTAATTATTAGTCAGGTAGTCCTTGACCTATTTTGGAGGGGGGCCCATTCATACCTGTACATGAAGCATTTCATATATATTATTCTCATGTTCAGGTATATTAGTATTTTGTTAATTTTAAACCTCCTATAAGAAGATCTCAAATCTGAAGAGTCTACCAGTAAGCCATATTTCTGAGGAATAGGTACATTCTGGCACAAAGTTACTTAAAAGATTGCTTTATTTATCCTATTAATGCTATGTTTGGATGGTCCTATCAGTTCAATCAGTTAATGACTCTCGAGCTCTCCTAAATGGACATCCAAGTTGGACTTGCAGCTCTAAATCTGCCAGTGTTGTCTCCTTGTTCACAGTCTAGCTCTTAAACCCATCCTTTCCTTCTTTTTCTGTTTGTCTGTTCTCCTTCTTAAATATTTGTTTCCTATGTGGTTGTTTTGGTTTGTTTTCTATTAGTAGCCACAGCTTAACTTCAACTTTACATCTTTTATTTATATTATCCTCCCCATTTTGTCATTTTGGTTTCTATACTCTTTGTCATCTTGTCTCTTTCCACTGAATATTCTCCTCTTTCCTTTCCATCTTCTACCCCTAGTACATTCAGTTATTTTCTATTCCTTTTTCAGTCAGTCCTCCTACCTCTTGTGCTTTTGCCTGGGTCATCCACTCTCTTTCTCTCTTTAAGTTGATTTTCCATATTTCTTTCCCCTCAACATCCCAGGACTTTTGCATTTGTCCTTCTGGATATACAAGAAAGTTACTGTGTTCCAAAATGATGCTGATAAGGGATGCTGATGTCTCCTTTTCCCTTCATTTTTGTCTACACACTCAGGTAAAATAGGAAGCTAAGCACCAAACAGTGGCACGGAACCAATGGAAACAGAAACCTAGGTATAAAAATAGATAGTGAGAATCCAAAGTACAGGCAAGGAGTAATATGAGGAATAGTCACCTTCGCTGCTGAGAAAGACTGACAGCATTTTCTTTAGAGCCTGTCAGTGCTTCTCTTTAATAGGCAAAAGATGTCAGGTTTGCATTATAAAGACTATACAAGTACCCAAGTATGGTGTATTCACTCTCTTGAAAACATACATTGAGCTACATCTATTAACTTTATTTCTGCTCCCTGCTTACTCCTAAGTGTCTCGTAGAAGTTAACCACCTAAATCTGAAACTGCCTACTTTGGATCTGAAGAGGAGCTGGCAATCACGTAGGTTTGTTATCACACTGTTTCAAGAAGTATTGACTGTTAATACTCTAACTATAACCTCTACACCTTGTGCTAGATCAGATTTTGTTTTTTGGAAGGTTGGTGCTTTCTCCTCCTTTATTTGCACTTTTCTTTCCTGGCTTATTGCTCACCTAATAACTTTTCCAGATCAGTTGCATTTGCTAATAGCATCTCCATGAATTCTCTTATTCTATGAAAGTACGTCAAGTTAGAAAATTATAAATTCAAGACATAAAAGCATATCTTAAGCTTTAATTTCAATGTTTGATTTATTGAGCTCTGTATCTGGGCAATCATAGAATTGTTTTGGTTGGAAGAGACCTTTAGGATCATCGAGTCCAACCATTAACCTAGCACTTCCAAGTGACCACTAAACCATGTCCCTTAGCACCATGTCTACACATCTTTTCAATACCTCCAGGGATGGCAACTCAATCACTTCTCTGGCCAGCCTGTTCCAGTGCTTGACAACCCTTTTGGTGAAGAATTTTTTCCTAATATCCAATCTAAACCTCCCCTGGCACAACTTGAGGCCATTTCCTCTTCTCCTATCACTTGGGAGAAGAGACCAACCTCCACCTTGTTACAACCTTCTTTCAGGTAGTTGTAGGGAGCGCTACGTTCTCCCCTCAGCCTCCTTTTCTCCAAGCTAAACAACCCCAGTTCCCTCAGCCACTCCTCATAAGACTTGGGCTCTAGACCCCTCACCAACTTTGTCGCCCTTCTCTGAACACACTCCAGCACCTCAATAAATCATATGCAATTCAGAGCCACAAATCTGCACAAAAGGACTTCGTGAAGATTTCCTTTCCTCAGCACAGTTGCCCTGCTAAGGATCACCACTTGTACTGAATGGTTAACTCATGCTTTTGTTATTCAAAGATTCTTTCTCTACAACTTTCTTTTATTAGCCTGCCTAATCCATCCTTAACACATCTTCAGGTTACCTAAAAAGTTGCAGACCTTCTGCTGACTAAATAAAAAAAAAAAATTAAAAAAAAAAAAAAAAAAACAAGAAAAGAAAAAGCAGACTCATCTCTCTTATACCTGCTGCCATTCTGCTTCCTGGTGTTTTCAAAAAAATATACACCACCAGCTGAAGCAAGCATTAACCTATCACACTGGGCTGCTAATACCAAGTGCATTTTCTCAACAAAGCAGACCTATGTGAAACTTCAGTCCCATGTGACATCTTAAGTGTGACTTAAGTGTTTTGTGTTTATTCCCTATACAGGAATGCATTCCAATATACCTTCAACATACTGCCTGCAGCTACTCCAGACAGCTCTGACACCAGTAGAAGTTTAAGATGCACAATGTGAAGATGGATAGATCATCCAATGGTTACAACTAAGAAGTCTTCAGGTTACCCTACATTTCTTCCAGCAGCTGAGAGTCACAGTTCTGTCCTTTCTTAATCCCCAGCACATCTCTACTCCAAACCTATATGGGATGTTAGTACTGAGCTACAAGTGTCAGTTCCAAACATGCATGATATACGTACACAGTAGCAAGCTACAACTTGCTCCTGAAGCTAAATATGTAAAGCAGCACAGAAATTATGAAGGACAGATTTTCTTAATCTAAATCAGACCCAAAATGCTACTGTACTCAGTTATACAGAGCTGTCCTAAATTTCAATAATTTCTCAAATTAATAGAACAAAGTATACTTAATCAGAGTTAAAGATGTAGAGATGACTTTCCTTATCAAGGTTATATTTTAGGATTAACTGTTTAATTACTGTTTTCTTGATGTTTGAAAAAGTCAATGCCAAATTTGCCAGGAAATTACATCATTAGAGCTATGCTTTTTAAAACATAGAAGTGAAGCAAATCACTCCCTCCACCTCTGGCTGTTGTACTCGGACACAATTCCGATGCCATCTGCAGCCGGAGGCTCACCCACCACTACAGTACTGTCTCCAAGCCAGAGTGGGCAAAACTGTCTAGATATCATGGAAGTTCCTTGCTGCAGAACGGATGAGCTACCAAAGGAAAAATGAAAGTGTTGCTCTGGGCTTCAAGAGTTCATCACATCAAACACAGATTGGTATTCAGTATACCTGCCATAACAGAAGAGCCAGATATGGTGTGGACTGAACCTCTGCACGTCTGGTCCCAACCTTTCACAGTGTTCTCAGGATTAGTCATTGTTTAGACTTGCAATTCTCTTTATGGTGGGAAGGAAGAAACTGCACCCCAAGAATAAATGATTGAGGAAAATCTCCATCACAGAATCTACCCAGCTTTTAGCACAGATGGGAAAGAGTTTGCTCAGTAACACAGCCAAATACCTAACAACCCTCTACTCTTACCACCCTTGTGGTTGTGCTTTCAGCTGCACATCTTTGCCTGCAGTTCTGATACCTGTACCACAATCTGAAGTGCACAGACAGAAAATGAAAACCCTTCAACTATTTCAAAGAGCAGCTGAAAGCTATAAAAGAGGCAGGAGTGGATAAGAGCACAGGCCCTATAAAGCATACTGAGTCTGTAAGGATTTTTTACAAAACCAGCACGCTGCTCCACAGCTTTCTGTATTTCATGTGTCTGCGCAGGAATGGCTGAGCAGGGAAAGTAGGGCAGGAAAATATTTTGGTTTGTCTCCTAATTCTCAGCAGGCATTTCTGAGCTTAGAAGATTTTTACCTCAAGTCCTATTAAAAAAAAATTAAAATAAATCCATCTGCCCAAACTGTGCTGTGCTTGGACTATTTTTAACCTATAACCACATTTGATGGGCAAAATGTTAATACTTGCAGATTCAGCTGATATTATTTGACCTCAGGACAAGTCCCATTGATTTTCTTACTCAGCAGAACCAGGAACAGCATTTGACCCTGACTTACACTCTTTGCCAAAGCAAAGTTGTGTTTCTCTTCAGGGTGCTGGCACACAGTGGGATCCCACACCCTCCTTGACCCTCAACTCTTTCCTAAATAGACATGCAAAAGCTTGTTCTTTTTTCTCCCTTGACTTGTAATCTATGTTCCAGCCATTTTATGCCCTTTACCGTACTTCTACAGTCTCGGTCATATTTTCCCTTTAATAAGGTTATCAAGACAGCACAGATCTAAGTGTGCACTTACAAGTAGTACCTGATAGCGCGCCAAAAGATTGTCTGCCAATAATTCTATGGAAAAAAAACCCAGCAACAATTTTGCTTTCTCACTTTTCGTGCATACTGTACCAATAGTTTGAGTTCATTACCCATAACTAATTTGACTTTTTTCTTTCTGTAACCCATGGTATTTTACGTGTATCGATTTATTATCTTTCTTTTTATGTGTAGAGATTTGCAAAAAAAATTATTTAAGATTAGTATAAAGGAAGTATGAATATAAGTGTGCAACGTGTGAAAGCACACAAAGAAAATACTGAAGAAGGACTAACACAAGCATGTGTTAATTGCTACAGAGCACCCTATATAGGGATTTAATCCAAATGAATGAAAAGGAACAAAATGATCTAAAATAAGCTGTCAAGAAAATGGAGATGAGACCTGGAGCATTAAAATACACAGATAAGCAAAACAAGAGAACTGTGAAATTAAAGAATTTTACCTAAGACTTATAAGGAGACAAAATAACGATGCAAAAGATCCCAACCAGCACCAATTCCTAAAGGGAATCAATGACAAGTCCCAGATCAATCTGTTGTCACCAGTGAATGCGAACCTATGAGCCATGACAGCCAGTGTGCCTCATCTTCTGCACTCCACACAAGTGATCCTGGTCACCAGTGACCATCAGGCACATGAACTGATGATTGTGAGTATATGGGCACGAGTGAGCAAAATCTGTAAAAGAATGAGTGAGAGTGGGAAACTTTGGAGATTTTACAAAAGAAAAATCAGTTTTTCCTTCCACAAGATCTTGCATTCAGTTATACTAATTTCCTACATAACAATTCCAAATTCTTCTCTGTGAGACACGGTTTGCACACAAGGTCAGATCCTGAGAGGGTAAGGGTTCAATCAGAAAGGCAATAGCCAGAAGATGCTGTGAGGAACCAAGAAAAAACAAAACTAAACAACACTCTGTGGAAGGGCCCAGAGAAGAACAGGCAACAGTAACTTGCCACCCAGAGACACTTTAAGAAAGGGTTGAAGGTACAGCTGTATTGACTCTCTGCTCCAGGTCCACTTCCCCACCAGCTCCTGCATCCTTCTTCGCAGTTCCTCACAGCCTCTAGCACTCACTGCTGCTATTGCTGCTGGAGAACAGAACCACCTCCAGCTAGAGCTGCAAGAAGCAGAGCAGGAGGGAGTTGAGATGGGAGAAGTCAGCAGCATCTCTCAACTCACTATGTGGATGGGAACAGCAACAGAGAATGAGGCAGTGGTGAACAGACTTTAGAAAAGAACTGTAACGTCGCACACAGTATTAAAAAAGGATTTGGCAGCATTGCATGAAAAAAATCCTGGGTTGCACAGACTGAAAGGCATACATCTGGGTGAAACAGTGGTTAAGTTTTTAAGAAGATGACAGAAAGTCACTGACCACAGCTGCCCTGTTCAGCACTGGTGAGATAGCTCTGTTCAAATTCACCTGTGCAACAAGTTTACCTCTGATTTACCTCACATAAGAGCATCTGAGAGTACTTCAAAAGGGAAGCAAAGAAAAGGGGAGATGCAATATATGTGGTGGGGCAGACTATGACAAGAAGTCCAGAGGAGGGACTGAGAAGCATTGGTTTTCATGCAGTAACAAGAAGGGGAAAAATGTTCTCTGAAGCTAAGTTGGGGCTTTTGAAAATGAGACGAGACAAAAGCAAGATGGTGACAGAGGCAGCTGATCATGCCATAAAAGTAGGAAGTCAGGAGAACTGGGTTCTGTTCACTGTTACATCAAGGGCTTCATGATTTTTATCAAGCGTCTTTATTGGTTCCTAAGATGTCAGCAATATCTGGGCTCAAATGGCCACTGCAAGGTTTAAAGCACTACTGTAAAGGATACTTGGGTAATCTCAAGGAATAAGGTACATAGACATATGTATAATTTATTATTTGTAATGGGTGCTGAAGCGAGAGAACTGTTTGCCTTTTTTTAAGTACACATTAAGCAAATCTGTTTTCAAACTTCTCTTCAGAATTCTTAAAACCTCAGCAACACAAAGTATTTGTTTTGAATTTAGTAAGAGTTCAAAATCTTTATTTCCTTGAGCACAAGAGTTCTTACTGAATGGGTCAGAGTGGTTGACCTAATAAAATTTTCTTTTAAAAGCTAGACTATATCCGGTGTTTAGCACTAGTTAGTACTATAGTATTAATGCAGATTTACCTTATAAATTTTGCATGGGTCATATATGTGGCAAAGTCATTCTTTGGTACTGAGGGAAACCCACATCGTTCCTGCAACAACCGGCAATGGTTCTGCGATGCAGAGGGCAGGGCATCCTGTCTGGTCCTCAGCTGCTCTTCCAGAAGGATACA
The DNA here is from genome assembly GCA_008921705.1 of Burhinus oedicnemus. Taxonomy (NCBI): domain Eukaryota; kingdom Metazoa; phylum Chordata; class Aves; order Charadriiformes; family Burhinidae; genus Burhinus; species Burhinus oedicnemus. The sequence continues at coordinate 437,396 of VFFE01008892.1, forward strand.
AATCTCCCACAGATCATATCTGCCAGCCTTACAGGGATACATCTGTTAGCCCTGGTATACCTCAAATGACACAAGACTTCTAGCTTTTAACAGCTCAGCTGAGCTCAGTGTATTTCTTCCATCCGTGAAAAGCGAAACCATAGCAGGACACGTGAGACTGAGTGATAAGCAGTGATGATGGTATCAAGTGTACCCACTGAAATCAACCCCTCTTCCTTGTACTAATCAAAACATTGTCCTCCGCAACCAGATAGACCTGCAATGTCTCAGCGTGACTCTTCTCATTTAATATTCTTTTCAAACTGTCCTGTTTGGAGACAGATTTCAGGATTGAACATTCGGAATATGGACTACTACTGGCCACATGGTTAGGAAAAAACTAAAATAATATCCAGCAGCAGCACCAGTGTTCCTCCTGGGAGGAGAAACAGGTTCTTTATCACACTGAACAGTGGTTGAAGGCACAAAGTTTAGAGGCCTTCAAGTCCAGTCTACAGAGAAGGCCACATCCCCCCAAACCATCACCACAGTGGTCAGGGGAGGCATTTCTGTGGAAACAGACCCAGTCTCCAGCCAACAAAGTCAAGGTTCATGAGATCAAAAAAGGCAGCCTGGTTCTGTGTCCTAGAAAGGACACAGTAGGAACAGAAGACTGGGTCTGGTCCCTCTCTCAGAGTGTTATATATTTTAAATCAGAGTACAATCTGAAAACATGTCTGGGAATAGGAACTAGACCTCAGGAGAAGGTGAGGAAAGAGGGACAAGGGCTGGATGAGGACAAAACGGAAACAGAAAGAGCCCAAAAGAGGTTTGGAAAGACAGGGAGGCACAACCCAATCAGTATTCATGTCCTTTGGGTACTTAGGCCTGCAACCATAAACACCATAGTTACCTTCCTGCTGTACACACACTGAAAGTAATCTTGACATTATATTTGCACCAAAGACTTTCAGTTCTTTTTTAGTCCTTCATTCAAGAATTCTGGCACATACACCCACCCACAACGGGAACTCTGCCAAATGTTAATACTGTCAAGTTATTTTCTGTTTTTTATACTGCTGCAATACAGAAGCCTTTATGCTTTTCAGTCATGCTAGAATCTCTCTGAAACAAAGCATCTCCACTCCAGGTAAAACTATTGAAAGAAAGAAGCTATTAGATTTCTAAGCTATTCAACATTTTATCTATTATCTTCCATTGTGATACTTCTGTTTAATTACTCTACTGTTCCATCATCTAGTTAAGCTCTGTTTATTAATCTTCATCTTTGGTACTTCTGATTTGTTCACTTCTCTATTCTTAGTTTCTTACACTCCTTTAATGTGTTTTTAGTGATACTGTGAAATTAGTCCCCCACATGAAGCTTCATACGGCCTGTTTGTTGAAGAAGTAATGTCACATTTTCTACTGATGAATCTCCACTAGCACGTAACTGACCCTCAAGACTTACAAGCCTCTAAAGTTTTGAGACAAATTTCATCCTTAGATAGATTAAAAAAAAAAAAAATTGTCCTCATCCAGCCAAAACACATATCCAGTCTTTGGAAGACACAGAGGACAGTGGTGTAGTAAATATTCAGTTAATCTAATGAAGTATTCATGAACCTACTGTCCTCTATTTGCATATTCCTAAGGACTGGATTTTTGGTTAGTACAGATCTGCTGTTTTCCTATTTGCAGGTTCAAGCAGTAGCAAAGCTAAGCATGTACCCCAGAGACACATACACACACGACACTGACACAGCTGGTCACACAGACTGCCACAGCCAAGGTGCTGCCTTCAACAGCATCACCATACAGGACTTGCATAGGACAAGTGCAGACACCCAAGTCCTCTTCTCCTTTTTGGCTAGCAGAGACAGGAGGTCACTAGCGAAAGTGTACACACACACACACACACCACTTTCTGGATTCACAGCTTTCTGGGATCTGCACATTCATGGATTCCTCAAGTATCAGCATGGCCTCTCTGTTGTCTGGCACCTCTGCCCAGTTCCCAGCCCTCCAATCCACCCCAGAGGTCTCCTGCTCTCTGGTCGGTCCACCTTGATACTTGCTGCAAACATGCAGCTCTCACACACTCATCCAATAGGTACCCTACACTCATGGGTCCCCCTGGATACCAGCACAGGCCCCTGCCTGCCTGGATCCAAGGTCCCCTGTACTGTCCAGCTTTAAATTTGCTGGTGAATATACACACACACCCCACATACAACCATTTGGAGAAGATACAAGACACTTGCCTCCCAGCAGCTGGCACCAGGCACATGGGCTGTGACCTGCCATCCTACTTCTGCCACTGGTGCTGAACCCCTCACTTGCTCCATTCATGCCAGTCCTTCAGTAATGGGGTTTCTGAGACATACACCATTCCCACCCCACTAGCTGGCATGGAGACCCCTCTCGCTTCAGCTGCTGACATTGCAGGCCAGGGGCACCGACAGCCCTGCTCTGACTCTAGTAACTGACACCCTGTCCACTCATGCTGGTTTCCCCAGTAGCTGACACTCTGGGTAAGAAGTTGTAAGACCCACCAAGATCCAGAGGGCTATGGCCCCTTGAACCATGGATGCTAGGACCCTCAGTTTTGCATCCTTTTCAGGTGCAAAGTCCCAGTTTGCCTGTAGTTTCTTGATAGGCCATCAGTTAATGGGACTGACTAGGTTTCTGTCTGTTATTGTCTTTGTTATGCTTATTGCTCACGTTTTATGTCTCCAGGTGTTTGCCTCCCACCCTTTCCTTATCATCCCAATCTGGCAAGGTTCTTCATCACATAATCTTAATTGAAAAACCCAACATCCTTATAGTCCACATATCCTTACTGATTAGAGTGATTGACCAGATTTGTTCTTATCACTACCTTGCCTATCATTTGTCCATCAGGTTTGTCTCTGTATGTTCTTGTTTATGGTTCGTTTGACCAGACCTTTAAAGGAGTAGACACTCTCCTTCCACACACCCATCCACATTTCACTTGAATCCTCCAGACTGTGTACTCCTTCCTGTATAACATGCTAGTCTTCCTCTATAGCAACTGCATCTTTTGTATTTCTATATTGAACAAACCATACTTTTACTTTTTCTGTTGTGAACTTTCATAAGGATCTACTTTACAAAAATCCCTCTGGATAGTTTTCCCTCTAGTACAAGTCTCTGGAATTTAAAGCCAGTTCCTTATTTCTCTGTTCATCATCTTCTCTAGCTTCTCTAATACTTTCCCCTGTGCCACTTGATAACGTTCTTCACTGATGTTCAAATAAGCAGCCCTTCTTCTCAAGTTCTACATACCACTCACACCACTGCACTCAGACAATGAAATCTTCATAAAGTCTCCTTCCTTCCACTCCATAAGATGACAACATATATCGCAGTTCTCCAAATACACATGCTACTCTTGATTTGATGAAACTCTTAATATAACTTGCTATTGGATTTGGATTCTCATATGTCAATTATTTTTTTTGCCACTCGTTCCACATCTTTCTTCACATCAGCAGCTTCTTTGTTAGCATCTCCACGTCATCTTTCTTTTTCCTGCCAGTTCTCATCTGACTTCTCTGAAATGCATAATATTCACCACACTTAGCTCATATTTGGCATTCACTTTGAAACATCTCAAAGTACTTCACAAAGGACCAGTCAGCACAACTGACAAATTTACAATGAGAAAATGACTCACAATGGCAGAAGGACATGTCAAGACCATGCAGGAGAACCAAAACCACATCCTGTCTATCTCTCACAATCCAGTTCAGTGCTTTCTTTGCGGTATCACTTGGTCTCCTCCTGTGCAGTGCCTTTCTACACATTCTGCACTGAAATTAGTGACCCTCCCCTTCCCTGCACCCTGGTCCTGGACTGAGCAGTGGATTTTTTACTCCCATCTTCCTGTTCTCAGCTCCAGCCCCAACTTTGATCTGGGTCACAAGCATAGAACTGCAATTATAGGAAGGTCCTGCCAGCTCTTGGCTGAAGCAGGGCTCTGTGTTGGCAGGACTCAGAGGGGACTGAGCTTCCCAGCTCTTGCAAGTGTCTACCAAATACAGCGAATAAGTACTTCTCAAAAGCTTGTAACTCAGCCAACCTTAGCAGATCTTAATGGCTATCAAACATGACACAAAGACGACTTCATAACAAATATCAAGTCCTTTTTCCCAAAATATACTTCAGTAAGATTTCTAAAGGAAAGATAAGACACATTTTTATCATAGGCAAAAAGAATATTTTTCACCACTCTCAGTCTGAGGAACAACTGAAGTGTTCAGTCGAACCTGTCTAACAGGCAATCCTCAGGTCACACATATCACCACCCTGAGAGACTAGAGGGGTTTATCATGAACAGCATCAGACCATTTTCACAGTAAGCAGTGGTATGAGCAGAGCCTGAAACACTGAAAGGTTTTCATTCATTCAATAATGGACAGAGCTGGAAATACAGAAGTCCATGGCTCTACGATAACCAATTGCAATTGTTTTTATTAAACAAAAAAGAGTAATTTGAAAGTAATTGCTCACACTGCTGAATTTCCTTCCATCTCTTACTGAGGTGACAGAATTCTCTTCAGATGGCACATTAACCCTTTGGTTTAAGCAAAATATCCCTGATACAAATGATATAGGTTTGCTACTAGAAGCAAATTCAGTTTGAACACAAGATGCTACTATATACAGTAATCACTACTGTCCAGTTTGTTGTATTTTGAAAAACAGTCCTTCTGCAAGAATATTATATTAAAAATGCATGGTATTAAGTGACTCAACGCTACTTATAATAGTAACTAAAAAGTGTCTTTCAGGCAAAACACTTTTATATATAAAATTCTCCCAGCTTTACTGGAAGCAAACCAGGCTTGAGCATTAGTAGCAGCCAAACACATACTTGGAACAGTGTAACTGTACAGCGTCATGACTGAAAAAGGATAATTCTGCTACCTCTGTGGAGGTGGCTGGAAGCCCTTGGTATAGAGAGATGAAATATATTATGATATAATGCAATATACACTTGTTTGGGATTTTTAATGCATTTTAAATGGCCACAAGTTATGAAGATTTTCCAGAGTGCACAGGAAAAATGCTTATGCCAAGACTATGATTTATTTAGAGCCTTTTTTTTTTTTTTTTTTTTTT
>VFFE01008898.1:16046-129514 GCA_008921705.1 Burhinus oedicnemus
TTCAAGTTGTGCCAGGGGAGGTTTAGGCTGGACATTAGGAAAAACTTTTTCACTGAAAGAGTTATCAAACATTGGAACAGGCTGCCCAGGGAGGTGGTTGAGTCACCATCCCTAGATGTGTTTAAAAGTCATGTAGATGTGGTGCTTAGAGACATGGTTTAGTGGCAGACCTGGTAGAGCAGGGTCAATGGTTGGACTGGATGATCTTAAAGGTCTTTTCCAACCTAAATGATTCTATGATTCTATAATCAAAAAACCCAAAATCCCGTGAAATGATAGGACACAGCAGGGATGGGAATGGAGGGGAATCTGGAATACATTATGAAGCCATCACACGAGTCAGCAGGGTACTCGTCTGGAGCAGCGCCCTCGCCTGCAGTCATGTCGTGCCTCATGGGGGAGCAGAGGGACAGAAAGGCTGGGGGGAATGAGTGGAGTCCACCAGGGAGACTAGGAAGGAGGGCAGTTTGATGGGGTGAGCAAGCAAGCAGGAGGTGTTGGGATTGGGATACCTACATGACTTGGTATCCTCCATCTCACCCTCTTCTGTTATCCAAAAATGGGGTGCCAGGGAGTGAATTGCAGTGGATGAAGAGGAGATGTCTTGCTGTGGGACTAACTGATGCACTGTAGTGCAATAGTCCTTATTTTAGCAGCAATTTGTACAAGATGTACCAGCTAAGAAGGACTTACATGGACACCCACAGCTTCTCTAGAGGGTTGCCAAGTGCAAGGGAAGATCATAAACCATCTGACTCCCTTGGGCTGCTGGCAAAGAGGAAGATGTCCTCCCCACATGCCAACTGCAAGGCTCTGGAGCATCTGTTTAAGACAGCACCAAGGGCCAGGAGGTGCAGGAGGAGGGCTGCAGGGTCAGGGTGATACAGAAACACTCCCCTCCCATGGGGCAGGGACAGATGGGAAGGCAGTGGGAGAGAGGAAAGGAATTCCCTTGGGTCTGTCTTTGTTCATGAGGGTTTTCCCTCATGTCCTAGCTGACTGAAGAGTTTTTACAGTCCAGTCCTAGAAGACCTGCTCATGGTGCATCATTGTCCACCCTCACTCTTGGCCATTTTGTGTCCCCACAGAGAGTGCAGGAGTGGACAAAAAAAGGAGGGCAGCATGGTTTCCACCTCTCTTGTACAGCAGTCTGCCTTGTCAGGGTGGGAGATGTCCCACCTCACTCTCTGCTTTGCCCTCAGAGGCAGTACCTGCTGACAGACTAGGCAGCACAGCTTCCCTGGGAGTCAAGGCTCAGCAAAAGAAAGGGTCTTCAGGAGATGATGATTCATGGTTGATCACTTTAGCCGGAGCTGGATTGAATCAGCTCCTCTCTCCTATAGCTCTGCCAGATCTCATGGCCCGGGGAGGGGAAGAGAGAGGAGAAATAATGAGATTTCCCATCCAGAATCGTGGGGATTTATAGCTGTTGTGATAACCTCAGCTGTTAGTGAGGCTCGCACAAGAAACCATGCTGATTTCCAAGTTCCTGATTTACTAAACAACAAAATGAAAAGTCAGCATAAATCACCTCTGCTCACACAAGTGGCAGCTGTGGGGTCCCTGGGAGCCTGCCACACAGATACAGGAGGGCTGGTGCCCATGCGTCTTGACTCTGGGGTCTCCACTGAGCGCCTACCAAGCCCAGGCACTGTATGGCAGTCCTGACAGAGCCACCTCGTCCTGGGATGAAATGCAGCAGCAGCTACTCGGACAGCAGTTACAGAGAGCACAGAGCCAAACTGATGGTACCGGGGCCAATGGTTGCATATTAGAGCTTGGTAGGTCCAGGCAGGACATTGAGAAACTCTTCTTCCCCATGCCTTGGGACAAGTCTCTAGAGAGGTGCAGGATGGGGTTTTCCAGGACTCATCTAGACAAAGCCGTGTCCACGCCGATCTAGTTGGAGATAGTCCTGCTACTGGTGGGAGGTTGGTCTGGAGACCCCTGAGCCCCCTTCCACCAGCCCTGCTGGGATCCTGAGTTTCCAGCAATACATTTTCCCCAGGCATCATTGTCCCAGTCCAGGATGTTTCTGCTTTCTGTTGCACGCAGCCCCTTTAGACAGCTTTCAGATGCATCCTTTCCAAGAAAATACCCCTGCCTTCCCAAACCAGATGGAAGAGCTCACATCCTTCAGAAATGACTGTGTTTTCCGGTGCTACTACTGAGTATGAAACCAGAGTTTAAAAAAAGAAAAAAGTTAAATCCCCAGAGCCTTACATGGCAACAGGGTTTGCTTCAGCATGTCCTGTGGCAGCAGGAGAGCAATGATGCATGATGCACCAAACCAGTGTCAAACTCATGAGAAACTGAATGGCTGTCAGGAGCTGCACTGAATGAGGCAAGAGACCACTTGCTCTAAGTGTGCGTTTCAGGATCACCTTCCAAGCAACAGTGAACAATGGGGCAGATCATAAAAGTGGTGCCTGCAAAATGGCAAAGGGAAATCGGAGACATCAGTACAGACCTGTAACAACCACGTTTGCTGGCTCGGCTTGCTTTTCTGCTTGTGCCATCAAATTGGCAGATGCTGGTAGTGAAGCAGGTTAAATATCCCCAAGCTTCTGTAAGGGAAACCTGGGCATGTATCACTCTGTCTTACCATAAAAGACAACAGAAGGGCCCAAGTGGTTTGAGCAGCAGCCCGGAAACTACCCATAAAATTAGAAGCAAATTAAATTGGTGAGAAGGGAAACAGGCAAGTTGGACACGTTCATATCTGGAGAGAGAAGTTACTATTCCAATAAGATAAAGTGGAGAGAACCTGGCACACTGCCAGCACCAATTAGGATAGGGAAAGTTGCAAAGAGCTGAGTGTTCTTAGGTCTAAGGACAGAAAGAAATAATACTAATTTACAAAATTAAAACACACAGCAAACCTCTAAAGCAATATGAGCAAGTTTGTTAGGGGCAGAACTAGGTAATCTGCAGCTCAGTGAAAATGCAATGTCTAAGGCAGAAGAATAGATAGAAGGTGCGTGGGTGCAGAACAATTCACTGACCTCTTGGAGATCCATCACTACTGCAGGCGGCAGGAAGGGAGACTGGACATGGCTTTGAGGAGATTTGGTGTCCCAGGTCTGTGATGCTGTGAACTCCAGAGCTGGGCCGTGTTCCCAGTATCGCACTCAACCCAGGAACCAACCGAAGACTCTGGACAAAAATCCTAATGAAGGACTTAGTCCTTTCTTTCCCCATCCATCTACCTGCAACCATTTCTGGAAGAAGAGCATTCCCTGGATTTCCCTGGATACTCTTTGTATACGTGTGATGGGAGACTGACACCTGTAATATGAAAAAATACATTGCGCTAAGAGATTAGCCTGACTTTCCTTACTGGTTTCTTCTCCTGACCAAACCAGTCTGCAGACCCTGGTATTATATACTGGCACTGGTCCCATAAACTGTCTTCAGCATACAGAGACTGTCATAAAATTCAGATATTTCTTCCTTTTTCACTGGTTAGGCTGGAGAGTGCATTGCTCTTAGCTGGGCAGGGGAATGCACGCTACACAGTGATGATTGCTTTGAGGCTTACAAAGAGGAAAATGTTTCTGGATAAATAATCCCATCATGTAGCTCACACAGCACATGATGCAGCATCCGATGAGCAGGCTCCCCAGCAGCCTGCTCATTTCTGTCGGCGCTGTGCATAATCTTTTTTTTATCCAAATCACCCTTGAGTCTTAGGAGACATTACATTACAAACCCAGGTTTATTGGACCAGGGTTACCAGTTACTGTTTTCAGAATTAATCTTACAGACTCCCCAGCCTTCAAGGTACTGCAGAACTTACCATGCCAAAATTTATGGACTAGATCAGCGCCATTCACTGCCCTGAGGCATAGGCACTGAGCAGTGGGCTGTGTTTGATACCACATGTGCAGGGGGAGCTCTTCAGGTCTGTCCTACCACTCCTTTCTGGCTGGGAGACATCCTCTGCACCTCTGGTGGGTCGCTCATCTGCACTCCAGTGTGCTTGGGCTTCTCCTTCATCCCCCCAGACTGGTACCAGTCTAAGCAGAGCCCAGTCCTTCTGTCATCACAGGAAGAAAATTCCCCAGAGACAGAAAAATGAACTTTTAGCATTAAATTCTACCCAGCTCATCACTACACAGGACACAGAAACACAAAGGTACTGCAGAGTCCCCCAGACATCCAGGACATCTGGGGTCCTGGCAGTGCCTTGCCTGACCTGACAGGAGCAGATAGTCTGCCCTGGAATAAGGCCCATCTTCCTGCCTGGTAATTGAAGTCTGGCCCAAGCAATCAAGGTACTTTTTTCTCCCAGACAAACCCTCCCATGACTGTGATGGTTTTCTGTGGTGGAGACTTCCCACCTCTCGTTGCAAAGCCCCACGGCCAGAAGGGCTTTCCAAGCCCGCATCCTTCTTATTCTTTGCCAAATCCCTGCAAATTCTGCAATAAATAGCTAAACTGTATGTGGGCTTTCTGTGGCGTGGATCACAAATACCCTCTGGTCACATACATACTGTGCTGTGAGACCAGCATGTTACTTTATAGTTTATATCAGCTGTCAGGATTTCATGTTCTTCCTCAATTCTTCCTCAATTTTCATCATAACAATTTAGACCAAGAGACTTTTCGACTGGACAGGACACATTCTCCGTGCAAGAGTCCTTGCGCTGACCTTACAAACTAATTGCAAGCAGGGAATGAGGAGGCCAGCACTGAGAAACACGAGATGTGACGAGATAAGATAGGGCAGGATGGTATGGCATGGCATGAAATGGCATGGCACAGGGGAGAGATGGCCAGGTATGGAGGGCAGAAGATGTGTCACGCTAGTGATGTGACCCGCCTGTCCCATCCTCATCTGTGTGTGCTTCTTACAGCCCTGCTGATACCAATGGGAACAAATTTGCGTGGGGTCTTTTTCTCTCCTCCCAATAGGGGAAAAATGGTTTAATGGGGTTTTGTACTTCACTGCCTGTTTGCTGTCATTTTCAGTCCACAGTGCACTGAAATACCTCAAGCAACTAAATACAAATGCTCCTCTAGGTCTTCCCTGCTTGGCACAAGGCTGCTGAGAAATCTCAGATTCTCATTAAGGCTGTTTGTGGGGGCAAAACAGGGGAAAAGAATCACACAAAACACACAAAAGCCCTGGAGATGGAGGAGGGCCCACACAGGGTCCCCAGTGCCACTGAGAAACCCTTGTTTGGTAATAAAAATATTCCAAGCCATTTAATAAAACTTGACAAATAGCATGAAAGTGTTTCACAGCTCTGGTCATTTTCCCATCTGTGACGACCCGGGAACAAAACAGAGCTGAGTTTGTAAAGGACTGTGGGGGAGTAGCACTTATTAGATTACAAAGAACATGACTTGTTGTGAGAAAACCCAAAAAGTCATGTTTTTTGTCATGAAAGTCTAGGCTGTGACAAATTCAACGTGTTAATCATGATGGATTTTTACTGGAAATCCGTAATGCAGAGTACGGTCATTAAAGAGCTGGCCTCGTGCCCCACTGTAGCCCTCCTGCTTTGGCTGTGGTCGAGTAGCAATGAAGCTGCGCGCTGAGATTATCCTTGCATGTACCAAGGAGGCAAACTGGTGTGATCATCTCCAAAAAAAGGGACTGCTGAATTCTCTCTCCCACAACAGCCTCCCTTGTTGTGCCATGGGCTGGCAGGACCGTTTTCTCTGACCAGATCCGTGTTTCACATCTCTCTCTCCCTGACCCATCTCTTGTTCCTGCAGATAAATCACCCTCTTGTCCTCCTCGGGAAGCACGGTCTGGGATCACAAACGAGCCTTTCTCCGCAGGGCACACTGATGTCAATCCTCAGCTTTTTTTTTCACTTCTCCTCTCTTTTTCCCCTTTCTCCTCCCTTTGGGAGGCTCTTTTCAAACTGGTCCTCTTCCCGTTTGGCCCAGACGTTCCTCCTCTGAACTTGCAACTCTTCCCAGCCTGCAGTGTTGCTTTCCCATCAGACAGCACACCCCATCCTAGGCTGCTCTCTCAATAAGTGGAGTGAGAAGTGGCTGCAGGGGTGGCCTGGCTTCTTCAGGGGAGACATGATTTTAGGTGCTGGTCCCTCTGCTGTCCAGACAGTGCTTTAGCTGCGACAACAGCTTCAGAGGATGTCCCATGGGAGGGAGAGGCAAGGGTGATACATGTTGGGGATGGAGAATGGGCACTGGAGAAAGTGGTGGGAAGAGATGGTCAGTGGGGGAGGAGAGTGAAGGTCTGTGAGGGCTTGGCTGAAGGGTGGGGTGGTGGGCGAGAGTCTGGACCTTGCCAGAGGAGGATGAAGGAACACAAGGGAGGGAATCACACCTAAGATGAGGAGAAAGGTGCCCAGGGCCGGGAAGAGGAGGGACGGCAGGGAGGAAGGACTGTATCAGCAGACACAAGTATCAAGGGAAGTTTGAAGAAGGCGGCAGCTGAGAAACGTCCCTGCCACAGCCCTGCAGGGAAACATGCAAAGCATCTTCCTCTGTTGTTTTACACCTCTCAGCCCTTCTTTGCAACAGTCCTTGTCTCCAAGCTGTGGTGGGGTTAATGCCATTGCAAGGCTCTTGGAGCTGCCCCATCTAGCAGAGGGCATCACGGTGTGGAGGTCTCAATGTGGTCCCCAGGGCATGGGTAGAGAGCTGTGCTGGGCATCCCAAGGGACATCCATCCCCCAGGCTCTGCTCTGCAGGGTGTAGGTAAAAACTTTCCTGTTCCCTCCAGCTGGGCTCTGGGGTTTCCCTGCACATCTTCCAGCCTTCATGTCAGCATTTTCCCTGTTTAATCTTCATGTGATCCATGATGGATCCTGCACAGAGAAGGGAAGCAAAGAGCAGCCCGTGCTGGTAGGATGCAACCAGTTTTAAGCCTGCACAGGAGGAGAGTCAGCCAAGCAAACCTGCAAAGTGCAACAGCAGCTTCCTACCCATGGACCCTGGCCCTGCAGCAGTGCCCAGGGCTTCAGGATCCTTCACGCAGACTTCTATAGGGCCGTATTGCCTGGCAGGGAGGAGAAATCTACAGCCCCTTTCCCAGAAGGAGCATCACAGCATCCCACTGCCCAACATGGGGGTGCCACATGTGCCATAAAAAGGGTGACAGAAACCCTCCCTCTTTCCCCACAGATCCCTCCACTTTCTTTCTGAGCCTCCCCATATTGGCTTGTCTCCTCTGCTCCCTTTCACGCTTGGTGCTCCCTTCCCGCTTATTAACTCTCCAACCCGCCTGAGGAAATGTGCCCCCCGCGACAGCTCTGCGCAGAGGATTTATGAGCCCAGCTCTCAGGGGAAGGAGCCTGGGCATAAATCACAGAATATTTAGGAAAGTGATCTACATTTATTACACTTAATACTATATTTAGCATGTCTAAGAGGACCTTATAAATCAGAGACAGTGCAGAGCTCAGTATGGGGTCCTGGGGGAACCCGTCCGCTCAGTGAACGTGTGCGAAGTCTGAAATCAGTAAGAGCAAATTTATGTTTGAATTCTTTGCTGAGTTTATTCCCCTAATTAGGGCTGCATATCATGCTGATTGTTTCCTGAATTGGGCTGGGGATTCGGGGCCCGGCCACTGCCTCTCCCCACTGGCAACTTCTCTGCACACACACGGGCTGCACTGGTCCCTCCTTCAAGACCGTGCCAGCAAAGTCTTTAAGCATCCGTCACACTGAGGGATGACAGCACCAGACGGGTGATCATTAGTCTTCTCGTAATCCCAGGTTAATGCACCGTGCTCCAGCTCAACATCAGCCTGCTGCTGCAGGCTCCTAAAAGAGACATAAAGTCCTCTTGTATTTCAGAGAGCCCCGAGTCCGGCTCGACCCCTGTCTCCACTCCTGCTTCACTGGTATTTAACACTCCATCATCACAGCCCAGATATATGCCTCCATGCCAACTGTGCTGGACCAGCAATGCACCTTCATCTCCTTGGCAGCCTGGCCTGTTTTCTGGAGCTCAGCACCTCTGCCACAGGTTTGGGCTTAGGCAAGGGGACCCTTCATAACCTGGTGAGGGACTCCAGGGAAAAGGGGGGATGAAATGAGGACTTTGGCCCATAAAGCCTTGTTGTCCTCTGAAATTGATATCTCTGATGGCAACAGAGGTCTGTCAGGAAGTGGGGAGTCTGGTCCCTTTGGAAGGAGGACAGACCTTCTTCAGCCAGTGCTGAACTGGTCATTCCCACCCTGCTTCTGCTCCCACCTGCATGAAATTCCCTAGCCAGTGGATAAAAATGGCAAAAAATAGGACATGACTTTTTTCTGGCTGAAGGGTCCCTGGGCAAGTGAGCACTTGAGAGGGCAAAACCCTTAGTCACCTCTCCCCAGCCCTAGTCAATCAGGACACACTGGTCCCATGGTGTGCATGGGTGGGTGCTTTGCACGGGTGCCTACACAGCTCCAGGGATGGTGGTGGCAGCTCCTGGTGGTGGCAGCTCCTGGCAGTGGCCAGGTCACCTCCTGCCAGCTCTCATCTGAAGCTGGCCAAGCATCCTCCCCAAAACAACTGAGTGAGCTTGCTTCCTGACACAACATTTAAACCCAGGTGGATGGAGAAAAGCCCAGTTCATTGTTCTCCCGGTGCTGAGAGGTTTATGCGGCAGCTCTGCTGCTGACGCACTGACGGCTTCTCTCCCAGGAGGACTGGCAGGTCCTGGGCAGGGGCAGCTTGCCAGGGGGCCCAGGGCGATGAACGAGCCAAGCAGTTTGAAGCTGGGACTTGATGAGGGGAGGACATGGTGTGGAGGAGCAGAGCCATGACCCCGAGGCAGCTGGTCTCCCATTACACTTCACAGGGGATGCTTGTTCCAGCATGGGGGCTTAAGGGGTGCTCAGCACCACCCTGAGACGGCTGAGTACTCAGGAGCAGCAACCCAGCCACGTTCACGGTCCCTCTCTGGCAATGTGAGATGGTGACATGGTGTCAGAGGAGACTTCAGCACCACCAAGGGAAAGGTGTTGCCCATCTAATGGCTGGACACAGGGATCATGAGTCATCCTCAGCAAGCATCCCCACTGCCAGTGGGTCAGCCCCGGCTTCCAAAACAGGCAGCTCCAACTTCAGGCACGTCAGAGATGCTGTGGCAGTGCCAGCCAATGCGCGGGCTGGTGCAACACTGGGGTCAGCAGAAACATTTCCTCATCTCGCTGAGGTCCTTGCACCCCAGCCAGGCGTGCTCGCATAGGCAGCCAAAGTTTCCCTCCTTCCCGGAAAGCCCCGCTGCCCGTGGCCAGCCCCGTGGCTCCTGCCCACCCGCCTGCCCAGGAGCCGTGGGACCCCACGGCTGGGTGCGTGTGTGTCGGTCCGTCTGTCTCCTCTCACAATTTTCCAGGAAAGCTGCCGTGATTTACGAGCCGTGGACAGTGCTAGCTGAGTGCTCAGGAGAGCTTGATTACAGTTTCCCAGAGGAAGCTGTCTGTTTGGAGATGGCAAGGTGACAGGGTTTATACAGAACAGCACAATGTGTCTAAGCAAAGCTGTCAGCCAGAGACGGATGAAGTGAGGGAGAAAGCCCATTACTTCATTCACACCTCAACAGGCAAACAATAAAACACTTACACACAGCAGCAGCCGTGGGGGGGAGGGGATCCCCCAGCCCCTGCAAAAATGCAGCAAGCTGCTGCAGAGTCATTTTCTGCTCTTCGGGCTCAGCAGGATGGGGCAAAGGAAGGGACAGAGGAGAGAAGCAGCATGGAGGGAAGATATGTCACCCCTTGGAGATGTGCATTTGTCCCGGAGGTGATGTGCCACCTTGTTGCACTGGACTACAACAAACCCCTGATGTGTGTGCCCACTTTGGCAGCAGCATCAAAAGGCCAAGCCTGAACAACAGACCCATCCTGGATCATGCACGAGGCACCCAACCCAGGATGCGAGGTCTGTGGGGTGGCTGGTGCTCATACCTCTTGGGGCCAAGAGCTGGCATGGCACTGAGACTGGGGACACAAGAGGAACCGTGTACTGGGCAGGCAAAGCCCAGCCTGTTGGCTCAACTGGCCAATTTAGCCCAGACGACCTGGGAGCAATATCTGGATTTGCACAGAGCCCACCACCAGCTGTCCATGAACCCAGACCTCTTGCTCTCAGCATGCAGGAGCACCTCCACAGTGACCTGCTGCCACCAGCCAACCCACCTGCATGGAGGAACTGGTTGGGGCATAGTCGTCAGTTGTCAATGAAGAGTAAACAGCGCAAAAAGACTTGGCAAAATGTGTGTTTTTCTTTCATCAAATCACCTCACACGGACCTGCAGGTCACCGATCCCAGCACGTGGAGAAAGCTGTTACCCAGCTCCCTTAGAACGACTACTGCAACAATGAGAGGGGGCAGAAACAACACCCCAGCCTCCCCTGAGCACCTCCTGAAGCAGCTGTGGACAGGAGAAGGTGGAAACGTCTGCTGCAATTCATGCGATAACTCGTCTGGTTTGTAGGACCACTCAGAAAAGCCTCCAGGTCCCTGAGTAACCGGAGCTGCCCCTGCCCAGAGGATGTCCCACATGGAAATACCACAGCTCGAGGTGAAAACCCAATGCTTTGCGTGCTGGATGGGGAAATGATGTAATGCTGGTAGCCTGAGATGCAACACCACCGCCTCGTTATGTTGGTTTTCTGAGACATGCCCTGGGCCCTGCTTGTTGCTGGTGGATGGCACCGAGGTCTAGTGAGAAGTCAGGCAGAGCTGTGTCAACCACACAAAGCCCAGGATAGGCAGCGACCTTGTGCACAGTGGAATAACAGGACGATAAAATCAACAGGGGTCACACTGGGACAGACTCACTGTACGTCCTTGGCTGACACTCAAGTGTCTGAAAATAATGACTCAGGATGCAATTCCTGTTACAAAGCCTATTTTGCTTTCACTAGCTGCCTCCCAGCTGAGCGGGCCCCTCGGAGAAGGTACATCCATCTCTCCTGGGGTTCAGCAGGAGCTGAGCTCTGCTAATGCTCCTGCCTTGAACTCCTTGCCAGACCAAGCTCTCCTCAAAAGCAGAAAATTAATTACCTGGCTGGCTTATGGGCTTTTCACAGGAAGGAGAAACCTCTGGTGTTCTCACTTGCAGTGTTGGGGATGGAAAGCACCAGCATCGAGGCTTGTTTATCCGTATTAGACCCCAATGATAAGCTCACGTGCTAAAATTTTCTAGGAAACTTTGTAATGACCAGTCAAGGAGCTTTAAAGTTCAGCCTGCAAACTGGCAATTTTAATGACACAGAAACTCTGGGCATTGTCATGTGGTTGGAAAACCTATCCTACACCACCCTATGTGGGAGAAGCTAGCCCAGGAGAAAGAGGTTTTCTTACTTTGTTTTCCTGGGAGATATTCCTAATCCAATTTCTACATGTTAGGCAAGAGTGCTGAACGTGCTGTGGTTGGTGCTGATGATTTGACTCTGCTGGATTTTGCTTTTTCCACATGGTTTTCCGTCACTCTATTAGAGCATTACTGGCTGTGTATTGCATGCTTGAGCACAAAGCTGCGTGCTCTCCTCTGCTGGGAGCTGGAGCCACACGAGAAGTTTCTCCTCTTCCACCATCTCCCTGCAGTGAGGAAATACCCAGAGAAGGACTTTTCATCTTCTCAGCGTTCAGTCTCCTCCTCTGCACCAGCATTTTGTGGTTTCCTCCTCTTCAGTTTTCTCTGCCCTGTTTATTAGCAGGTCTGTCCTAGTTTGGTTGTAGTGGGCAGCACGACAACACGCACAGGCACGTGCCCTTCTCCTAGGCCATGTCTTCATGGTTGCAAGTTGCTTCTTCACAACTTATTCTTCAGATCTTTCCAGGGAGGAAAACTGCTCTGGAGCACGAGCCAAATTGCACCTCCCTGGTTGCTGCCCTAAGGAGGGGGAGATGATTGCATGGCGGAGGGAGGTGCAGGCAGGAGAAATCTGTGATCTGGGCAAAGCTGGGGAAAAAACTTCTGGGAAGAGCAGGGAGCAGAGACACAGCCAGTCCTCAGAGATGAGGGAAAGAGAAACGTCTCCTGGGGACCTGAGGAACGCTGCAGAAATCAGTGCAAATAACAAAATCGGGTCTGCCAGCCCAGCAGGCAGAGGGAGCGTTGTGTATGGGCTGTCAACCTCCCTGACCCACCACACATAACTTAAATGTTGTACTTTCACATAATTTCTCAGGGCAAACTACTTAGCTTCTTAACAGTGATCAGAAGAGGTTTGAACAATTTCAGGTTTGAGTCTCTTGGCTTTTCAGCTTGCATCATGTTTACAGTCACATTCTGCAGCAAGCCGTTGGTGCACAGTAAGAGCAAGTGCATCGCTCTTCATTTGTTAAGAAACCCAGGTCACTCATCACACTGAGTCCAGGTGCAGTGTTGAGTCAACAGAAAACACATTCTCTCCACGCTCTTTCCATTCTCTCTGATGGAGGTTTTTGGGGAGAGTTTCAGATGAAAATAAAAAAAGAGAGAATTTAAAAAATCGTAAGTTTTGGAAAAAATCCCAATCAAACTTGGCGGCAGAAAAACAATATTTCATAAAAATGGGATATTTAGAAAGAAGGCTCTTTATTTCCAAGGCAAACAGTGCTTGTTCAGAATAGTTGTGTGGGATTACTTCTGACTGCATTCAATCAGGACAGCCCTGCCTAGTGATAGGGGCCGGCACAACCACCCAGCACAGTGCTGCCCCTGCTCCCCACCACAGAGGGCACCTTATGTGCACCCACGCAGGTGCTTTATTAGTGAAAAACATATTGAAAAATAATCCCTCCCCCATCCCTATCCCTGCCTCTCCCTGCCAGCAGCCAGCACCTTGCACACGCCTTGACATCCACAATATTGGTGGCATTGCAGTAGCTGCTTTTCTTGCCCAGTTTTAGTAGAAAATTTCCCAATTTACTGCTTGTTAAGACCTCGCTTATCAGTATCTTTGTCTGTGCTTTTGGAAAGCCTGGCACCCCTGACAGGGTTCAGTGGTGGTTTTGGCAGTGTTAGGATGATGGTTGGACTCGATGATCTTTAAGATCCCTTCCAAGCTAGACGATTCTCTGATTCTATGAGCTCAAGGGCTCGCTCTCGGATGAGCCGCCAGAGTGCAACTGTGGTGGACAGCTTTGTGTTTTGCAACCAGGCAGCCTGAGCTGCCAAGCAGGATTGTGCAACCTGTGTATGAAACAGTGGCGTCTGTCTGGAGTCGGAGCAGCCTGTCGGCAAGGGGAGCAGACAGCACGCAGCTTCTGGGCAAGGGTGAATCACCCACCTTGCTTGGACCAGCCAAACTCGGAATGCCTTCGCCTCATATGGATGCTTTGCTGAAACACTTTAGAGTTCAGAGTGAGAGGGTAACAGCTTTTAACCAGTAATTTCTCTAAACCAGTGTCACGTTCTTAAAGAGTAAGGTGCTACATGCAGAAACCCACAGAGTGGCCACTTTTTGCCACCTCGGAAACCCTTTACAGAAAAAACCCTTGACCGCAGACAGCATTGTTTTGTGGGTGTACTAAAATCTTCTCCTTGGACGGCAGCTGCCACCCAGCTCCTCTACCTTAAGACGTTTCAGGGAAAGGTATGTGGGCTTTTCCTGGCCAGCAAGGTGATTTTTTTTCCACCTGCCCAGCCAGGCCAGTAGTGCTCTGTAAAGTAGTTGTGTGTGCATCCACCGGAAAGGAGTCCCTGCACTACATGATGCTAAGTGATGTAAAACTACAGTTTTACAGGAAAACCAACAGCATTAGGGGAACAGATCACAACTCTACCTTTAGCTCACATGCTGGTGGGAGCTCATCCTTTGCTGGCCACCGTGACTCGATTTGCCCCAAAGTGTAATGTTTCTAGTGCCTTTCACTGCAGCATCTTTAAACTCTGGGCACAATGGGTGGCAATTTGACTCATTTCATAGTTGTGGCTATCCTGGCTCCCTGCTGGACAAATATTTCTGGAGGAAGAGCTTTCAGAGACAAAGGGCAAAGTTGCAGGGCAGGGGTATGAATCACCCCATGCGATCTGAGCAGATGCCCCAGGAAAGGGTAATGAAGCTGGGACATGTCCCCTCCTCCGGGGCTGGCATCCCACTACATCGTCTCCTCTCTCACCTCCCAGTGACACCATGGGAGAACTTCTGTTTATCTTGGATCTGAATATCTGAATATCTGGGGTGCTGTAGGAGAGGTAATATCCCTTTGGCCTCATCTGGCCCTTTGCACCAGGAAGCCCAGACTGGTTGCGGGGTGTGCAAGCACCATGCACTGCAGTAGAAAATAGTGTTACAAAACTCCCAGGGCTGCGTTTTGGTGCTGTTCCAGCAGGACATTCAGATAATGGGAAACTGCAGAAATAAATCCGAGTCTTGGCTCTCCGCAGCCTGGGATCTGCCCAACTGAATCCGAGATGAGCTGGCCTTACAGCACCCACAGCCCAATGGGATCAGAGGCAGGAGCTATCTGCTGCCTTTCATTACTCTGCCCCACTTGCCTTCCCCAAAATAATCCCAGATTCTTGGAAGATAAAGCCTTCGAAACTCCCTTGATCTTTTCAGTTTCTGAGTGTGTTTTTTCCCTTCTAAATTCACTGTTTTCAGAGATTTCAGCTGTTTCTTTGGATCTGAAAGTGGTGAAATAAAGGAAACACACACCAGGCAGCACCACCAGCCACTGTGCCACCAATCAGGGTGCACACTATAATCCAGCCCACTCAAACCCTGATCTTCCAGCCTCGGTATGCTACACACACAAGTTCACCTGCAGCTCCTCTGCCTTGGCCTGATAGTCATCCAGCTTGAGCTGAACATGGGATGAAGCTTTCTTCTGCAGACCTTCCACCTTGCACTGATCTGTCAGGCAAAACTCAATGGGAGGTCTCAGCTCTAGGAGCAGATTGAGGGACCTGCGTGTCCTATGCATGAAATGTGGGGCTTGGCTCAGGTTAGGCAGCACACTGTGCTGGGGCACAGTAGGAAATACTAGAGGCAGGACAGTGCTGGAACTGTCTCTTGTCTGGTCTCAGCACTGCCCGGCATACCATGAGGAGGCTGACCAGAATTGAAGACAGCCTTCTGCGCTTGGCACAGGGACTGGTACTTTCTCTTTTGATCAGGAAGGGCTGCATTCCTTTGGAGCACCTCTCCAGATCATAAGTTCTCACTTGGGGTCAGAAGAGTTGCTTGACCTCCCTAGGCAAAGGTCTGACATCCTTGGTTTTGCTTCTCTCCAACAAGGAAGCTCTTCAAGGAGCTGTGTGAGCTGTACATGAGGCCCTTCCTAGGAGTTTCCTCTGGTGCCAGCAGCCTAGAAAACCGGTCTTCTGGTTACAGGCCAACTTCTGTAATGAGTAGACTCCCATGCGCAAACTGAGCAGTGTCACTATTGCTCAATGATGGCCTTTGGCCAAGCTGACCTCAGATGAGACACAGTCTTGGGGCAACTGCAGATGTTGAGGTGCAGGATACCCAAGCAGAGCAGATGGGGATACCCTGAACACACATCAACTTCCCCAGCCTTTTGTTGAATCCAACCTTCATGATCACTGAACCACAGAAGTTTCCCAGAGGCAAAAATCGCCCTGGTGTGCTGGCAGCACCTGGACAAGTGGGGTCTCTTGGAGGGGAAAGCAACCAACACTTGGGCAGAGTGTCACTCCACATCCAGCAGAGACGGTTGGGAGGTAGCTACATTTCTGAAAACCTGCTGTGTTTAGATACTTTTGGCTAACTTAGGCCCAAGAGGCTAAATGAAGCTGCAGCCCAGCAGTAAGCGCTATACTTCCCATAAAGATGAAACAGAAAGATGTTTTTAATCAGAAACTACAGAAGAAAGATGCTTCATGAGTAACCTAAGCCTAACAAGCCTATCATCACGGCCCAGAGCTAATAATGTGGCTGCAATGGAAATCTCAGAGTGGGACTTGGGGCAGGTCCCAAATGAGCCACCTACCATGAGACAACAGGCTGTCATGCACTGTGCATCCAAACTGGCACACAGAAAAGGTGACCCAGTGCTGCTGGTGTTGATAGGGTCAGATACAGGCAGAACAGACATGGGGAGAAAGTGGCAGGAGCTGGAAGGTCTCATCAGGTCTCCACAGTGCTCCAGGATGATCAGGAATTTGGCTGAATCTTTCCGGCCAAATTCAGCAGCTTAAGGGAATGTGCTTTTAATTTTCAACAAAGTTGCGTCCCAAGTTCTTGATCTGCTTTTAAGATACCTGACATCTTACAGGAGGGGCTTGAGGAACAAGGTATTTCCTTGTATGACCTTTTCCTCGTGCATGACCTTCAAGGGCAAGGTGATGGTCAGTAGAAAAGCCATGCTGCTGGAGGTGATCCTTGGCCACAGCTGCATTTCAGACACCTCCTGTGAAACATTCCGGGAAACAAACAGAACAAAAAAGATTTGAGGAAAGCATGGGGCAAACCACTGCAGAGGCACCCCATCTCCATGCAGAGCAAGCCTGCAGAGCAGAGCCATTTGAAGCCAGTGCAAAACTTTCCTAACTTGTCCTTATGCTATTGGGAACAAGTGCAGGATGTTTCTGGAACCAAAAAGTGCAGGGTTTTAGGATGCCTGTGTGGAGTGTGATGCTGGGTTAGAAGCATGGGGGAATAGAGCCGAACAAGGCACAAATGGCTGCTTTTTGTGGCGGCAGGGCTGGGGACTCCCCAAGGAGCCACCATTCTGTCTGCGAGAATGGGATGAAGGAAGAAACAAATAAATCCTTTTTTCTCTGGCCAGGTAGTTTCCTTTTGACAAATGATGGCTGTGGGTCAGGCAGGTCTGGTTTTACAGCCCCCCTGTGCCAGCCTGACATGCCCATAACTCTGCTCTGGCAGATTACAGAAACGATTGCTCATTCTGCAAGGAAAGCCAGAGGCTAATTACAGCGAGGCGTGTAACGTGATCCCAGCGTACAGAAGAGCTCTCAGTGTCAGCTTTCCACACACTGCCCAGGGGTGCGTCTCAGTGCCCTCTCTTACATGCACACGCTTCGCTTTGCACATCCCAGGTGCCTTTCAGCAGTAAGAGCCATGATACTCGCCCAGCATCCCTTGGTGAGCCACACTGCAGCTCGCATGCCTCATGCGTACTTGACAGTGAGACCCCAGGGGATCTGGAAATCGCTGACAACAGACAGGGAAAACTGTCCAGGTGATGGGGGCAAGAGGACTGTGGTGGGAGGTGAGCAAGAAGGAGCTGCTCAGACATTCACTCAGTATTGGAGCATCTCTCAGTGGCACCACAGTCCTCTCTGGTACATCATGAGGGCCAAAGCAAAGCTCCTCACTCAAAGGTGGTCTCTGGAGCGGGGCATGAGGAACTGGTAAAGGATCAATGGATGAAAAGCAGTCGGGATGTTGCAGATCCTGGTCTGTGAGAGAAATGTTAAATGATGGGCATGCCCATCCAGACCTGCCACAGCCAAGCTGCCCCAGCCCAGCCACCTCTCTCCTCCTCACCTACTGCAACTCTCAGTCAGTTCTGCTGCTCCCTCACCTGCAGCTGGTGGTCTACCCACCTGGATATCAAGATGGCCCATGCAGGGGGAAGAGATCCTGCATGTTGGGAATCCGGGATCATCACTTGGGATCTGGGAGCTCCTGTGCCAGCAACAAGATCTCCTGAGATCCAGATGAGAGGCATGGAGACACCCATGCCAAAAGAGGGAGGAAAGTCCCGTGAAACACCCAGGAGCCATGCTCCTCTTCAAACCCTGAGCTGATCCGGGCAGTCCCCCAGGAGCTGATGCTGAACAGGATGTTCAGCAACCACAGGGCATTTCTGGTCCCTCTGTGCAAGAAGCCTTCAGAGATGGTCTTCAGAGTTCTGCCCCTAATGCACGTTCAGTCAGGCTCTCCCGCTCTGAAGGAGATTGATGGCTGGAGAAAAGGGGCTTCTGTGGGAGCAGGGAGAAGACCAGCACCTCCTCACTGCCTTGCTGCAGAGGAGCTGGGGGAAGTAGGGCCAGCTCAGAGGCCACAGCATCCCCAGTTGGCGGAGACGGACCCATTCTCTGCCACTGCTCAGGAATGTGGCTCAAGGTGGAGAGGCAGGTGCTGGAAGGAGGGTTGCAACCAGTCTCGCCCTCCAAGAAAAATACCAGCCCCACTCACCAAGGAGAAGGAGCAGGAGCGGCCTCTGCACAGCCAGATTTATGGGCCCCAGCAGGCTGGAAAAAATCCAGTGAACATTTCAGCAAATCCAGCCTCCGTCAGAAGTTACAGAGTGATAGGTGTAAGTCCCTGCCAGACCCACAGCTGCTGCCCCTCCTGAGCCAGCCCCGGGCAGCCGGTGAAGTCACCCTCGCACCTCGGGTTGCAGGGATAGCGATGAGGTCAGTGCAGGCAGTGGTGGGTGCACCACAGGCACCACTCCGACTGGGTTTCTGCAACAGGAGAGGCATGGGCACAGCTGGAGGCATGCAAGGTACTCCCAGCACCTGGAGGTGCACTGGGGGCCAGCATCACAACCGAATGGATGGGGCTTTTTTTAGGGGATGCATGACCTCAGCTATGAGGAGCATGGGGCTCATTTACAGAAAAAGGTAGAGATGGGTCCAGGTTGACCCCGGTATTCCCTTCCAGGTCCCAGCTGGGCCACCCTCTCTGGTAGGGTCTTCCAGGGGTCACACTCTGTTTGGAGCCATCTCCCGTTGCCCATCAAGGGTGCCCACAAGGACCATTGTCCTGAACCCTTGCAGCTTGCATAGACAGCTTGCCCCTTCAGGCAAGAGATTGCTGCCCCTTCCAAAGAGCTCCAAGCCTTGAACAGATGAGCAAAAGGAGGAAAAACAGCAGAGATTCCCTTTAAAGTCATTAACATCTCCATTAATGTTGCCTGCTGCCAGGTCTGAGTCCTCACCATCCCGCTTATCCTTATCTGCAGACAGCAAGCTCCTTGGGACAAGGCTGGTTTCTTTGAGTTTGGAAATCAACTGCCATGCTGAGGGTGATAAAAAAACCAACTTTCTGTGGCTAGGAGAGGTCAGTACTTCCCATCCATCCTTTCCCCAGCCCCAGTAATCCCCCTCCCACTGCATCCCTGGAGAAACTCCCTCCCCAATAGCTCCAGGGCTTTTTGCACAACTAAACCAGCCCTGATCTTGAGATAATACCTGGTCCCAGCACCTGATTGGAAAGCAATGGAAGGAAGCGAAGCCTCTACCTTGCACAGACCCAAAACTGCTGTGCGGCCTTCCCACCTGTTATGCTGCAGAGGTGTCCAAAATCCTCATATCCTCAGCAGTCTCCAATGAGGGGATGGGCGAGGACCTTCCTGCTAGATCTTCGCTGTCAGACAGGTAACAGTCTAGCTGCTTCCCCCGTCTCCGCAGAAATCCAAGCACTTGTCCGGAGATGGCTCAGTGGTGAGGAGCCCTGGGCACACTAAGCAGGGGGAGGATAAAGGACCCATCCCTGCGTCCATGCCTGCCGTGGAGATGATTTATCATTCTGGTTGTAGAGCCCGGGGCAGTCACCTGTTGCAGCAGGGCTCGCTGGGAGAGGGGCTGAGGCAGGAGAGAGGGTGGGTCAACTGGCATGGGGCTGATGATGGGGGATTCTTGATAGGGATAAGCCAGCCCCATGTCCTGGCACACTGGGCAGCCTGACACCAGAGCAAGGGCAAGGATGCAGAAGAGGGAGGAGCAGGCACAGGAGGCAAAGCAGCCCCTTTGCTCGTTGCCTCATGCTCTGGAAGGACTTAATTTCTCTTGCTCATGGTCTCAGGACACCAAGGTTTTGCCTGTTCTTCTCAGAATTCTCCCTCCCAAAGGACACAGTTTGGGAGTCAGTGATGGTCCTTTGGCTCCTCAGAGGAGTCAGTGTCTCCCTCCAGCATCCCTGAAGCTGTGCAAGCCAAGATACTGGGGCCGTGGTATCTTTGAGATAGGGAGCGAGGGCAGAAGCACATGGGCACTGGTTTTGGGATTGTGCCCCCCTGCTGAGCTCTGTTATGAGTGTAAAGAAGAGGGAGGACTCCACAGCAGTTTCCATGCACCCCCACACCTCTCACTCGGGGCCAAGCACCCTGTGCAATGCCCCAGGTTGGTACCCAGCCCCACTCCCTTGCAGGGCTCTGCCAGAGCCAGTGCTCAGTCCTACTGCATCCCATCCTTCCACCCTCATACCTGGAGCTGTGCAGGACCCAGTGCTCATCTGATGTCACCCCTGGGTCCTGAAGGAGTCATGCAGAGGTGGCTGAGCCTGGAGGCACCATGTCCATGGAGGTGTTCTGGGCTCCCAGCTGGCCTCCTCTGAGGCGAGGATGCCCTCTTCTGCAGCCACTCAAAGCTCTCAGCCACAGCTTCATCACCGTGCTGGAGCCACAGCAGCTCTCTGACCTGGAGCCCAGGGTGAGACTCAGCACGCCAGTTCAGGGGCTTTTACAGGTTTTATAGTGCCCTTTATCTTAGCTCTGAAGCAGACTGCGCAAAGCCAAGCCAGCCCCTTTGGAAAGGGCTCCTGCTTCAGTTTCCAAAAGCATCCGTCCATTTTAGCCAAGTTTCCTAATGAAATAGAGGTCATGGGATAGCACTCTGTGCCTCTGTGTATCTCTCAGCCCTCTGAAAGCTTGCCCAGCTTCATCTCCAAACATCTAGTGCAGTTCTCAGCAATATGCTGTTCCTGGAAGATTTTTGGGAGGAGGATGGAGAATCTAAGACTTCACAGATGCCTGTAGGCTGCATGGGGAATTTCAGACCTTATTAACGAGCAGAGCATCCCCATGGAGGCTGTTCCTTCAGGCACAAATAGCCAGGAAATCCCTGTCCACTGTTTCTGCTGTTCCTAAATGGCTTGTTCTTCACACAGGTTCCTCAAACTACCCCCACAGGTAACTGTCCTTGAGCTTCTACCCATGGGAGCTGCAGAGATTCAGGAGCTGCCAGGAATGGAGATGCTTGTGAAGAACAGCTTCTGTGAAGCATGGCAGGTTTTGGAGCCACTTCCACCTTGACTGTTCACCCTGGGCATCTCTTCATCCATCCCTCTGCAGCATCCCCCTGTCTGGCTCCACCTTTGTCTGTCCCTTTCCTTCTTGGAAAGAAGCAGTGGATCAGGAGGTCTGAGCACTAATCTTTGCCCCATGGTCTGAAACTCCTCCTCTGCCCTGGAGGTCTCTCATGCAACCACCTCCAAGCATCCCCTCCCTCCGTGTGTCCACTAGACTTGACAGAGGGACAACAGTCACTGGCAGACGCTGCCATTAACAGAGGTCACCATGGTGGATTAGCATCACCAGCTTTCAGATGTCACCCTAACACCCAGGTAATTCAGCCTCAGGAGAGCCATTGCACAATGGCCTGGACAAGGTGGAGTTGTGTTGGTGGCAGGTAGGAATAGAGATGAGAGGGACACTCCATCCCAGGAAGGAGGACAATTTCTGGGTTGGGTGTTGCAGAGAAGATCAATGCTTGCCTAGGAGGAAAGGCTGCTACCTGGAGGCATGTGTGCCATAGGCAACAGGCCTGGGGTTGAGCATGAAAAAATACCACAATTGTCAAAAAAATCTGGTTTTGTATATCCTGAAACTCTTCACAAACACAAGCTGGATATATGCAGTATTTTTCTCCAGGAAAAATATTTCAGAGCAACTAAGCAAGGCGGGGAGAGTCAAAAAGCTGACACAGATTGGGCTCATCTCAATGTCTCCCTGCAGATATCTCCCCTGAGATCAGGAATCCCTGGGGGATTCCCTAAGGGGAACACAGATACCCTTGTGCTGTCCATGCCCAAGGGTCAGTGTTCAGTGGGACGTGGAGGTGAGGCAGCCACAGGAGTAGTGTGGGACTTGCACGTGACAGGGAGGCCGTCAGGCCAAGGTTGCACATTTCAAGATCTGAGCATCATTTAAATGAGTGAAGAAGCCAGATAAAACAGCAAGGCCTTGTTCTTTCTGGTTTTTTGTTTTTTTTTTTTAAAATCTAATTTAAAAGCTCATTACCTTCTGTAAAGAAGGGGTTTTGAAGTCTTTGATTTCTCCCCCTGGGCAATCTGTAATCCCTCAGCTAAGTCCTGAGCCCTTTAATTAAGACCTCAGTCATTTAAATTGTTAATGAAGATCCATTGGGGGACCATCATTCTCATTCGTGATTTCATCTTGTGCTCGTTAGAGGGTCCTGATTAAAATTCATCATCCCAGAAGATATTTATAACTCTCTAACTATCCCTGGACCTCATTAATTCATAGCCTCCTGTTTGGAAAGAGATGGGAGGACCTAAAAGGCACCAGGCTGGATCTGGAGCTGAGGTAACACCGTGTTGACTGACAGATGACAATGTTGGCCTCAGTGAGAAGAGCAGCCCCACAGAGTGTGTGAAGGGACACAAGGCTGCAAAGGGATGCCATGGGGATAAGACATGAAGCCAGACTGTTCCTAGTGGGGCGAGAGGAAAGACAGCCAAGGAGCCACCAGTCAGATGTGCCAAAGAGGAGAGAAATCCCCTCCTACATCAGGGTCCTGGAGGGTACAAGGACTTGGAGATTTAAGCCATAGGAAGAGACCACCCTGTGACTCCTTCTCTGTCCCACTGGCACATGTGGGTCCTGCCTGTCTCAACAGCCCCCCAGGGACATGGCCACTGCACTCCCCAGGCTCTGGGTCATACAGCCTGGCTGCCTTGCTCCCTCCACAGCCTAACCAACACTGAACTCCTCTCCTGAACCACGGTGAAGCTCAACCAGCCTCATGGACTTCACCCCTGGACAAGCCACAGGGTCCTTTTCCTAGCAAAACCCCCCAGGGGAGGAAACCCCAAAGCTTCCAACCCTTCTACTTCCAACCCATGCCTCAGTTTGCCTTACTCTGGGCTTTGCCTCTTCCCCTCCCACCATGTCCTCCTTTGCACCACTGAAAGCTAAGCAGAAGATGTGCCTCTCCCACTTCTTCTTCTCCTTTGCTATCACCGACATGCTGCCCTTACCTTTTCATCTCCCCCGACCATGGCATTTCTCACAGCTCCCTCTTTGCCTTTTCCTCATCATCCCTCCAGTCCTGAAGATTGCCATCACTCTGCTGATCTGCCACACCAGTGGTTTCACCCCATGTCCAGCCTACGTCTGGATCAGGGTCCCTGGGGCTCAGGGACCAAGCCCAGGGATCAGAACCATCACAAGAGGTTTCTCTGAAGTCACTTATCCCCTTGATTCAAAAGGAACCCTTTCCTTTGAGCTACCCAGTGTTTGCACTTAGCCTCATATTCTCCTGCTTTGAGTCAGCCTTTAAATAAAAATGCCCTATGAAAATAGGAAAAGAGTTTTGTTTCAAGGCTGTCTAATGAAATGCTCCGGCACTTCTGAAATGAGACATTTTGCCTTGGAAACATCTAGTAGGACTATGCTGACACTTTCACATACATCCAAACGACTGAAACCTGAACTTACAGCTCCTTTTGGTCCTGCTGAAACCCCATTTTTGGTGAATTACTACACGTAAAAGGTTCCAGCTGGCTGCTTCCACTGCAGCCCCGGTTTTGCTGCCCTGCAGCTCAGCTGAGTTTGGGGACAAGTCGTTCCAGGCCCCTTCCACCTTGCATGTCACCACCAACACTGCAACAGCGGTATGCAGCTCACAGCTGTGTTGATGATGTGTGAGGCAGAGGAGAGCCCTCCTTCCTCACATGGTGGCTGAGCCCAGCCAGGTTTGTAGTAATCACCACATCACGAAGCAGGAAAAAATCCCTGGGTTGCTGTGGACAACAGAGAGGGTGAATAAGAAGGTTGAGAAATGCACTTTGAATCTCTTTGCCTCTAGACAGACACATTTTAAAGTGACCTGCAAGGGACCTTCCCCTTTTGGTCCCAAATAATAGAAGCTCTGAATGGGTTTTAACACTGGGTTTATTCCCCTTCTGTTTTTTTGTTCATATTAGAAATTCAGGTCCTTGTGCAGGCTCCTAAATGAGTGAGTGCAATGGGGATGCAACAGGAGGGAAGAGTGAACACAAGGGAATGAAAAATGGTTTTTAAACACTTTCCAAAGTGCCCAGCTTTTATCCAGCTACAGTGGGAGAGGACGCTGTTTAACGCAGTTTGCTTTGTGCATGACAGATTTATTTAACTCCAACAATTGTGTCGTGGTTTGGAGAAAGGAAGCCTTTGTAGAAGTTACAGCTCTCTGTGGCAAGCAATCTCTGTGCCCTTGCTGGAGCGAGGCCACTTTGCATGGAAGAATGAACTGCTTATATGGGGTGAGGTGACTCGCCAGGAGGCACGATCTGGGATGGTCTGTCTTACAGCAGCTTCAAGCCTCAACTCTGCCCTTGTTTGCCAGGAGAGCATCACAACTGCATGAGTCCAGCTCAAAGAGCAGGGTGTGTCTTGGGCAATGGAAAGACCCAGGGCCTGAGACAGAAATCCCAGGCTGCTGTCAACTTCCTTTGAACTTGCCACAGGAACACGCTTGTGTTTGAAGTCATCCAGGCAGCATTGGAGTAAATGATGTGTGATGAACCCGTTATTTTGATATCAGAACAAAGGGTGACCTCCCTTCCACCTGGGCTGACCAGAGCTAACCATGCTACATCAACAGGTCCCCATGTGGGAAAGGCCTTGGCAAGCTTCATGGGGACAAGGCTGTAACTGGAGTCTGGCTGCCTGGAACTAGGTCCCAGGAGTATTTCCAAGGCAGGCAGTGTGCCAAGAGGGCTGTTTTGGAAATACGGCTATTGCCTTGGATCCAGGGCCATGGAACAGAGTCCCTGCACCTAAAGCACTTTTCTGCCTTCCCCAGGTCCGTGGAAAGGCATCAATTTCCAAGGATCAGCTTGGTAAATATACCAGGGAGTGCCTCAGCCTTTCCCTTTGGGCTTCTCTGCTCCACGATAGTCAAGGCCTGATGGTTTGGAGAGATATAGAAAAGGGTTGTCAAGGACAGTGCCCTCCAGCCCCCGTCTTCTGCTAGCAACTACCTGTGTCACAGGCAAAGGAGCAGTCTTCTGCTAACGGGCACAGCACCATGACAGGTCTCACCCAGCCCTGGCAGAGGACAGAAATCTCACTCAGGTCAAAAAAATGAACACCAACAACATCTTTCCATGTTTTAAGACAAAACAAAAACAAAAAAAAGCCAGAGAGGCAAGACGATGCTGTCCCTCAGCTCTTCCCACACAGGGTGAGATGTGTCATGGACGAGCCCCAGCCACCCACTGGTGATGATCCAGTTGAGGCACCTGCACACCAGCAGTTTATGCATGCGGCACAGGGTGGGTACAGTACCCACGCAGCCCACGGGCCCCCACGCAGCCCACGGCCCCACGCAGCCCAAGCATCGTGGCTGAGACCCTGCAACACCCATGCAGCGTGGGACCAGACACCGCAAGTCGCTACCTCCCTCTTGTGGGCAAATTTGGGGAAGGACAAGGGGAGCACCGGAGAAGCCCTGGCAAGGCTGGCACCCACAAAAACGCCCTCCTTGCCTCGTCAGCTGCACGAAACGGTGAACCCCTGCCAGGCATGCTGCGCTCCCCAGCATCTGGGAAAACAAACGTGTAGAGACCCAAAAGGCTCATATAGCCACACAGACCCTCGTGGGGGGCTCATATAGCCAAACCATGCTCCCCTGATGGGCTTGCACAGTCAGATCTTGCTCTCTGCAGGTGCAGATCCTGGACTGAGCCAAATGAGGGGAGCAAAGGATGTGTGACAGTGCAGGGACCATAGTCTTGGGCCATCCATAACAGGATGCCTGACTCTTGGGTTGGAGAATATTTGGCTCCCTCACTGGCACAGCAAGACGGTCAGTGTTGGCTTGAGCATAGGAGAAGAAACCAGCAATAACCAACCCACAGAGCATTTGGGACCAGACAGCAGCAAAGAGCAGAGCAGCATCCCCACAGGACCGGCTGCCTACTGGGATCTGTGGTTCCCTGTCTGGAAGTCCGGGTTGCTCCAAGCCCTGGGAGCTTCCAAGTCTTTGGGAGGCCATCTGGGTTCCTGGATGGGACTGGAAGGAAAAAGGGAATGGAGGGCAAAGGCAGGTATTAAAATCCCCTTCGTGGGCACAGTGGGTGGCAGGATATTCCCAGCTGCTCCCAGAGACACTGAGACAGCCCCCAGGGATGCTTTAGGAGGCCTGAAGATGAAAAGAAAAAGGCTGAAAAAAAATAGCCAGGGGAACTGAGTGAGAATATGCAAACTCAGCTAAGACCTGCAAGGAAATGATAAAGGCCAGGGAAAAACAGAGAAAAATAACACTGCCAAGAGGGCTACTGGGAATAAGAAGGAATTTTGCAAATTGCAGCAAAGGGAAAGCAAATACGGTGTGAGTCAGCCCATTAATAAATGAGAGGGGAACGCAAATTAATGAGAATTCAGAAGCAGCTGAGGTACTGACCTGCTTTCAGATTTTCTGTTGCATTCCCAACACAACAGGGTTTTAGAAGGCATTAACTCTTTCCTCTGTACCCTGCAGGATTGGGCATGACATTGGTTGGTTCAGGAAGACTGGGATTTCCAAAGGAGCCTGTGGCACTACAGTGGCCTCCTTCAAGCTCCTTCATGCACTTGTGTGAAGCTTCATCACATTTGAATAACGAGTGTCCATGAACATCTATCTCAGCTGCCATGCCCTGTTGGGCACCCTTCCCCTGCAAACTGTCATTCACATGTGGCTGGGCTCATACGAGAGCCTGGGGAAGGTCTCTGCCACGTGCTCCACATCTCTTCTTCATTCTCCCACTTTCCTTATTGATCAATCCTATTTGTTTTGAAAAAGTTTTCGAAGCTTTTCCCCAGCCAGCTAGGCATGAGTTCACACAGGGAACGAGCTCCTTTTTTCCACTGTGTATATAAACAGTCCAGGAAGTGTGAGTCTTAGCCAGTATAAACCAGTATAGCTCCATTATGGCCATAAGAGGGTTATCTGTTATATCAGCACCCTTTGGCCAAAAGCAGAGAGGGTCAAAGCATTTGTTCTTGATAACACAGACCAGTGGGATGTCTGCTCCATTTATCACTGTCTCTTTGGGAGGTCCCAGCACAGCCTCTCTCCTGAGCAGTGGCACTTTTTTTATGGATCGGCTCCTATCTGATGATGCATTCATTGATCTTTGCCACCATCGACCTGTGAATTCCTCATTCCCAAACTAATCTGCACCACTCCGGTATCCACCAGCACCTGCCTTAGTCTGAACCTTCCACTTCTGCTCTCAGCAGCATTGTTCACAGGGCAAGGACCTACTCAGCCAAAGCAGCCTCTGAGTCATGCTGATTTTTGTCCTTCACTTCACAGCAGCCCAAAGACCCTCACAGCAATCATCCTAACAGGAAACAATGATTTTCATGCCCTGATTTTGCAAGGAGAAACTTGTTTCCAGACCCTCCTTCTTTAAAGAGTCTTATTCCTACATCCAGGAACAAGGGGATGGTAGGTCCCAGGATGGAAGGGAACTGGATGGGCTTACTAGAGGCAGCAGAACTAGAAAGTCTATAGTTAAAGTTGTTATGGCCTCTGACAAACTTTCACTGTCCTGGCTGCAGTTTCCCAGGCTGGATGCCTGTTTACACTGAGTAGCTTAAGCTTTCAGTTAAACTAGCACTGTTGTCAGTCAGGGAATGAAAACCTGGCTTTGAAAAACATTTGAGAGTGCTGCAGATGATGCAAGAGTCAGAGAGACTGCCAGGGAGGTGTGCCTGGACTTCCATGGGGTTTTTTCTCTTCTTCCTTGTCTGAGTCCTTAAATAAATGTCTGTTTGTCTCCCAAGGTACCCAGAACTTGCAATTTCAAATGCCTTTTATAGCTACCTCTCCAATCCTCTCCAAACTGTGATATGAGCAGGCAAATGGTCACACACTGAGTCTCACCTTCTTCGAGACTGCCTTTTGTCAGGTCCACCTCTACAAGCTCTTGACCTGCTGATTAGCTGCCACTGGCTGAAGCCCTGCTCCAGAGTTTGAGCTCCAAGTAATGACAAAATGTGAAGGAACATGATCCAGGCCGGGATCTAAAGGAGCAGAGAGGTATAGGATGGGGACACTGGACTCAGTCCTCCTCCACTCTGCGCTCAGCCTTTCCAGCCCAAAGTACTCAGGGGAGCGCTATTCCAACTTCTCCCCAAGGTTTGGTTGTCCTGGATGTCCTACCTCAGCTCCCCATCCCCTCAGCCTGGAAGATCTTGTGCTGTGGACACAACAGCTCCCAGGACTACTGTTCTCCTTGCCGAGCCCTTCACCTCCTTTTCTTCCTCATTGAGTTTCCACTCAGGCTTCATGCAAATGTGTCTGTGGTGGTGCTGGCGGGGCGATGGATGCAAATATCTGGTCTGCGGAGGTATGAAGAGGTCTCGTTGGGGCCAAACTGGCTGAATTTAGGGGTCTTGATGCAGAGGCTGGCTTTTTAGTTCAAGTAATTCAAGCTTTTATCTCAGAAAATGAGCACAGTGAATGTGAGCATCTCCCTGCCTCTGTGTGTATACATTGTGTGTGTGTGTACGTACATGTCTGTGTAATGCATTCCTTAAGAGAGGTTCCAACCTCTCTAAGCACAGTCCAGCAGCAGAGCACATTGTTCAGAGAGGCTGTGCAATTGGATAAAGCCATGACTAAGCTGACCTAATCTCATGGGTGATATTACTTTGAGCAAGACATTGAACCAGAGACCTCCTGAGATCCTTTCTGACCTGAACTACCCTGTGATTCTCTGGTCCTGTGCGTACAGGAGTTGCGTACTGTATACAGGATTGCATATAGCAATCAACCTAACAGACAAGATGGTTTCTTTCTACAAACTTGGCCTTGCTTTTACCCTTAGAACATGACAACACCAGCAACGATGGCATCCTGGTGTACTCACTGTGTATTTGTGGAAGGGCAAGGCTCTGCGTGCAGTCATGCAGTCAAGTCGCCACGAGCGTCAGATGGATCTTGCCTGGGCTCTATGCTTGTATCCTGTATTTTTAACCTGACCTCCTCTTGACCTTAATGTCTGCAGCTACAACTGGAGCCTTAGAGCCAAAAGCCTCCCAGAAGCAGTGGTGAGGTTCCAGTAAGACACTCCTAATTGTTTCCAAACAGCTATTGTAACATGCACTGTCAGTTCAGAGCCAGTCGACATCCCTCCCCTGGTGTCAGGCCGAGGTGCAGACCATGAATGTAGAGCCTCAGAGAAGCCAGAGGATCTGCTTGGTCCCATTTGGTTCCTTTGGGGTTTGCACAGCACTAAGGAAGCTGTCCATCCAGCTGTGCATTTCACAATTTACCCAGATTAAATTTTCCCTGCACTCCCCAAGGACGCACTTGGCCTTCACTCCTGTAGAGCCCTTTAGAAGGGTGCCCCAGCGGTGGCTTTTTAAGGAACAAGACCCAGAAACAGAGTTAAGCTACAAAGCAGATGATAGCTTTTCCTTCACCCACATCACCTCCCACCCCAACTGTAGCCAAGCTAGGCGCAGAGCACAGTTAGACTTCAAACAGCATGGAATTGGCTTAAACCTCTTGCAATCTTGTTTTAAGTATTACATTTGTTAATTTGGTTTATAGGTCTTCTGCTTTTGGGGTGCTTAAACTGCTTTCAAAACAGTCTGTCAACTTTTTCCTCTGCAACTGGGACGATTAGAAAAGGAGTTTTATTTGAAATTAAAACTGAGAGGCATAGGTATTCACAGGACTCCAGCATCTCGGGTTATTAGGGAAACAACTACTGGCTGAAATCATGCATATTGGCAGCACCTCGGCATGCACCAACACCCACATGTGCTCGTGCTCAGGGGTTTGTGTGAGTTCCCAGCTGTATTCCGGCACCTACAGGATTGCCAGTCACAGATGTGAAACAATTCAACTGTCTTTAAGACAACAGGCTCCAGAAATCATGAGACTGGCTTAAAAATCATGATTCTTTAATAGATGTTTTTCATTTGTCTCCAGCATCCAGAGCTTTAAGGAAAATACTTATTTTAGAGAGACTTGCAATACTATCACCCAGATTGGCAGCATTACACCTGATAGAGCTAGGAGTGCAGCCACAGCTTCATTCTTGGGTTTTAATGCTTTTCAGAGCTTCCAGAAAACTGCAGGTTTTGAATTAAAACTTCCCAGTTTTGTCATATTTCCATCTGCTGCTGTTGATGTTTCTCCTTAATGTTAATGCAAAATACTACTGGACAAAACTCATTTTCTCCCATTCTTCTCATTTTCTCCCATTTTCTCCCACTAAGCAGTGTGATGCAGTTGTCCAACCCAGTTCCACACCCACCCAGCTCCCCATGGTGAACAGGAGCCCTCAGCCCAAGGATATCTCCGTGTGACCAAAGAGGTGCTCAGCAGAGGCAGGACACATCTTGCTCTCCATTCTCCGAAATGACAGTGGCATGATCAGGGCACATGGAGAATAAATGTAAAACTGCAGCTGAACACCCAGCCCCACACAAAAATACCCAGCAGCCAGGATGTAACTGAGACCTGGCTCTGCCTCCTCGGCTCCTGCACTGTCACACGTGGGTCTCACAGCAAGGTCTGGTGTTAAGGCAGTGTTTCCTATTATAAAACGCTGTTTTCAGTTACTTAGATTTCACCAGACTTTAACCGCTGGGCTATTTTCCCTCTCAGCCAGCTACAGAGCTGACTGCCTTTATGGTCACGGGAGAGAAATAGGGGCTTCTAGGGAAAAAATCACATCATCTTGAGTCAAGCATTGCAGGTAGGACAAAGTTTCTTGACATTTGCTCTAGAAGGTGCCTACATGACTGGCTCTCCCATAGATACCTGGTGTCTACAGATGATTCAATTAATCCCACCCTCAGGTGCTGTTTTGGGCTGGATTATCTGCAGGGGAAACCTAAGCCAGAAGGAAATAGCATTTGACCTTTGCTTAAATAATTTGTCTGTGTGTATGTGAGTGCCTGTATCTCAATGTTGTCACACCTTTTGCCAAGTTATGAGCATCATAAAAATTTCAGTTCACACATAACTAGAGAAGACCAAGGAACTGATCTTTCCAAAGATCCTGCCTGTTCTTCTTCTACAGTTCATGGTGATGGTATCTTAGCTAGTGAAGGGCATCTTACAGCATTTTCAACCACAGGCACTACACATCCAATACTCAAGACGGACTCTTCCCAGAGTTACACAAGATGCTCCACTTGCTCTGCATAGTCCAGCAATGGGGTCATAGGTGGGAGAAGGAGCTGGTAGAAATGGACCGGAATAAAAAAGCAATGTGATGTGAGATTAAAATTAATATGGTTGACACAACATGGTGGTAAAGGCCTGTGCTCTCAGCACCAGGGTTTGGGAAGGGCCAGAAATGCAGGTTAAGTAGCACAGGATTGGTGGCAGAGGGAACTACAAAAAGGTGAGATGTCCAGCAGCAAGGCCTGCAGGTGTCTCTGGCTGATGATGACAGCTGGAAGGAGGCTCAGCAGAAGATGGTTGTCAGGCATCCAGCAGCTGTGCCAGGGCTTGAGAGAGGACTGAAGTCCTAGTGAAATCCTAGTCCAGCTAGATCAGGTCTTAAATCTCCCTCCAGGCCAGATGGAGAGGATAGGTGTGTGGCACATTTCTCTCTCCATCCCGTCCTCCGGTGAGGGAAGGAGAAATGGTAGAGGGGAAGAAAGGAGAGACAGATGATGAACAACACAGTTTAAACCTTGTCAACTCCAGCTGTGAAATTTCCAAGAGACAGGACTTGCCCTCCATGGGCACCAAGAACCAGCACTCAGCACCAGCAAGACCCACAATTTCCTCACAGGTAAAATGCCACAGCATCAAAGGATGACTGAAGCCAACTGCAGGATACAGTCTCTGACACTTAAGGTAGGTGTTTGTGAGCATGGCTGTGCTGGAACAGAGGAGTTCAACATATTGCTAGACGGAGTCTAAAGCCACCCCAAGCTCTCCAGCTGTCCTAGCATCTCTGATCTTTCTCCAGATTTGGATGCCAGGACTGGCACTGAGATCTGCCAGGTGGAGAAGAAGGGAAATAATGGCCAGGACCAGAAGAAATTACTTGGGAAAATGCCTGAAGCCACAACAAGCACCTTTCTGTGCTTCTCCTACCCATCAGGTGCAGTAAAGGGGACAGTAACAGTGAGGGACAGGAGACTAGGTCTCCCAGCACACTAGCACCGAACGGAAGGGAGACACCAGGACACATAGACACCACCCTGGAGGAAACCGTGAAGAAATGAGACCCATCAGTTCAAGCCCCAGCTTTCACCAAAAACTGGGTTGCTTAGGTACAAACCTCACCATAAGCTAAAAACAAATGCAGATGTCTGAAATAAGCACGTTCCCCCACCCGTGGGTAAGGGGCCAGCAATGTTAATCTCCCAGTAGCCTGGTCTGAAGGTTGATCAATGATGAAAAAGGGGTGGCAAGGCTTCTTGAGGTCGGGGGTGCAGAGGGCTGGGTTTTGGGGTTGGGAAGGTACCTGCAGAGAGCTCTGTACTTCGGACCAGCGCGGCTAGATGGCACTGTGTACTCTTCCAGGAGTGGCACATCCAAGCACAGCTTTCATGCCCAAGAATTTAATATCCCGAATGTTTTCGGTCACTGTTGAACCTCTCCTGTAAGAGGCGGCTTATCTGAGGGATGGCGTGGGCTGTTGGGAGTTTTGTCACGGCCAGGGCACAGGCGACCTTCTTGAGGAGGAAAACTCTGGCAGAATTTTCTGTTTCAGGATTGTCTTAGCGAAGGCAAGTGTGCATTTGAAGCAAGAAAAAAAAGGCCATTTCTAGCCACCCGCAAACAGCAGAGACAGGACTTGAGGAGTCAGGCTAAGAGTAGACTCATACCATTGCATCTATGCAGAGGCCCATATTTATGTCCTGTTTATCCACACCCTGGGAGGAAGATGAATGAGACACCCCCAGGGGTCCCTACACAACAGAGCACTGGGACATGGCGTCCCCATGCTGTTATGTCAGTACTGGTGGGGGAGATGGGAACCCGGATTTGGGGCTACCAAACCCCGAGAGACCCATCTCAGCTTCCTCTGTCTAGTAGCAAAGCCGGACACACACCAGCTCTGCCTGGTGGAGAGCCTGCAAGGAGCCCACCAGAATCTTCTGCAACCCTGGAAGACATTTGGTCACCCAGGCAATGGGCAAAGATCAGAAAAACAGGGAAAGGTCATTAGATATGAATGGAGGAGTAGATGAGCAGGGTCAAGCAGCAGATTGGAGGACCATGAAGCCCTGCCACTTCTTTTTGGTGACTCTAGATTTATTTGGGGTCAATCTGAGATGAAAACTCAGAAGCAGCCTTTACAGAAGGCAGATCAGTCTGGCCCATCGCTCCCCTTTTCCTCCAGCTGGTGGGCTCAAGCTGGGAGGCTGGAAGACACCACCACACCATAGTCCACCAGCTGGGAGCCCGCCATCCCTTGCCTCCAGTCTGCACGGGAGTCGGGAGAGTTTAACGTCTCAGGAGCCGGGATCCCATGTTCTCCTCTTGCTACCAGCTGGTCAGGCGGGCTGCCAAGGGTATGCTGGCAGGAAACGGGGCAGTTTTCCATCAGGATTTCATCCGCAGCGACAGATCTCCGAGGAATATTTCCATCCTGATGAATCAGCAGTCTCTGGTGGGAGACGGGTTAATGTCCAGCGCTCAGGAAAGGTGCGAGTCCCCACATCAGGCAGGTGTCAGCTAATCCATCCCCCCCCAAATCCATCCCCCACCGGAGGCCTCTCCCTAATCTGTTACAGTCGGCGTTTGCCCTGGGGCTGCGGATCTGATATCTCTTCCAAGTGCGGTGTCTGCATTAACTATTATAATTCTGGATATTCTTGTTAGCCATGCAAATGTCCAGCCCAGGCTGGAATCTCACTTAACTTTTCGACTTCATCAACATTCTGTGGCAAATTGCTCCATGCAGAGACACTCCTGTTTATCATCGCCGGCCACCACCTGTTCATCTCGCCTCGTTCCTGCATTATCCCGCAGGCGGAGCAGACCCTCTCCACTGCCCTTCCTTGCCCTGTTCCCTGTTGGACACCGTGAAATTTTCACCATGGCACTTTACTGCAAAAATCTGTGGGTTTTGGTGAGTTGGGGAAAGTGCAGTGGGACGTTCCTTTCCCAGCTCACCCTGGCAAGATGGCTCCACTGTTTGCAATGCCTCTGCTTGTGGCTGAGGTGTCCATGGGAAGCGTTTGCATGAAGACGACCCGTCCCACATGAATAAGGACCGCACGGCAAGCCCCTTGCAGTCAGTGCAGCCCTGGGGTCAAAAATACCTGTATAATAGGATGGCAAAAAGTAAACACTTACTAAAATTTGCTGGGACAGGGACAAGAAGTGGCTTTCTGCTCCTACTCCGCGTGAGGCTCCTATTTATCACATGGGAAGCAGGTGTAGAGCTCAAATGGAGACCAAATGGCAGTGGGACAGAAAAATGTTAACAAGACAAAAATCAGCAAGTGCTGTGCTGAGCTCTGTAGTATGATTAATAAAACAAACGTGAAAAAAAAATCTCTGTTTCAACACATGGCCAGAAATGCAGAGTGTCGTGCTATCGAGGCTATTCCGCCCTCTGAATACCCGCCTTTCTGTTTGGGTTCACGCTAAAATACTCTAACGTGCTTTCAATTTTTTTTTTTTAATTTTTATTTTATTTTTACAAATGCT
Organism: Burhinus oedicnemus; assembly: GCA_008921705.1. Classification (NCBI taxonomy): domain Eukaryota; kingdom Metazoa; phylum Chordata; class Aves; order Charadriiformes; family Burhinidae; genus Burhinus; species Burhinus oedicnemus. The sequence goes on from VFFE01008898.1 coordinate 50,534, forward strand.
CAAACTTTCCTGCCACAAATTATTCTTGGCTGGGTTACAAGTAGAACGGCCGTGAAAAGTTATTTTTTTTAAAAAAAAAAAAAAAAAAAAAAAAAAAGAAAACAGAATAGAAAGAAAAACGGTTTATGATATTTTGGTTGCATGGTTTTTTTCTACCCTAACATGCGGTGAAAGTTCAGGAGTTCTCACTTTTTTCCACCAAAAGCCCCTCCTGCGCTGAAGCTCAACCTCCAGCAGCTTTGACATGATCTCACCTTTACAGACAGTGCACTTGGAAAGCACATTACTACAAACAAACCTGGGTCCATCTCCCTCTGTGGCCTCTTCTTTCACCCATAAAAAGCTGTCTAGGACTATTGTAAGTACAGGCTGGCACTGACAGCCCCAGCCATGAAAAATCGTAACTCAAGGCTCTGCAAAATTATGACTTTAGCATAAAAATCATCAATAAACCAGTAACAAACAAGTAAATCTTATTTGCATTTTTCTCCCAGGTGCTCTCAGATTGTGGTTTTGAACCATGAAGGCTAGACGCTTCTTGGGGCACAGGCTATGAAAGCAAATTTTCATGCAAGCAGACGAGGCCACTAAGCTGAGAATTCAAGGAAAACCAGGAGCATCATCAAGACTCATAAAGAGCCTTGCTGCAAGAATTGGCACCTCTGACAGCCCAGCACAAATATCCCCACATCATGGGAGTTCATGGGCAGTTTTAGGATAATTAACCCCCAAGCACATTAAGTCCAAGCAAAACTAATTAGTTTCATGGAACAAATAAGATTGTTTTACAGGCAATGTTGTTCTTTGGCCTGTCTCTTTTGGAAAATGGCACCAGTTAAATAAAATCAATTTCATTAACTGACAGTGCTGTGAGAGGATTTATGGAAAAGGACTGTTTGATGGTCTTTTAATTACAGACCTGATGTCCATTACCAGAGCTGACAAGTTGCACATGTTGGAAAAAAGAGATCATCTCAGAGCTGGAGACCTTTCTCAGCCTGGTAGAGATTCAGGTCAGAAAGGGGTTTTTCTGCACTCCTTCCTTTAGTGAGTCCTAAATCAAGCTCTTGATGTTTAGCAGTATTTGTAAGACTGACTTAAGGGCACAAGCCTGGTGATACCTCACCCAGAGAGGTGGTTTTCATCCTATTAGAAGTCATTGTGCTGGGCTGCCTTGGAGAAAGGTGAGAGGCAGACCTCAAGCCACGCTGCTTCTTTGCAGTCCAGCCTTAACATCTCTCAGCACTACCCAGCATGCCCCAGCACACTCCATCTTTTTGCTCAGGGGTGTCTGCAGACACTAGTGCTCTGAGGAGACCCACACCACTGTCCAGGAAAGTGGGTCAGAATCACAGAATGGTCGGGGTTGGAAGGGACCTTTGGAGATCATCTAGTCCAACACCCCCTGCCAAAGCAGGTTCAGCTAGAGCAGGTTGGACAGGATCACATCCAGGCAGGCTGTGAATATCTCCAGAGAAGGAGAGTCCAAAAAGAGACACCCAAAGCCACCATCCAATGTTTTTTTCTCTCATTTTCTATCTGATCCAGAGGAGAGGGTTCATTTCAGGTACTGGGCTGTGCTGAAGCAACAGCTCATCATGCTTTGACGGGGAGCCTGATCAAGAGTCCATGGGTTATGATCTTACTCTGAGGGTGGTGAGACACTGGCACAGGTTGCCCAGAGAAGTTGTGGATGCCCCATCCTTGAAGGTGTTCAAGGCCAGGCTGGATGGGGCTTTGAGTTACCTGGTCTAGTGGAAGGTGTCCCTCCCCATGGCAGGGGGGTTGGAACTAGATGATCTTTAAGGTCCCTTCCAATCCAAACCATTCTATGATTCTATGAAATGCAAGATCTCCTTCCTAAGCCTTTTGATTAGTGATGGTTTTTTGGTTGCTAGGCATCCCTGGCCCAGTGAGGTGACAGAGGTGTCAGGAATTTGTCACCTGGGCTGAAGGATAAAGTTGATTTGAAAGGGATGGCTCATAGCAGCCTATGGCCTTGGGGTGAGGTGCAGAGCAGTGTGCCAGAAGCCCTGCTGTCTGGTCCTGCAGGGAGAGATTGCCTTGCCAGCCCCGGAGATGGGGAGGTCTCGCCTTGCTGGAGATTGTTTGGGTAAGTCGTGATGGATCATGCTCTGATGTCGAGAGTCGAGGTGCAGCGGGAGGCTGAGAAACTTAACATTGAAAATGTTTTAAAGCAAAGGGAACATCAAAAGATCTCCAGGAAACAGCAAACACCCAGAGTTCAGCAATTTCTGAAACAGATCCCCTCCTCCCATCTCCATGTCTGGATAAGAGAGACTCCCAAGACAAAGGGCGATCAAGATCAGAGAAGATGGTAAGCTATAAATCAGCCATCTCTCTCTTTTCACCTCCCTCCCTCTGCCCTCCAGGCTCAGGAAACCCCTGGAGCCACAAGACACAAATTCAAACAGCCAGATGACTCCTCCCGTATCCTCCTCCAGGGACTTGCCCCAGCACAGCCCCCAAGCCTTCCTCCAAATGCCGCCCAACTCATGGAGATGCTGGGTGGGTAGTGTGAGCCATTCTATCCAGGGCTGCAGTTTTTATCTGACATGCCAGATTTAGTCTCTTCCAGAAAAGTCAAATCAGCCTCAAAATCCTCAGACTTATTCTCTACCTCTGGAACAGTGTTTTTCTATAAATCTGGCTAGGAGGCTTTGACCCCAGCAGAGCTCTGTCCTGCACAGCCACCAAGCAGGCATCGGACCTGGGCACTAGGCACGTGTCTTGCAGGGACATTTACCCCACAGCACATCAAGAGCTGCCCTCTGGCATGGGGCAGCCACCTCTCCTCCTGATGATCAGGCAGGCAGGGGTGAGCCAGCCCTGGGTTTTAACGCTGAAATGCATTTCTCAGGTGGGTGGATTTGCAGTAGGTATTCCCAATGGTGGACGTGCCTCTTGGTGGTGTTCACACCAAGCTGAGCTCCTTCCCCTCCATATCCAAAGCCTCCCCCACCTCTGAACATCCCACTGCAATGTGGGGTGTGGTCTGGAGATGGGTGAGGAGAAGACACGTCAGGAATAAAACAGAAGTGTGGGGCAGGATTTGCCCTTCAGAAGGGCTCACGGCGAAGCAGCAACACAGGGAGCACAGCATGTCTCCAGTGTAAGGGGATACGGTCTTCAGTGGGTGCTGGCTCCGGTTCAGGGGGATGTTTTATGAGCACGCATGCATTAGTGCAGTTGCCAGGTTACTGGGCAGACAAACTATGTTCAGCCTTTCTGGGTGAGATCTCATGTCCATGGGGCTGTGGGTCAGGAGCAGTGGTGCCGGCAGCTCCAGTCTGTGTGTCAAGATTCAAAGGGCTTTAATATAGCCTCAAGACAGGAGCAGGAGCCTAAAGGCAAAAAGAGGAAGAGAAGGGAAGGAGGGATACCTGAGGGGAACACTGAGTGGCATCCCCTGTTAGTACCACGTCTGGGGTACCCCTGACCTGAGCAGACTGACCCTCCCCAGCTTCATCATCTATCCAGCAAAGACAAGCTACCATGAGGAAGGGACACATCTTTTTTGGCATTTGCATGCTGCATGCATCAGTTCTCCCATTCACCAGCCTCTCCTCCTTGCTTGTCTTCATCCATAGGGAAGCAGAAGCTTTGCCATGCTCCATTTCCCCACTTCCAGACAGCATAGGCTTAGACCCTCTTGGCTTTCTGACTCAGAGAGGCTCATGTCACCTGCTTGGGTAGGATCTGGACTTTATAAGCATTCTTACTTAACTATGCTGGACCAGGCTGCCAGGTCCTACTGGTGAGATCTATCTCCTAAGTCTCCCATTAACTCCCTCCTTCTTTGATCACCTGCAGTTAATTGCAATATCCAGACTGTTGGGGGGTGTGAGTAGAAACATTTTTGAGGGAATAGCTGCAGATAATACCGAACAAACAGTCCCTGGAGCTGGCCTGCAGCACACTCTCATGGGGGGCTTTGTGAAGCAACACAAACCCCCGTGCTCCCAGCTGGCTGCATTGTGCATTTGGGCATTTGCCTTCTGGTGCTGGGATCTGCACTCATAAAGTAAATGATTTGCAAGATGGGCTTAGAGGGGTTTTGGAGCAAGCCAGGTCTTTCTGCTAACTGTGCAGTTGTCCCAGTGAGTCATATATCTCTGCACAGGGTCCTGGTGGGTGAGAGGGATTGCTGTTTCTTCCTTTATATAAACCCCCACCATGACTGCAGCAATTCTCCAGTGGTGCTCCAAGATCCCCTCCCACACGGAGAGGTGGTTTAGAGATCAGTGAGAGCAGCACCAACCACAGTGAGACCCGGTGCCCAGGAACAGCCAAGCTCCATACATGTCCCAGTACTCTTCCTAAGGGTTGAGTGACATGGGGAAAGTTCAGGCAAAGTCCAAACAGGCAGTGGTTTGACTAAATGGCAAGCAAGGAGCTTAAATCTAGGACAGCTTTCTGGAGAACACTATCTAACCTGCATAGTACCTCCCAAGACATTGACTTAAGATTTCAGTCTTCCAGTGCTTAACACCTGCTTGGAGTCTCTCAATCTGTGAAGCTCTCTGAGCACTTCCCTCTTCCCAAAGGCTGACAGTGTCCCAGAAAGTGTCTGCCTCTGATTTACCATCTGCAGGCCCAGCCTGAACACTCAATCTCCAGCCCAGCATGGTGGCAGGGCTGCATGATGGGCACTCCAAACCCGACATGGCCAAGAAGTGGGGAAACTCAGACCCGGCTTCCACCATCCTCTCCCAGTCCATTTCACAAGAGTGCCCCAGCTCTGAGGACATTTGAGGTGCGGGTTGGGAAGAAGGAGGAGTCTCCTCATCCAGCTGAACCTGCGCTGTGACACAACCAGGAATGTAGTTCACGTCATCCAGTGGGAAAACATGAGAGCCTTGTGGTTACAGCCTTCAGATATGAGAAAGGAGTTGAAGCTCTGCTGCCTGGCCTGTCCCTTGCAAAACAGAGAACCCCTACAGCTTTGCTATAAACAACCAAAGCTGCATTGCATGGGAAGAGCCAGGAGACACCAAGGGGCACCTCCACCACTACAGACAGTTCCCTGGGAATGCAGTAGGCATGAATTGGGCCCCACACACTGCAGCTAGGCAGCACTGGTGCTGAATTGATGCTGGCAACAGGCACCTACATAAATTCGGCTTGAGGAAGGTCACAGTAGGTGCAAAGGCTAAAGGCATGGCCAAAGGCATGAACCCCTTTGCTTGGGAGAGTGCAAGACCTTCCCCTGATGTTGGAAAGGTCCCCTCCACCCCTTCGGGAAGGCCCAGCAGTGGGACGCAAATGCAGAACAGGGAGTTCTGGCTGCAGGATAGGGTTGACTGCCATATCCCCACAGTGAGGACCAGCTCTGGACCCTACTGGGAACGTGCCTAGGACAAGTGGAACAAGTGCCTGAGATGGGATTTTCTCAACATCCTCCATGGTTGTAGGCATGCTCGTGAGAATGGGAAAGGAGTGAAGGCCTTGGCTGGATCTCTTTTCTGGCTACTCCAGCAGTGCCAGATCTGGGAGAAGACCAACCAGGGAGCACAGAGGAGAGGGGAGTGTTGGGAGAAAGGCAGGGGATGAGATTCTTTTGAAAGGGATGTGATGGGAGCAGTGGCCTGCTGACTTGAAGTAGGAGCAAGCAGCATCAGGATTTGGAGCGGGCTTAAGCCCTGCCAGGAGGCTAGAGAGGGGGAAAACTCATGCTGGGGTGGGCTAGTGGGGAAAGGTTTGGAGTAGGCATGGAAAAACTGTGGGCAGAGGACATTACATGTGATGGAGTGATTTTGGGGGGGGATACATAGGGCACAAGGGTGTCTGGGGTCAAAAGGCAGCCATAGGGTACTCAAGTGCAGGGAGGGGAGAAGAGGGGTTTCAGGAGCAGGTGTCCTCTGCGTGGGGTAGGAGAGGGGGTCCCAGGGGCTGTTCGGCACTGTGAGTATATGGGGGCAGCAGGAGCAGGAGGGCAAAGCTCCCAGCCAGGCAGGTGTGGGGCTGATGGAGCCCCTGCACGCCTGCCTCCTTGGTGGAGGGGGGGCTGGCTCAGAGGTGTTTCCCGGGCACCAAGCCACCATGGTCTCCCCTGGGGGCTGTAACTCCAGCTCGGCCTCCATCCCACCGTCAGGCCCTGCGCCCGGAGCTTGTTATTGCAGGTGCACGGTGGCCTCCCCCCCCACCGCCAGTCTGTCCCTGTCCCCTCCACTGCACCCTCTCCCCTCCCCATGCCAGCCATCCTTGCAAGAAGCAGTTTATGGTGCCTCAGCAGTGCCCGTACCCCGTTCTGCCAGGTCCCCTGCTCCTTTTCCCCTGCAAGCCCTCTACCCACCCCAGCTGGTTTCTATCTCCCCATTCAGGGCTTGTGCCCACCACTCTGAGTCCATCATGCAGACCTGCCAGTGTGGGTAGGTGTCCGCCCCACAGGGCCACCAGCAAAAGCTTCAGTGGCTTTGGCCACCAAGGATCACCACTGGCACCCTGATGTCCTCCCACAGTGATCCACAGGGCAGGAGGAATTACCCTTCCCCTCCCCACAGTGTCCGCTCCTGCCTGCCTTCCTCTCTGCTTTCCACTGTCTCCCCAGGCTCTGCAGCCCTGCCTTCTCCAGCAGCCACCCAGCACCATCCCCATCTCCCCCAGTCTCCCTAGGGTCCCTCTGCTGCATCTGAGTGCTGCCTAGCACACCCCTCCCAGGTCCCAGGCCCTCTGAGGAGCAGCCAAAGAGGCTTCAAACCCTCTGGCCACCTTCCACCTTGCAGCATCACCCCAGGTCCATGGGGACCCTGGGGGGATGCTGAAATTCAGGGGCTGCCCTGGGCCTCTGAAACACCTCCACCAGCAACGTCAGACCTGCAGCCCCGGGCGCTGGGCACTGCAGCTGCACATGGCACAGTCAGGGAGCTTGTGATTTTATTCCCTTTGGAGCAGAGCCAGGCGTCGAGACGAACACCCCCTCCTGTTAAAAACAGCTCTTTGACATCTTTAATGAGCTCAGCTTGGGGAGGCAGCAGCTCCTGAGAGCAGAATGCCACCGGACGGCGCTCAGCATCTCAGCTGAGTGGTGCCTGGTCCTCCCCAGGCTCTCTTGGCCCCTCTTCCAGCTCTTCTCTGCTGGGTTTTGCTTGTGAGGATAACCAGGGACTGCTTGCGTGCATCACTGTCGCATCTTATCACACACCAAGTGTTTGCAAAGCCCTCTACTCTGTGTCCTGCTTTTTCCAGGGCTGGAACTCAGTTCCTCCCCTTCACCTTTCTCCTTGGCCGTCTGCACAGCTCCCTCCTCTCTGCTTTGTGAGGGACAGGGGAGTGCAGGCGTGGAGGCAATTATGGGCAAAGCCTGGTAAAGACTTGCATTCCCATGCCCTGGCCTTGGCCTTGCCTAAACACCTTGAAGCATTCCAGCACTGAGCTCGAAAGGACAAATAGTCCCACGGTGAGTTAAAGGTTTGCGAGCCTGAGTCTCTTCTGCGCTGTGCTGGCAGCTTCTGAGAGTCCCTGCAGGTATTTTAAGCACAGGACTGCAAATGTTTTAAATACAGGAACAGCCATGAGTGGTTTCAAAATAAATAGTGAAAATTAGAAAAAGTCCCCCCCCCTTGAAAAAACAAGAGCAGCAGTGGTCTGCGTCTGCTGGCGAGGAGCAGGACCCCTGCCCATGCATGGGAGCTCCCACCACAGCTTTGAAATAAGGTGACGCTCTGGACACGTCGGGTAGGAGCAGAATGACTCAGAGAGGTTTATGAAGTAGGAAGTTCATAAAGCCCTTAGCAGGGCTTGGTGTCCAGATCCCCTTCAAGTCAGTATTGAGAAATGGGGTGAAAGCTGATGAAGGAACACATGGTGCAGGAGTGGTGGAAGGTGCTGAATGGGCTGCAGAAAGCTGGGGAAGGCAGAAACGTTTGTGTTTGAATTAATGCCCCGATGTGCAAGTGCTGGAGGATGGGGATGCAGAAAGCCAAGAAAGGAGTCATGGTGATCAGACCTGTCTTCTCCAGCCAGCCCCCCTGGACATCTACACAGTGTACTCCATACTGGGTGTACTCAGAGGCTTGCCCTGTGCCCCACGCCCTGGGGGGAGGAGTGCAGCTTCATGGGCAGAGCTCCCCTCCATTGCCCTCCAGCACCCCCTACAAGCTCGCAGAGACACTGGGGTGATGTTGGCCGTTGGTGTCACCTTCCTTCTCCCTGCAGGGTCCTGTACCAGCTCTCAGGTATCTGCAAGCTGCCTATCGCCAGCCGGGAGATGCCCGTTCCATACTCAAGAGAGCCCCATCTCCTCCTAGCCTGCTAGGGGCTCTGGGAGTGGTAGCTCCAGCCTGTGGCATCCACTGCAGCTGGTGGCAGCAGCTTGTCCCACTGCACTTAGGTCTCTTTGGATCACCGTGCTCACCCCAAAGGCAGTGGGTTTTGAAGGCTCCCTTCTATCCCAACCTCAATCATCTCCAGAGCACCTGGAACTTACTTGTAGGTGTCCATCTGTGATGGAGGGGCATCTGTTGTGCTTCTTTGCCCTCATGTTCCTTAAAAAAAGGAAAGACAAGAGCAGATAAGCCCCTTTAAGGGAGGAGAGATTGGTCCTCCCATGGAAGGATATGGGACACTGAGCTTAGGGGAATAAGACAGAGTTGAAGGGTGGAGAAAGACATGACTGCGACCATAATATCTGCAGGAAAGGAGACTATTGCCTAGCAGAGGCTGTGAAAATGCTAAGAAAAGCAGGGAGCAGACTGACAGCGTGGACTTAGAGGTGAGAACAGAGCAAGACCTCCTAGGGACACAGAGAGGGATCACCACAGTCACTGAGTATGACAGAGAGGGCAAGGAGAGACAGGTCTATGGATGTCCTTTTTTGGTTCTTATCTTTCTTTAACTTGATGTTCTGCATTTTTATTCTTGACCTCTTCCAATTTCTGTCCCAAAAATACCTTGTGCTGGAGTTAGAAGACTTGGAGAAGGCCTGGCTTGATAGGAGAGGTCTGGTCAGCATATGGTCCCATCACTGCAAAGTACTGCTGGTCTCATGCTTTCTGGAGCTGTTAAAATAACACTCCCAGGTTCCCATCAGGCTTATTTCTCCAACCCCTCTTTCACCTTTTGCCACTTGATTCATGCCTGGGCAGAGATGTAGGAGAAATAGCATTTGAGTGTTATCTGAACCTCTTGGTCAAGGCCCAAAACAGAGCACTGACCTTTCATATGTGAGCTCTGCAAGAAAGCCCTGTGAGCATTTCATGGTAGTCCTGAGGTGCTTCTCACGTCCTGCGCCAGCAGAACTGCTGCATAGCAAGGCTCATCATTAACCAGCTCATGGCCAGAGGCAGAAGGTGCCTCAATTTGTTGGCCAGAAGCAGTGCAATAGCTGCTTGATATTGTCATGGTGCAATGTCCCAGCACCCGTGCTCAGTGAACCTAGACCCTGTCCCTGCAGTCAGCTGAGAGACTGGGGATGGAACCATTCAACTTCACATCTGGTTCTTCATCTCCAGGTACCCATGCCTCCTGTTTTCTGGCCAGGGCTGCAGGTGGCTGAGGACGTGGCTTCGGTTATTCGTGATGTTTCAGGAGTTTCTTTCTTCTTCTTTCCACCAACAGGTTGCCCTGAGCTCCTTGGCCTTCCCACAGCGCTGTGATCCCATCTTCTTCCCAACTGTCCAATATGAACTCAGACCCCCTTCCCCATGAGGAGTTGGCCTCTTTTGCCCACTCCAAAGCCCAATGCTCATGCTTGCTGGCCCCTCAAGACCTTGCTCCCAGCCTGCCTGGCATGACCTGCTTGACACAACTGGAGACCTTCCCAGGTGTGTGAGGCCCTGATCCATTTTCCCACCACTTGGGCTGCCTGGAGGAGATGTGCTGATCCCGGTGCCCCAGCAGAGAACCTGGATTTTGGTGCAGATGGTCACTCCATGTAGCTGTCATCACCTTTTCTGCCATATGCAGCTTCATTCATACCAAAGCAGTTCGTCCTTGGAGGATCAGGGATTTTTTGCATTTTGATTTTTTCTCCCCATCTCACACAATGTCCTCAGCTCCTGTTTCTTAGCCAGGCCAAACTAGACTTTTCGTACCAGCCTCCTATTGAGCTGTGATCTGGGAAAGGCCTGGCAGGGGAAAGAAGGAAAGAGTTATCCTGCAGAAATACTTTGTGCCCCACTTAGACCTCTCCCAACATCATATCAACTCCTATGCCAGCCATGTCTATGTGCTTGTTTGGCTGTGATCTTTCTGCTCTGATCTTTTTGCTTCACCCTGGCACAACCAGAGAGCTTCATGCTGGGCCCTCAGCATGGGCCATGCTATCATGGTCTTCATTTGCAGGTAGGCAGCAATCTTCTTCTGCGGTTGTGGTGAAGTTAGTTCAGCAGGACTGTTTTTTGACATGTAAAGGATGGCTTCATCTGGAGGCCATCCAGACCAACACCTTGTCATGCAAGGAGCTGTATGAACACAAACACCTCCATGGAAGAGATCTACATTTGGGCAGATGAGTCACCACCAGAGGCAGTAGACTATGGATACCAAACCGTTGGAGAAGGTCTCTCGAGCAAGGGTGCTACTTATGGACACACCCTCAACAGACTGGCTGATTTAAAAGCATTGTTTTGTGGGGGAAAAACAGGCTTGATATGTTGGGTTTTGTTTCATTTTCTGCCCCTTTTTTGCCACTGAGCTTCAAAGAAGGAGCAGTCTGGAGGATTGCCACTTTTGTTCTCTCTCACTTTGCTCCCCAGCCCCTACAAAGCAGTAAGACCATAGTATTTCAGCTGTCTCTCTTTGCCTCCATATTTCAGTATTGGAGGAAGAAAAGGAAGAGTGTGGAAGGAAGAATAGAAGAAAAAAGGAGTGAAACGTAGGGGGCAGCATGACCTGCCAGGGGATTTCATGTACAGGATGCCATAAAATCTCTTTTTCTGTGCTGTCTGGTGGAAGGCTTTGGCTCTGTTGCAGGCAGATCCCCGTCTCCCCTCTGCCCAGCTTGCCAGGATGGGATTCGCACTGTTGCTTTTTGCCTCTCGCCCTCCTGCCTGGTTTCCCGGTCATCACATTTTTTCCAGTCCCTTGTCTGTATGACCTGTTCCATAACAAGCTCCAGTCTCACACCGATAATGTTCTGCTCAAGGTTTTTGGGGCCACAGAGACTGGTCCCAGCAAGCCTCCCCTTCACCTTCCATACCTCAGTCTTCCCTCCAGGCCTTGGCTGTCCAAGTATCCGTTGCCCTAGTTTGCATTGGGATTTACAGCCCGACTGTTCCCTCCAGCTGACAGGCAGCTGTGGGACATGCCACTGGCCTCTTATGTGCTGTGTTTTGCATAGACAGAAAAGTTTTGCCCCCAGTCTGCAAACACAGTGAAAAAACTGCACATAAGGCATAAGCGACTCAGCCGGTGGGAATAGTGTAATTGCAGATGGTGACAGATTTTGACAGACAAACATCTCCTAGTTGCTCCCTTAAGGACGTCTTCAGCCAAGTCTTGCAGGAACATCAGTGTCCAACAAGCAGAGCCCCCAGTCTCTGCATATCTTAGCAAATTTAGATCTTGAGTTTGCAATACAAGCCCATTGACTCACCCCAAGAGCTTGCAGAGGGCTTAGACTTGCTATATCAGAAGTCTACCAGGTTTGCAAAGAAACAGAATCCAATGAGAGGTAGTTATCTAGAGTGCTTCCAACATGAAGTGGGATTCACCAGGATGCAATCCGGGGTCTGTGTGGAAGCACAGAATCTCGTGGATCAAGTAAGGCTGTGATTTTGAAGGGCGAGACAGGCTGCAAGGCTTTGAAGAGGAGAGAGTTACCAGGAGCAGGCTGAATCCACCTCAGCAATACTACATGAACATTGTCCAGCTCAGGAGAAATGGGCACTTCACCTTCTAGCCCATGGGAGCCATCCCAGCTGCCAGCTAGCAGCTGTGTGGGAGCAAGGAGAGCTGTGCAGAGGCAGCAGAGCCCCTCCCCGGGGCACTGGGACATGTCAATATTGGTTTCACCATGATTTGGACCGAGACTCAGAAATCTCCGGGTTCCCCATGATGGAGCCAGGCAGAGGTCCTGGCAGGCAGCCCTCAGCAAGGTGGGCGGCTGGAAGTGTTCAGGCACGTCTCCTTTGGCCCTCTGCCTGCTTTCCATCAGAAATGCAGAAAACCGAACCCTCTCCTCAAAAACTTTTTGATTTCGATGAGTCAGCAAAGGTGTTGGCAGGTTTTGTGACTTGCCTGCAAGTGAATGCTGGTTGATTCTTGTCCTCCTCCAGGAGGTCCAGGCTGACCTCAGGCTCTGCTTTCCCCATAAGCACGTTAAATCATGCAGGTACTGGCCCAGTGCCTGATCCCAGTGCCCAGATGCTCAGTGCCTGAGCTGGAGCTTTGCAGCAGAAAGTCTAGGGTTAAAAGCTGTTTCATGCTAATATTCTCCATAAACTTCATGTGAGAGATGAAAGCAAGTGCCTCCAGTGACAGGAAGCTGCCTTTATCACCCTGTGCTGATAGTGCAGCAGAAACCAGCCACTGCCCCTTTGCCAGCCTGGGAAAAGAGGGAATTTCATAGCCTGTTGCCTGTGGGAGGTTGTGCTCGGGGGCTGTGCCCTGTCCTGCAGGTCTGAGAGTGCAGCCACCCAGAGTACAGAGGGTGGCAGAGATGGGCTGGAGCCACCCAATGCTCCACAGTTTTCATAGCATCCTCTGTGCAGGCAGTAAAGCTATCACCCTCTTGCTATAGCCACATTTGGGGAGCAGAGGAGGGTATTTGTGTCAGTGATGTCAGTGGGCAAAGCTGTGCCCACCAGCTCTCTGTGGCTTGTCCATTCTCCTGTCCCACCCACACAACAAATCACCTTATTCTTTGCCAGAGGAGGAGACCAGCCTTGTGCAAAGGGTGCTGTAGGGCAACTGTGCAGAACAGCGGCTGGGCGTGAAGTTCAAGCCCTTCTGCCAAGGGAAGCCCAGGTCCGTGCTGCCGACACTGTCCCCTGGACCTCAGCATCTCCTGAGGGTGCCTGGCCTGTCCTGGTGGAGGAGCATTCCTGGTGGTGCTGCTTCGTGCAGGGAAGAGCTTTTCATGCTCTCCATGGGGCAGAACAAGGGAAGGGGCAGAGCATCCCATGTCCCCATATGCACATCCCCCCCACACTGCAACCACTCTCCTCATGGCCCCAGCACAAGGTCCTCACACCAGTGAGTGACCAGGCCAGTACCTTGCTCAGCCAGTCACCCCCAAAATGTTTGGGAGCCTCTGAGCTCATCTTGGAGTGCTGGGGTGCAGACTTGGTGCCCCTCCCCAAACTCGGGCAGTTGCAAAGGAGCTTTCTTCTGCTTGGGATTTGATATGCAGAATTCCCTGCAGCCACCGTGCCCAGCAAGCCCAGCATCTACTCTCCTCCCCAGCTCTCCCTGCACGCGTTCCCACGGCGCATCCAGCCCGGGGCTATCTCCCTGCTTCCAGCGCAGTCGCCTGCCACCGCAGCCCATCCCGCCCAGCTCCTCAGCACATCCTGGATGATTAAACCCGGCTGGTGTTGCTGTCTTCCTCCCACACCCACCCCCGGGAATACGCCTTCTTGGGCCAGTGGGGGCAGCCCAGCTCCCAGGGCCCTTGGAAAGGGTCTGTGGTGGGAGATAAGGCAGCCGTGTGCCACTGTGGTGGCAGGGAGGAGCCCTGCCAGACTGCGCTTTATCCCAAACCAAACAGCCTGGCCAGCTCCAGGAGTTATAAACAGATGCTGAGGCAAGACTCTGGCTCTGGGAGTGTCTGGGAAGGGGAGAGGATTTGGTATCTGGCTTCCTGGAGAGCCACAGCCCTGGGGAATCTGCTGAGCCTCCCACAGCAACACCCCAAATAGCACCGGGAGGAAGCGGCTGCCCTGGGGCAGCTGAAGGGATGGGCACAGGGAGGACAAAGTGGCCAGCTGGATGGCAGGCTCGATGTTCAAAGTGATATAGTGCTCAGTCGGCCAGGTGCTCAGTTGGCCAGGGTGGACATCGTGTGGTCTGGGCCATGGTGGCCATGCTGGAGCTGCCCAGGGCAGCACAAATGCCCCTCCTCCCCAGGGGGCAAGGGCAAGAAGTGAGACCCCAGCCACCCATCTGCCCCTGTTTTGGGGGTGCTGGTGCAATCCATTTTCCAGCCATTTCCAATGGGTGTGCAAACCTGGGGTGCAACAGCAGAGCAAGCAGCATCTCAAGGCTCCACGCAGGAGACCACAGACACACCGAGATATCGGTGACTCCCTACCACATGCGGGCTGTGCAGAAAAGCCATCCTTTCACCTTTATTTTGTCCCCTTGCCTTTACTACCTGACAGCACAAGAATTCAGAAAACTCAGGAAATTAAAGTGAGGTCTACACTACAAAAAGCCCATGTGCCCCTTGAGCCCTGCCTGAGGATCTCCACTCTGCTGCTGCAGGCACCGGCCTCTGCCACCAGGTTGCTGATGCAGAGGATAATTTAGCAATGTTTAATTAAAAGTGGGCCAGGTAGGGGACTTGCAAGGGATTTATGCTGTGGGCTTTCACCTCCCCCTCCTTCTTTCTGATACTGGGAAAAAGAGGGGCAGGAATTTGCACTTCATGAAGAGAGTGTTTTGCTCAATTTTCCCCCTAGAAATGTTGGGAAGGTGGAAATGGGGCCACCTGGGTGACTCAAGCTGACTCAAGGATTTAAAGAGGACTAAGGAGATGCTGCATGTTGTGTCTTCACAGCTCCGTGACAAGGAGGGAGAATCTATCCTTCAAGGCTCCCTTTAGTCAAAATATTAATTAGGCCGCTGCGGTTCACAGAAATCTCAGATAAAGCAGTCTGGAAAAGTCTGGTTCCTTATGAGTACCTTAGATTTCATCCCCTTCTGCTCAGCAGTGTCAGTGTTTTCCTTCCCTTGTCATCATCCAGTCTCCCAGCCTAAACAAGGACTGAAATGCGAATGCAAACATCTAGTCGTGTGGGGGGAAACCAGAACAAGAGAATGGAGCAGAACAGCAGCTCTGACCATCTGCTCCTGTGATAACGGGGCAAGGCAGGATGGCAGCCAAGGCTGTTTTGTTCCCTTTGCAGGTTGTCTCCAGCTAGCCCTTCACCTGCCTCTCCAGGCTGAGTTCTCCCTCAGGCCTTCCATTCCAGTCTTACCCTGGCAATGTGGTACCCAGAAGTCACCAGGCTGGCCCCTCCTGAGGTTTTTCAGCGCAGGGGGCTGTGAGTTTCCCACCTGCATCCATGCCCATGCCATTGCCTTTTATCCTGTTGTGAGATCACATTACAGATTTATCCTCTGTCTTCACTTTGCCATGTTACAGCTCTTTCTGCTTCCCAGGTTGCTTCCTCCACATCCCTCCAGTGGGCTCATGCCATCCTACCAGTACCCAGATGCGTTACCAGCTTTCTCTTCACTCTTAAAATATGAATTTGCATGCATTATCCAGAGGGGAAAACCACTCCTTGGAGAGCAGGTGTTTGGGAGTTGAACAAGCAAACATGGCCGGGAAATACACAACCCAGGAATACATCCTTGAGGGCAGCCACAAGCCACCATGGGCTTGACTGATCATAAAGGCAGGTTACAATGGCATGGAGGGATCTTCACCTTAGAAAGAGCCTCGAATATCACTGAGAAAGATGCTGTGCCTGCCTGCAGGATGGCTCTGCCACAGGTTTGGGGTTGTAGCCTGTAGGAATGGGAGGGCTGAGGGTTTGTGAAGGATGTTTATATGGTGGGAAGTTCAGCCTTAAGTCACCATCTTTTGCATTCACGCCACATTTGAAGGTTTTGTGCAGCACCTTCTGTGCCTGGTCCCTGAGCACCATTAAGCAGTCCTGCTAAAGCTTTGACATCTTCGCAGCTGCAGAAGATGCCTGTTTTGGAGAAGTTATGTTATAGTAATGCCCTGTCACTTTGTACTCAGGGACTTCCAGTGCTCGGAGATGCCCTTCCTGGCATCTGCCTGAGCACAGCAGTGGCCAGGGTGTGTTTGCAGCCAGGCACCTACTAGCCGTGACTCTTTGCCCACCTGCATCCTGCTGCAATGTGTGCATGAGCAGCGTACTCTCTGCAGCCCAGCACCAGCTGCAACCACAGTGATTTGGGACAATGCCCGGTTGCCGGCACACAGACTCAGAGGGTCCTTGCTGAAGCAACTCACATCTCCTCAAGCAACTGTTTCAGGCATTCTGTAGATTCAGGAAAGCATGTTTTTTCTGGGTCACTATTGGTTTCCCACGTCCATCTGGACCAAAGGTAGACTTGGGGTCCCAGTTCAGTAGCCACACAGGATGGGGTACCCATTTATGCCTCCCTCTACCAAGCTGTCCCAGGAAGGCTCAAACAGCAGGGCTGGCACCATCCCAGGTGCTCTGCAGTGGGACGTAGCTGCTGATCCATCTCCACACCTCTTCTGTGAGCAGGCGGCACACTCGGCTGCAGCGGCCAGCAAGAAGTCGAGCCCTAAAGTTTTAACAAGAGCGCTGGGTTCCATAAGTGGGGCTTTACACTCAGCACCGGTCAGCCAGCTCTCATGGCTTTCTGCTGGCTTCACACTCCTGCTTAGTAATCGGGCCCTGCTCTCCACAGTTAACAAAAGTGATAAATTATCAGCCAGCCTCCACACACCCGCCCCACCATGGCCCCGCGCTGCAACCTCCCAGTGTTAACCCTGATTAACTCCCCCTGCAGACGGACCACCCCATGGACCTGCCTCAAGTGCTCCCAGAGGTAATGGGGCAATATCTGCCAGCACCCCCCCAAACAACCATCCTTTATCATCCTGTGCAAGTAAGGACTGAGAGCTCCCTCCCTGCAGCAGGATTTGTAGGGGGGCTTTCCAGCTGCAAGGCACTGAATGACCCCAGCACAAGCACCACAGACCTCTCCTGGACCCAAATAGTTGCAAGAGACTCCCAGGGACCCCAGTCTCAGCCCAGCCTGTCCTAACCTTGGCACCAGCTTTGCTCCCTGATATTCTCAGTTAGTCTTGCACACTCTGGCAAGCACCTTGTGGTACCCCAGCATCCCCGAGACCCCCAAAACACTCTCTCCTCTTACAAAAGCATCCACACCTGCAGTTGACTTTGGAGGGACCCCCCACCGCAGCCAGGGTCATGGTGGGAAGCTGCCGGGCAGCCTGTGGCATGGGTGGGAGTGTTGGCGGAGGCCCCTTTGCTCCCACAGGGCCCTGGGGATCCGGAGGAGCCCAAGCCTGATCAACGGATGTCAGTTTGTGTCCTTGGGGCTCTGGCGGGGAAGGGATCAGCTGCAGTAATTGAGGCGGGAGGAATGAGAGGTATGCTCCGAAACAGTGGGCAGGGGGTGGGGGGGCCACGCCGGGACCAGCCTGACCTGGAGTCCATGGTGATTTCCCAAACGCACCCTCCTTCCGAGCCCACCCCAAGCCTCGCAGACACCAGGAAGAGCCTCCCAAGAACAACCAGCCCTTTGAGAAACCTAAACCACTTTCTCCAACACCTCTGAACTCTGTCAGGAACGTCCTTCGTCAGAAAGCTGCAAGTGCCAAGCAGTTTCCCCTCGAGGGCAAATCTCCCTTGTGGTGTCAGGAGCAAAGCCACCCGGGTTCACATTGCTGCTTAAGGTGAATGCGTGGTGTGTTTTACCAACTAATTGTGAAATTGCAGGTTGCTTCAGAGGCAAAGTAGAAGCATTTTATTGTGAGCAGATGAATTAATCATACCTGGGGCAGTACAGATGTCAGCAAAAAACAATGCAGAAAGGATTTCTCAGGAAGATTGCTTGACATGAATAGGAAGGGGTTTTTCAGGTCTTTTTAGATATGAATGAAAGATTCTCGATGGCTGTTGTGACCCTTCTTTTTACCCTTGCTTTCTAGCTCTAAGAAAGTGATGTGTGTGCTGAAACTGCAAAACCATAAGGGGAAGCAATGTTTTATTCAAGAAATGGAAACTCCCCAAGCCAAGGCGTCTGCTGGAGCACTAATTCATGACGTGTCCTGTATAGTTTATGGCAGAGATTAAACAACACAAAGGATAAAACATCTAAAAAATGGCATTTAACTGGGAAAACAAGAACAGACTAGACTCCAACCCTTCACTTGTGCAATGCTGAGCTGTTGAGCTCTCAGCCCCGGCATTCAGGTCCTGCTCAAGGAAATACTTCTGGCTGCTGTTTGCATATGTGCAACACAGCATTTCGTCACACCTTTTTGTTTGTTGCGGAGCAAATCCCCTAGGTAACATGGCCACCCCCTTTTCCTCCCTTTCTTTGTGCATTTTTCTCTGCCTGGGACTCGTTACCCTGATCCCAAGGAATATGTTTTCCCATGGCTGTTTCCCATTTGGAGGCCACGTATATGTGCACTGAGGAGTGGAGGAAAAGAGGGACTTGGTCTTCTGGTTCACTGCAGCCTTTCCCTATGTTTTAAAAAGTGGCAGGGCTGAGTCGCAGCACTGGGAATGCAACATTTTCCAGCCAGGGAGGGAAAGAAGAAATGATGCAAGGACAGAGGTTAAAAAACAAAGAAGAAAGTCTGAAGCATCTTGTGTGAAACCAAGCTACATACATGGAAGGTGAGGAGAAAAAGGGCAATACAGGAGGGAGATACAGGCAACACTGAGTGGGGCTCTATAAAGAACTGGAATAAGGATGTCTGCTAATGTGGGATGTATTTGGTGGTAGATTCCCAAAATTTGCTATCAAACTTCTCCTCACAGCTCCATTTAGCCTCAGGTGTCCACAAACCCAGAGCTGAGAACAACAGCAGTCTCCCGTCTTCCTCATGCCTTCCTCACCCATGCCCCACACGTGCCCAACATCGGGGTTACCCTGCACGTAGACTTGACCTCAGCAAATGAAAGCCAATAACAAAGTGAAGAGGATGGGAAGCATAGGCAAAAGCAATGGCAGGACCTATTAGTGACACAAGACTCCTCTGGAGAGGTGTCCTGACCAGCAGTTGAAGATGGTGAACATTGCATGGTGACAACGTAGCATTTCCTCCTCCACATTTTCTTACCAAGCATCGCTTCTGCTTTTTAAGATGTTCTGCCTGTGCTCTGTGAGGTTGGGATTAGAGGTGCCAAAGTCAGTCCAAACTACAGAGGAGACGTGATCATCAGAAGTCTGGTCTTTCCCTCTTTATTATCCTTATTTGCCACATCCGGATGACGCGGGGCGTGACACAAGTTCGCAGTGATGTCGTTTACCTGCACGTGCTCCCATATCCACACCAATGACATCAGTCCTGGGGTTTGCACAGGGGACCCACTACCAGGAAATGACTTCTCTTTAAACACAACGAAAGCTCCATGCAGCCTTTTTAGCTTCTAGTCCAACAAGCCTGTAATATTCACAGGAATGAGACTCAGATTTCTAATTATTGGCTGAGTTATTTGTAGCTTCATATATTTTAAGGCCAGAAGGGACCATCATCTAGTCTGGCCTCCTTAAATGGAAAGCTCTATAACCAACAACCAATTCCCTGAGCTTCATTACAGTAATGAGCTCAGGATTCCTGCCGTCTCGTCTCTGGCTCTAACCACTAGACCCCGCCATGCCAAACACAGCTGCTCAGATCTGCCTCCAGCTCCAAAGGGAAGTCTAAGAGTTCCTCCTGAATACGTAATAAATCAAATACCAATGTCCACAGCAATGGGGAAGGATGACTGGTTGCACACACTGGCTCAGCCTGCCCGACGGGGATCTTGGGTCCTGGGAGCAAGCACCAACAAGGACGTGCATCCAGCCAGCAGGATGAGATAGAGGGAGTTACTCTGCAGTGATGTAGTTTCCCCTGTGGGTGGGTTATTTTGGAGAAGGGAGAGGGAACCACTGACACTTGCCTGGTCTCACACCCTGTCCAGTGCATCTCGCCCCGCTCTGCTCCTGCCAGCCCTGGGCATGGAGCTGGGATCGTTTCAAGGCATGTGGTGCTGGTAACCAGAGACCCAGTGGGGTTGCGTGGCAGCTCTGACAGGCTTTGTCCCTGCCCAGGCTCTTTAGATCAAATGGCATCGGGAACAACACGGCAATACTCCTCTGTGCTATGTGTCAGAGGCAGATGCTGAAAAACCACCCAGCACCTCCCAGCACGGGCTGCACTAACCACCTCCCTCTGCAGGGCGAGGGAAGGTGGCCTCCAACTGCTGCCACAGAACCCTGGGGAGGGACAGCCCAGCTCTCTGAGGATTCATAGGAAACCACCTGGCTCTGGCACAGCATGGTGTGGAGGGCAGGAAGAGCTCCCTGGACTAGGACATGGTCAAGACAAGGGCTAGGACCTGTCAGGGATGAGCCACTCGTCTTGCCCTGCTGCATCTCACCTGGCTGCAGGCTGGGACCCACCCTGGGAAGCTTAAAAGCTGGGTGGGACATGAGAACAAGAGGGGCCCTGGGATGGGAGAAGTGTTGGTGCAGGTTCTCAGGAGCAAGGGGGGCAGGATTTGGAGATCACTCACCTAAACAACATGCAGTGGAGGGCAGCCCCATACCCACACCCTTAGGATGCTCCAGGAGCCACCAGCCAAGGGAAGAAGCTCATGTCCACATTGGGGAAGGAAAGCTTGATGAATGGGACACTAATAGTCTTATTAGACTGGTGTTCACAGCTTCTTCCAGGTGTCCTCTCTGACCACTATAGGAATTTGCTTTTACAGAGGCATCGGTGGCTCAAGGGAGCACCTTGGGGTCTTCTCAGTTTCCCATTCAGGCCTCCCCTTTGTAAGGAGGGCGGAAATAAGTGTCACTGTAGTGGCTGATGGCCACCAGTTGCAACCACAGCTATGGGCAGAAGGATGGGATGGGATGGGGCGGGGCACATACAGCTTCATGAAAACTGAAGGCCACCCACCTTATGACCACTTCATGGAGGAAGAAGCAGGAAGGAGGTGCTCCAAGTCCTTGGTCAGAATGCTAACCACAGCCTGTGTCTGCAACATTACCACTGCAAAGAGGCAGGGAAGCAACAAGCCAGCAAAACCAGAGCTTTGGACATGTTCCCTGGAGGCAGCCATAAATATTATCAGCAGAAGAGCACTCATCCCATCAATCAGCAAGGCTTCGCCAAGCACCATGGGCACTTCCCACGCACCATCTTGGACTGCACTAGCTGTGACACCCCTATGAGTCACTGCCCCCAGGGTCTACCTGGTGGGATGAGTTGGCTGCTGGTCACACTGTGCAGCACAAGTTGCTTAATTGCATTGTCAGGGCTACCACCCATCCTTCCCTGCTGCCATGGTGTTTGTGGTGATAACAGAGGCAGCTCAAGACTTCTTCCTGCAGGCAAGAAGCAATTTAATGGTGGCGGAGAAGCAGGCTCTGGGGAGAAAAAGGGCTGGGTTAGAGGTGTGGCAGAGAGAGCATGGAGTTTTGGGGACCTCTGCTCACCAGTGCCTTGAATTGGACCAGCCATCACCCTGTAAACCCATGGATGTGCCCATCACCTCCTTGGGTGCCAGGCACAGAGACGGGGCATGCCAGATGTGTTGGCGTGAAGGTGCAGTGAGAGACCCGCTGCTCATCCCATACCTTTTGCTGCTCAGGATGACTCAGCTTCTACCACTGGAGCCTGAACAGGCAGACCCATGTGGTGTGCAGAGCCCTGCAAAACCCAGCCCAGTCCCTTCAGGGCCTAGTAAGAAGCATCCCCATGGACAGCATTTCAGTGTAGAGATGGGAGATACAGGCAGGCAGGGCTTTCTCACAGCTGGCCCGCCTCAGAGGCTGACAGAGTGCCTGGGCACCCCTTATCCTCCCATCCAAGCAGCAACAGGCAGGGGCAGGACTCTGGCATCCATGCTAGGTATAAAGTCCCGCTGTTCTCTGCAGCACTGTTTAAAAGTCGGGGGGGGAGATTGGGGGGGCGAGGCAGGGGAGAGCAGGACAGCAGGTCTAAGCCTCCCCATGCTCTCCACTACGTGAGCAAACCACCATACCCCCATCGTCTGGGCGACCACAAGCCCTACTTGAATGAGGTGTCCCAGGGGAATATGCAGTGCAAGACAAGGGCTGTAACAGAGATGCACAGAGGTATGCAAAAAGCCCAGCTCTTGGAGCCCTGCTGAACCAGCTGTGATGCCTATTCCAGGGCAGCCTTTGTCAGTGCAAAGTGTGGCCCTAAATTGGTCCTGCCAGGCACTGTGTCATCAGCCTTTATGCTCAGTTGCTGATTTTCTGTAGCAGGGAACATCCACAAAATGTGGAAACTGAGTCTCAGGGGCACACGAGGCTGGACTTTGAGGGCATCTCATCACAGCATTGCCTTGCACCAGCATCCTTGTTGAGCCTAGCTGTCCTCACTTTGGCTAAGGCTCAGCCAGATGAGCTCTCTCTGTATGAGGGGAAGATGGATTTTCATCCAACACCCTTGTCCATGGCCTTGACCTCAAGAGCATGAAAAAAGCTGGGTAAAATGGTGGAGAGAGGAGCACAGGGAGTTTGCACCCTTCCTAGCATGAAGGATGGACCTTCTCCTGCAAGGTTTGATGAACCATACCCCAAAGTGTCTGCGTGTCCCCCACGACTATGCAGAGACCTCAGTCCCAACCAGTGTCTGCTGCCCAGCATGAGCAGGACGAGCAGGGCAGTGAGGACAGCTGGTCTCGCCTGGCCTGGGAGCCCAGGACCGTGGGGAGGCAGCAGGCTTCTCCACTCTGAGCTCACACAAAGGGTAGGCGGTCACCTAATTGCCTACCCATGGGAAAGAGGAGACTCGCTCTCTGGAAACGAAGGGGCTGGGCAGTCTCAGGCAGCCAAGTGACTTATTGCAGACTCCTGGGGTGATAAATTGTGGCTAATTGTGGGCAGGTGACAAAGGCAGACTAAGGGAAAAGGAGCCGGGACATTCACTGCCCTGGCAGCTGCTGCCCAGCCCTGCCCCCTCCTTTCACTGCTCCTTTCAGGCCATTTGAATTGTGAAAACACAGCGCTTTCTAAAACCTGCCGAACTTCCTTCTCAGGGCTCCTCTCCCCCTCCTGCCCCCTTCCCACTCCCTCCCCTGCTGCCTGCCCTCACTCCTTTCTCTGTGGTGGGAGGTCCTAGGGGGGGCAGCCCTGCCAGCAGTGGGCTCATGCTGTGGCACAGCCCTTACGATGCCACGGCACAGGACTCCAGAGGATATTTCTCCATCCCCCTGAGATCTACCTGTCTTCTCCAGGTCCTGCTCCCAGCCCTGATGGGGGCTTACCTGGGCAAAAGGAACAGCACCATGTTCTGGCTATCTTCAACATCCCACTGAAGGAAGCACCAGGTGGTGCAGCCCTGGGGTGGCTCCGATTTGGACCCCAATGAAGGGAAAAGGCCACTTTGACCCACAACTTATTCTGATCTTAGGTCAGAGTAGGGCTAAATTGAAAACAGGGCCTGTGAGGGGAGGATCCAAGGGTTCAGCCTGAGGAGGTGGGCTTTGGCCAGCAAGTGCTGAAAGGCCAGGAGGCAGCAGGTGCCCACCAGTCCATGTTGGACCCTACAGGAATGACCCAGGATGCCTGGCCTTATCCCACACTTCTGGTAGCTCTTTCCTCCTTGCTCCATGCGTGTGCCCTGGTGAGCTAGAAAAACAGGCACGAACAGAGGAAACACCATCAGAAAAGTTTTCACTGCATTGCCAAGCCCTGGCTTTCTGGAGACCCCTCTGGGAAGAGCCCGATCAGGGCTTACCATGATCTGGAGAAAAGCAACCCACAGATGGGACAGGGAGAGTGATGACCCTTAGGAGAGGCTGGATCATTCCTAAGAGAGCATCAAGCAAGGTCCCTGGCCCAGCTGAGCCCATTGTAAGAGCCCAGTGCTCCTGCAGTGTCTGTGGTCCTCGACACATTTGTGACTGGCTCTTTGTACAGATTGGATGGGTCAGCCAGGGCAGACACTTCATACCCAACCCACTCCAGGCTGCTTTCATGAGGCGCGTCCTCAATTTCTCTGTGCTGTGTTTAAAGACAATATTCTGCATTTCTCCTGTTCCCACTTCCCATTGGACAGCCTCACTCACACTCGCCTGCTTCTTCACAGCTTGTCAGAAGATGATACCCACACTGGAAAAGCAGTTTAAAATCAAGTCTTAGCAGGCAGCTGAAAATTAGAAAATGATATGTTATGCAAAAGAGCTAGAATTAACTCTTTCCTTCACTCTACAGGGGCTGCTCTGCTCCACACACCCACCATCCAGCCTAAGCCACTGACCATTTGAACTCAGGCAGTAGTCTGATAGCAATTAGAGAAGCAGCTGGCAAACATCAGCTACTTGTAGCCATGCGTTAACTGGATTTATCACATGCTTGGAAATTATAAGTATTTGCCTATAAATTCACCATTTCCATTTCACTCAGCCACAAATGTCTGAAAGTTAAAACCCCATATCTAAGGATGTCCCTCAGCTCCCTTTATACACAGTGGTAACCTCTTTTAAGTATCTGTCTTGGGATGAGCTAGATCACTCTGTGGAGGGCTATATTCCTTACCACTGACTTACAGAAGTCTGTGGTGAAGGCCTGGGGTTGCTAAATTGTCCCATGAAAAGCAAGCATGATGGAGCTTTTCCTCAAGGCTTACCCAAGAAAATTTCAACTTTTAGAAGCTGCTTGCTAGGAGCTGGATATAGACATGTTTCTGGGAGGTCAGACATGCATCCAGGTTCAACCCAACACGTTGACCCCTGGGGTACACTGCTAGTTACTAGCCTCCAATTAGACTTCATTGTACTGATCACCACCCAGGGCCCTGGCCATCCAGCCAGTTTTCAATCCACCTCACTGTCTGCTCATCCAACCCATACATGCACAGCTTGTCTATGACGATTTTATGGGAGACAGAGTCAAAGGCCTTACTGAAGTCCAGGCAGACAATGTTCACTGCTCTCCCCTTGTCTACCAGGCTAACTTCTACTTTTAATCTTAAAAGTTTATCATGTTGATCAAGCACCCTTTGGTGAAGCCATGGTGACTACTCCTGATGATTTTCTTGTCCATCATGTGCCTGATCTGTGTCCTTTGTAACCTCAGTCTTTTCCATGTCTTATGTAACCAGGTCCCCCATCTTGCTGAGCAATGAACCCACATTACATGGTCTTCCTTCCGTTGCCGATGTACTTATAGAAGTACATTTTGTTGTCTTCGACATCCCCAGCCAGATTCAATTCCAGTTGGGCTTTAGCTTTCCTGACTTCAACCCTGGATGCTCAGACAATATTTCTGTATTCCTCCCAGTTATCCATCCTTACTTCCACCCTCTGTATGCTTCTTTTTTGTGTTTGAGTTTGGCTAGGAGTTATTTGTTCATCTGTGCAGACCTCCTGGCATTTTTGCCTGACTTATTATTTGTTGGGATGAAAGTCTGTTGAGCTTGCAAAAGAAACTCAAAGAAAGTTATCCATCTGAAATATTTATTAGTCCTGGTGTCTCTATATATTCAGGACAATTTCCTTCCAAGGCTGGATGTGACTGAATGAAGCAAAGACAAAATTTAAGCCTGCCCAAGCTAACATGATTGCAGGTAAGACTACATCCCCACAACACAGCACATCACAACAGGAGCTGAGCCATCTTCACATGCAACTCAATCCCTTCCAGCAGAAAGCCTCCCACATAAAGGTATCTCTGTGCACCATTCAAATGCTGCATGGGCAACTGCAGTACAAGATGGGAAGACATATGTGTGATGCTGGGCTCTGTGGCAACCAGGCTATTTCAGGGGTGAAAGAAATCTGAACTCAAGATGAAAATGGAGTTTGTGCAGTTGACTTGGGGTATTTCCAATAATGTTGCAACGATTAAGCTCGTGACAGATGCATGACCTGTAGCACATCTGCAAGGCTCTCAAGAGACAACAGAACATCATGGTCCCAAAATGATTTGCTGAGTCCATCAGGGAGCCCTCTGACTTGGGCATCTGTATGATCATGTTCATGCAGGAATGTCACCTGTGGGCATGCTTGTCTGCCCAGATGTCTCGGAGCTCACCGGGAACAAGATGAGTGTTATTCCAAGGCAGAAACCCAATGTATGCTCAGACAGTTTTAAGCTGCTGAAGCCATATTACAAGTTAATACCAGTTAAGATTTCAGAAGGTGTCAGTCTTCTGGGCAGCAGCTGATCTCCCTGCTTGCAAAACTTCATTTTGAATTATGAGGGACTTGCTCACCACCTTCCATACCCAGGTAAGGACCTTGTCCCAGAGATGGACTGACAAAACAGGAAAGCAACACCTGCCTGATGGGTACGCTGTGCACATCCTAAGGGTGGAGACTTACTCACCTACCCTCACCCTGGAAAGTCAAACCAGGCAGTCTGAGCTCAGAGGGTGCACTGGGGTTGTCAAGGCTGGTGCTGTCAGCCTTCTCCCATGCTGGCTTGCAGAGATCCCATCTACTCTCTGCAAGCAAAGAGCAGAAAGCACCGCTAACAGATGTGCGCAAGGAGGCTCCAAGCAATGTTTCATGCCAGACCTCATCTTCATATCTGCCCTGAGTCCCGCTGTCCCCACCAGGTACCTCCTAGGGCTGGCATCACCCCCAGTGTTGTCCCCCTAGCTAAAGCTGGCCGCTAGGGCTGTCATTTGAGTTATCACGATGCACTTCTGTGTGGCCAGCTGCCACTGATCCCATGGCAGGAGCTGATGTGTTCTGGAAGACCAGGGTGAGGAAGAGCATGGTTTGACTGGAGAGCATGTGCCAGCCTGTTCCCCAGGGCTTGTACGAGAGTTATCTGAGCAGTGCATGTCTCTCCTCGCTGTACAGATCTGGTATCTCTGCTTCCCTTGCTCCCACCTCCCTGGGATGCCTGCAAGGCCAGGAGCTGAGAGCTAGTAGTCCAAAAGCCATGTTGGCCACTGGCAGACTTTGCACCAATGTGTTCAGATGACAAACTCACTATTTTGGGCTGGTTTGCCATAGGAGGAGAGGAGAGGAGAGGAGAGGAGAGGAGAGGAGAGGAGAGGAGAGGAGAGGAGAGGAGGTCTCAGCATCCCTGTCCACCACACCATGCCCTGAGCATCTTGTAGCTGCTGCCTGGGCCAGGGAAGACTTGAATTGCAACATGTCATGGACTTAATTAAACCTCTGCAATTTCCGGGGCAGCAGGACAGCTCTTCCCCGAGGGCACGTCTGCCTCCCATGCTCCACAGATCTGCTCTCTGAGGCAGGCCCATGGTTGCCACACTTAACCAACAACCTGCTACAGAAGTTCAAGGGGTTTCCCTTGGTCTAGTCCCTGCACCCTGCAGAAAGTAAGGACGGGCAGAGCTCCTTGCCTCCCTACGCACATCCCACCTGGTCCCTCCTGCATCCATGCCACCCAGCTGCAAACCCCTCCATGGCTCTTTGCAGGGTTTTTTCTTCCTGGACTGCAGATGCAGAACGAAGCCTCTGTGGCAGAAATTAACTCCCCCAGCACAGCTGTACCTGCAGGGTGGTGGATAACCACCCTGGCCTCTCATGCACAGAGCATCCTTTCACCTCAAGGGATGGAAAGTGCCACACACTGGGAAAAGGAACATATCCAACCCCTTTCCCTCTTCCAAAACTCTCCCTGCTGCTTCTGGTCCCCTGTGACTGCCTGCACGGCTGTAGATGGCCAGACATCTTCCATCTCATTGCCACAGTGCTCTAGCCCCCAAACCTGGGAGAGGGCTGTGAACTGTCCCCTCTCCTTCAATAGCTCATTTCCCTATTTAACTATTGCTGCCCCGAGGTTGTAGGGACTCAGCAGAAGTCCTTCCAGGGGGTCCAGGCACTGCAGGAGGCTGGCCGTGCCACCCACAGCCCCACACTGGCATTACAACGGCTGCTGCAACCAGCCCAGCCAGCACCCAGCTCTCGCACAGGCTCACCAGCACCCGGCACCACTTGGTGGGTGTTTGTCTGTCTGCCTCTCTCCTTTGAAAGGAGTTTCCATGGGAACAGGCAGGACAGCAGCCCACTGCAGTGTGGTTCTGGTGCATTACCCAGCGTGAAAGCGCACAGCTGCACGGCATTGTCCGACAGCTGTTCCCACATCCCCCTGGCGCTCACTCGGCAGCGCCGTCGGAGCATTGCGAGGCCACTCAGCTGCAGGGACGGCAGAACCTCGGCTCTGTCACCCAGACGCTGGGACCCAGCCAGGGCTGGAGGTGTGCTTCCTTGTGGAGTGTGTTCCCACTCTTTCACTTGCAGAATCTGAGTGTTTCCCAGTGGCGCAATAGGCGACACGGTAGAAACCTGCCCCGTGTGCTGTGTTTCCACCCTGCTGCCCTGTTCAAGTCCCAGGCAGGACAGGCACAAAAGCTGGCTCCCCACCATGCACCTCAAAAGCATCCCAGACCCTCCTGGCAAGGGTGCAAGGAATGCGGCCATGCTCACCATCCCCTCTGGCTTGCAGAGATGGGGAGATGGGTCACTGGGACCCATCTGTGTGTGTGGCATCAGCCCAGCACTGCAGTCGCTCGGAATGGGATTGGCAGCGCACAGTAGCACAAGTGGCTGCGCGGGGGGCCTGGAGCAGGCTGGATCTGGCCAGAGGATGAGGCGCAGTGCATCTCCCAGACCAACGCTGCCAGCAGAGCTGCTGTTGAGGTCCAGCCAAAACCTAAAGCCGCCTTCTCCAGCTGGGAGCCGTGCAGCTCCCCTTCCTCCCTCCCGCCCCGTCCCCCAACACCCGGCTGCAGCTGCCTCTCCCGACACTGAAGGGCGCTCTCTGAAACCCCGGCTGGTGCAGTGCCGCTGGGAGGATGACGAAAGGGCTCGGAAACCCCCAGCCAGCTCTCACAGTGCCTGTGTGTGTGCCAGCACGTACCTCGGCCGACGCAGGGCTGCACCCGTGGGAATGCCTTGGCAGAGGGGGTCTCCACAGGCCAACTTTAGGACAGAGTTTCATCCTTCCAGGAGGTATTTCAGCTGGGAGAAAACTGTCTTAGTGGCCATTTCCTTCCAAATCTCCCTTTTCGCTGGAAGCCAAATGTTCCCATGTAGCTCCCAAAGGGACATGAGCTTGCAGGTCTCTCTCCTTGTTTCTTCCCCACCAGTTCAACCTGTTTCCCCATTTCTTCCCTCATGTCTTATCCCTATGATGATGAGGGCTGTGAGGGCGAGGGACAAGGTTTGGTGGGAGGGGTAGAGCATGGTGAGGCACCCTGGGAAGAGGCAAGTGATGGAGAGCATGGGGGAAGGACAGGGAGCCAGAGAGGAGGATGGTGCAGGGGAAGGCTGCATTTTACAATTCACTGCTCTACTAACCCCGTAACTAGAGACACCCTGGCCTGGACAGGACAGACAGCTGGAGGTTAGCAAGCACCTTCTCCTCCCCCAGCCAGGGGACAGCAAGGGGGAGGCAGCTGGGAAGCCCTGGTTGTCCGAAAACCCCAGCCGCCCCATGCCGCCCCAGCTCCATCAGTGCTGGGAGCAGCCCATGTGCAGCTGTACCCTTGTCACATTTGTTATGGGGCAGGGTCCGTAAGCCTCCAGCCCCCTGGGCTCAGCTTGCTATCAGTGCAGGTTGAGGGCACAGAGCACAGAACAGGATCAGGCCCAAGCCCAGCTTTCCCTAGGCTCTGCAGGATCAAGGTCCTGCTGTTTTGGACAAGCTGCGTTTCAGCATCACCCAAGCCATGGTGCGATGGGGTGGGAGGTGGTGTTACCTGCAGCAGATCACAGGGGCTGCACTGTGCATGGCCCAGGAGATCCCATCTCTGATTCTTGTGGGGTGAGGGCTTCTCCCCATTCAATCCCACCCTGCTGGACTTAACCTACCCACAGCATGCAGGTGTCCCATGCCAGGGCAAGCTCCTTTCCTGGTTCAGAGAGGGTGATGTCCTGGATGTACCTAGGAGTCAGTCCCAACCCCTGTGGGCTGCAGTGGTCCAGAAGGAGAGAAGATCAGTTTTAGGAAAGAGATCTCCATTCAGAGCTGTCATGGACAGAGAAGAGTCAAAACAGGACATACTCTTCCCCCTGACACCCCGGAGGTAAATGTAAAAAGGCATCAGATAACACTGGGACCACTGCTATAACTTGAACTGAATTTGGAGCTTGACTTCATCTCAGCCCAAGAGATGTTGGAGCAAAATCCTTCTGGACATCTATGAAGGGGAAAGATGACTGATTTTGGGGTTTTTTTGATTTTAAAAACGTGGCTGCCCTGGCTGACCCTGTGCATGTCCACAGCATGGTTTGGGGGCAGGGCAGAGCAGAGCCTCCCACCAGTTCTGGTCACACCAACCTTGAAGGCTGCAGCCTTTGGTGAACATGTCTCCATGAGACCTTTCTTTTTGTTCTTGTTTTCAAACCCAAAATATTTGCTCCAGGGAGCAGCTGGAACAGCCACGTGGGTAGGCTCATGTGCAGACCTTGCGTGGCATCCCCTTGGCATGGATACCAGTGCAGCTTCTCTCCTACCCTCATCCCCACTGGGTCAGAATCTGACAGAGGAGCTAATGCTGGTGCCCCTAAGCAAGGAAATAGCTGAAGAACTGAACAGGAGGGAAGTTTTGCACCTTGTTCTTTGAATAGCGTCTATAGAAAATCTGTTAAATCATCCACCTAAGGGAGGTTTTCAAGACAAAATCAGATTTTCACCTGAATGCATTCTTTTCATTAAAACATCTGCTTTCAGGGGAAATGTTCAGTGTTTCATCTGAAAAAAGAATCTAAAAAGGCCATTGCAACATCTCCCAGCAAAGGGAAAGCTGGGTAGACCCTGCCATTCAGCTGAAGAGTGCAAACCCAAAACACCTGAAAGGCAAATGTCCCCTTGTAGCTGAAAGGAGTCTGCCCTCCTCAGTAGTCAGATTGTAATTTTTTTGCCAAATAGCTCAGATGTCCCATAAACACAAATGTCCTGAATCTGCTCACGTGCCACTGGCTTTTGAACTGTTGTGGGCATGGCAGTGTTGATAGAGGTGCAACTAGGGGAGCTCTGTTATTTGTTCCTACACATGAGGCCACTCTGCAAGAACTTTTTAAGACATAGTAGCATGGAAATAAGCAAGGTCAGGGGCATCCAGGGAGAGCATCTCACTCAGCATCCCAGCCCAGGCATCACACAAGGCATCTCACCTCGCCCCCTCTGCCCCAGCGTTGGGTTCCCACATCCTCTGCCCCCCCAACTCAGCGAAAGCTCCCTGACGTGTCACTCGTTAACACAGCGCAAAGCTCAGCCCCAAAGCTTGGCGGCGAGACAGGGCATAAAAGCAAGACCCTGCTACATGCACCATAAGGACAATCCTGGCTGGCAGCACCTGGGGCTTGGCCAGGACCCAGAGATGCTGCTCCAGCCGACATCCCCAGCAGCCACCCCAGCAAGACCAGGTTGAGCGCCTCGAGATGCAGTTTGCATGGAGTTATTGTTCCATGGGAAACTGGCTGTCTTCCTGCTCTTCATCTGTCAGCAGGATTTTCAGAGAATATGCTCCCAAATATGAAGTGAATGTGGCAGGCTGGGCTGGAGCCCTTTGCTAGAAAACCTGGACGTCAGAGTGTGTCCGGTTTAATCCCAGAGTCTGTGAGAATCAGTGTAAAGTAGCATATCAAGTGAACTTTTCACTCTGTGGCAGGAGGGATTACCACATCCCCTTTGTTTGTTGTGCACTTCGTAACCGAAAACACTTTAACCCTTTCTTGCAGTCCTTCGGCACTAAGTACCCATGAAAATTCCTAGGAAAACTGCAGCTGTTTCACTCTCTGCTGGGTGGGGGGAGATGGGTACACTCGTTTTCCATGAGCCATCGCTCCTGGGCTCCCTCTTGGCTGGGGAAATGTGTCCTGCTTTAAAATGCATCGCCACCAAACTCCCTGCGAAGGTTTTGCACCAGCCAGTGCAGGCAGCCCCAGCTGCTCCTGACTTGTGCATCGCCCTGGCCTTGCAAAACCTCGGAGGAGGCTCTGCTGGTTACATGTACAAGTGAGTTTTGCAGCTACAAAGCAGCAGTGTCAGCCCTTTCAGCACCCACACAGCTCGCCAGTCCGTCATCTTTTACAGTCCAACGTTAACGCAGTTCCAGGGAGAAAAAATACACAAGAAAATCATGCCAAAATATTAAAGTGAGATCATTTCTATTAGAAAATGTTCCCTTTAGGGAGGCAAATTTTCATGTGAAGCAAATCAGAAAAGTTATTTTGCTTCAAAATGAATGAAAATGTAAATGCTGGCCTCTGAAAAGTTTCTTTATTTCTGATAAATCACCAGTTTCAATCCTCCCTCCTTCTTTCCTGGTTCTTTTCCATTTAAAATGTCTCAAAATTTCAGCAGTGCTGGGGAAGTCACCGGGTGACAAGGTGGCATGGTTTTAATGTTCCTTTTCCTACTTGCCAACTTCCCTGCAGTTGGAGAAAATGAAGGGGAAATAAGATGGGGAAACAGTAGAGAAGAAAAACTCCAGGACATGAGTCATCTCATTGCCCTCAGCAGCAAACTGAGATGAAAGGGAAAACTTCCCATTTCCAGTTTCAAAAGAAAGGCGTTGAAATGCAAACAGAAAGGCAGAGTTTGAAACACGACTGGACTTTCCACCTCATCCTGCAATTTCCCACTGACAACTGGAGAAAAAAAACCCTTTTTTTCCCAGAAAAGTCTTCTAGGAACATTTTTAGTTATTTCATGTGTTTGCAGCAGAAGGGGCACATCCTGATGTTCATGTCCAGCACTACAAGTGGGCAGTGAAGTGCTTTCAGGCCTGGCATCTGGTCCAGCCCAGCACCCAGTCTCTCTAGATACACAATGTGTATCTCTGAAGAGCAGTTCAAAACACCTACATGGGGCACCTGCTTCTCCATGGAGCTTGTCTGGAGCTCAACAGCCTTTAATGTTGCCTTCAGACTGCCCCACTCTGCTAGGACCTGCCTAGGACAAGTAGGTACTGGGGGCTACCCAGAAGGTGCCTCCATCCAGATGAGTGCCTGCAGCCAAACAGATGCCTGCCCTCACGTCTTCCCTACCACAACCTGGGTGCAGAGTATGTTGTCTCCAGCCTATAAAGAAATGCATCACTCAGTCATTCCTAGAGTCATCTGCTTCCCAGCGTTCCTGAACCCAAGCTAGCATCCAAGAGTCCTCTCCACAGATGAATCCCCTGCTAACGCAGGCTCTGGGGTAGGTGGGTTCTTCTTCTGAAGGACTTGATGTACATCTTTCTTTTGAATAGCAGGGGGACAAAAGGGTATTGAGATACTAATTCTGGCCACAACAGAGGGTGGAGAGCTGGTGAGGCAGCCCGAGGAAGACATGCAGCTGTGGTGTTATTGAGTCTTTATTGAGGTTTTATTGAGGCTGAACTCAGCCTTGCGTTAGCACTCTACAAACTCCCCTGATCCAGGGAGTTTCTGATGCTGCTTAGCATCACCATCTGCTGCACTATCCTCTGCCCCAGCCCAAGCACTGCTGACCAGGCTCTGGAGGCTGACGTTCTCTCAGTGGGGAACGCATATCTCTTCCCATATGCCTATGTCTAGAGCAGTGGTGGAGTATTTACTGGTGCCCTTTAGTAGGCACCAGCCTCCCGTTGGCTCTTGCTCTGCAGGTTTCATACTTCTGGGCTTGCCACAAGGTGCAGGAGTGGAGCGACCAGGTGGGAAGGTGGGGAAAGGAAAGGACCTATCACTGTGAGCTTCCCTTGGAGGGTGAGAGATCAGCAAATGCTTCTGCTGTCCATCCTCATACCTCAGGGAGGAGGTAAGCAAGCCCACCCTGAAAGGGATGTGAAGATGTAGCAATAAAGCCAAGTTGGGTTGTCTCAGAGTATAGCAACTTTCCTGTCACCAAGACATTAACATTCAGAGAATTTCTTGTAAAAAAGACAGCAGGGTGGACCCAGGGTAGGGATGAGTGAGGAACAGCCCAGCCTCCACTGTGCTGGAGGGTCCCCAAAACCCTCAGCGGATTGTTGCTGTGGTTAATCCCCCAGGTGATAACATCTCTTCCTCATTTCTAGTCAGATTTTGTTGAGCTTCAGTTTCAAGATGCACGGTCCTGTTATACCCTTTCTCTTTTTTTTCTTTTTTTCTTTTTTTTTTTTTTCTCCCCCTACAGGATTAAATAATCATCCCCCAGCAGGAATCTCTTCCTGTCAGAGGTGTGACATGAATTTTGGAAACATAGTTTCTTAAACAGTTCTTGCTGCAAAATGGGTGCTGTTGCTGTTTGCTGGTCTCCTTTTGGGAGGTGGCAGTGGCACCACTGACACCCAGAGTGCTCCCATCGGCAGAGCATACCAAAGTAGCAGCCATCTCCTCTCCAGTTCTCTCCTTGGACCTCTGGGGCTACTGAACCCATCTGGGGCTCCTCATCCACCTACATACACTTGGTACTTCCCCAAAGACAAGCCAGGCCGTTGTACGTGCTCCCTCTGTGGCTTTGCCATCCCTCCCTCCCTCATCAACAATCAGTTGGTCCATTTGCCTTTGGAAAAGGTTCATGAGAAGCTCTTTTCTTTCACCTTCACAGATCTTCCCTACTGTTTTAACAGTTGCTTTTCCAGACATGTTGAGCAAAGCTCTGGTTGGTGCAGAACTTGATCGTTTTTAGGAAAGTCCCAATAATCTGCAGCAACCCTTCACTGTGTCTTCAGGCACAGGGCTGAGATGTTGCACAGGTCGATTCTGAGTTAGCAGACGCATAAGCTCAGCTGACTTCCAGAGGGCTTATTCCTCCCTGCCCAGTCAGGTGACACTTCTCACTTTAAATCACTCTGTGATCTGGTGTTTTAAGAAAATCCTATTACTTTTGTCTACTCCACACTTTTCTGCTTCTCATCCTAAGGGTGACTGTGCTCAGGACTTCCCTGGGTCTTCACATCTTCATGGCAGGGTGAAGAAGCACTGGATATTGGGAAACAAATGGTGCCCATGGGCCACTAAATACATCCATCTTCACCTCCCTGTTAGTTGGGACCTCAGGAGTCCCAGTCGGGCACTAGAGCTGGTGACTTAGCCTCACTCCTAGAAATCAAGTGACCTCAAGTGTTCCCAGAGATGCTCAAACCTACTGGGCCACAAGGATGCCCTCTGCTCCCGGTTACCCCAGGGGTACTAAAACGTTTCCCAGACAGCAACAGTGCTAGCGGATTTGTCAGAGGAAGCAGATGGTGGCAGCTCAGCCATTTCTACTGAAGGCTTCTTTGCACAGAGGTGATACCAAGCCCTTCATGGGTCCTTGTAGTTGGTACCTGCTTAGGCTGTGATGAAACTCCTTGTAAGAAAGGGTTTGAGCCTCCTATGTTGACTCTGGAGCACCACTTCCATGGTGTAGTTCTCAGTGGGGACCAGCATGCCTAACACTCTCAACAAGGAGCCATGGAAGAATGGCATAAGAGAAATGACCTGAGCCCATGGACTACAATATGAGCAGGCTAACCTTGCAGAGATGAGCCGTTATTTGGTGCAGAGCATATCAGGAAGGTGATGAGACTATGTGTGCACACATGTGAGTTTACATGAGTGAGACGTGCATGCATAGGGAGGGATGTGGACGTGTCCAAGCCCAGTGGGGTATACATGGTAAAGAACATGTGCATGAGATCACGCATCAATGGATTGCACATAAAGTGTGTTAGGCCATGGCAACAGATGTGCAAGAAGTGCATGGCCCCACAGTAATTTGGGTGGGCACTGTGTGGGGCATTGCATATGCCTTAGGATATAGGGGTGTGGGATGTGCATGGAGGGGCATGTGTCCAAGAGGGTTGTGATGGTGTGAGTTCATCAGGCAGGCCATGAACATGAGTGAGCTGAGTACAGGAGCACACATGTGAGGGCGGGGGGAGAGGAAGAGGATGCCGCACACAGATAGCGCTCGGAGACATTGTGGATTACTGCTGCTAATACCTCTGGTAAGAACAGAAGTCTGCTGGCTGGGAGCGGGAGCTGAAAGCTGAGCCCCTTGTTATATTTCCCTGTTCCCGCCTGCACTAATCCCTTTGAGCCCCAGGAAAAAACTGCAGAGAAATCAAATGGGCTGTTCATGCCGCCCCAGCATCCCCGGGATTAATTAATTTGGGATTTGTGGGGAGTCACAAGGTCACGCTCCCCCCACTGGCAGACCTGGCTCTGCAAGGCAATGGCAAGGCTAGGCTCTGAGTCTCCCCATCCTGGGAAAATGCCCCATCACACCATGGTCTGTTGCAGGTCCCTTAGGCAGCCTCCCTGAGAAGGTGCTGCGTACTGGGCAGGGGGCTGACCCGGGGTGCCAGGGCATGGAATAGCACCAGGGTGGGGGAAACTGACAGGCAAGAAGTGTGTCCACATCTCACAGAGATCAGCCTCCAGCTAGAGACAGCCACTTGGATGGGATCCTGCCCGGGTCTGGCCAGGTGCTCCTTGTCTTAGCGTCAATATGCATGGCCTCCTGTTTGGGCCAGCACAGAAGCAGAAACACACCAAAGAAGGATGGACACTCCAAAGATATGGCTTCAGCCCGGGTGTGATCCTTGCCATCCTATGGGACAAGAGGATGGGGTGAAAGGGGTTGAAGACCAGGTCTGGGGTGAGGAATGCTGTTTGCCCCACTTACCCCTTCGAAGCAGGGAGCTCTGATTGCCTTTTGAAGATAGTGTCTCAGATGCCAGATCCCCACTTCCAACCATTAGTGGTTTCTTAAATGATTCAGAAATTTGTTTTCAGGGAGCAACTGAGCTTACGATGTGGGTTTTCTGAGTGTTTGCCTAGGAAAGCTCGTTCTCAAGAGAGCATGTTGGCACAAATGCATTTCAAACTGTAATTGAATATTTGTGGTCATTTGTTTGGGCGGTATCTGCCCAGCATCTGCAAGGAGACTTCATTCGTTCCCACCCAAAAGTATTTTGGGATCCAGGACCAGCATTTGTCCCAGCTGTGTTGAGGATTATGCTTAGATCTGGATGCTCTGCAACCTCTTGGTACCAGGAAGGCACAGAGGTATGAGCACTGAGCCCATGGCCATGAAAGGACCATGAAGGAAGGAAAAGAAGGTGATTTCTAGCACCTGCAAAGAGAATCAAGAAGCCTGGGGACTTCCTTTGCTCCCAGAATTGAAGGGATCATTAACTCAGCCCTTCAGCTACTAACACCCAAATGAAGAGCACAAAAGAGAAACATGAACAGGAACCAAAACTGGTCCAGCAGCCAGGCCTGGTCCTCATCCCCTAGTGAACAACTTGCCGCAGTAGCACTGAATCCCTTAAGTACAGACAGTTTTGCAGCTGTCCAAATCAAAGTGTAAGACCCCGGCTGGCCTGATCCAGTAAATTCCTCCTGAAGCTTTCAAGACCTTAAAGCAAATGGGCTGCCCCAGTCATTGGCTGGTGCTGCCAGGCTGAAGACCTCTGCATAAACCTGAACCTTAACTCTCCAAACCATGACATCCAGCCTTGCAGTTACCCGTCCCCTTGGCTCCCAGGCCTGTGCTTCCTTCTTTCCCACCTCTGCTCCAAGCTTCCATGAAGCAGCTCAAAATTCATTATCAGCCAAGCATGGGCAGCCTGAGGCTGGCTGCATGGACAGCATGGCAGCTCCTTGCCCAGCTCTAAGGAGTTTTGAGTCAGGGATGGCTCTGGTGGCAGGGGAAAGCTCTCATCTAACAATGACACTCCTCAATTGATGAGACGTCAGTCCCTGACCTTCAGTCCTCTTCCAGCCTGGCAGCACCCCAGCCATGATGACTATGGCCATCTGACTTGGTATTCCAAAGTGAAATGGTGCTGTACTGTGGAATTGGAAAAATTAGCCAAGACTCGGTGCAGACAGCCTGTCTTCTGTTGAGGGTCAATACAGATTGATAACCCTGTGGGACAGAAGCATATCAACTTTCTCCTAGCTGTCTCTCCCCTGCTTTGATGCAATGTGTCCTCCTAAAACCAAAGACCTCGCATTCTCGTGGTCACAGGGATTTGTCTTCTCTCTAGTCTGGTTGAGCTGGAGTCAAAGCTGAGAACATCAAGACCAACAAAGTAGTGTTTCCCACATATTGATGGAGCAGGTGATGTATAAAGCCCTTGCTTTCTCCTTGGCATGGGCAGCTCCCATGGGGAACAGTCTGCATGGAGGCAGAAGACACTGCCCCAAGTGCAGATAGACAAGAAGAAGCTCTGAAACCTAGAGTTCAGTGAGCCACAAATTCAGTCTTCGGCTCAATATCAGCCTGCTTGCAAGGTGTACATGGTACATCCCAGGTCTGGCTCTCCATGTCTGGGACCAGCTAGCATAATTAATTATTTGTGCAAATCACTCATGTGAAATGGACTGGGGGCTCAGGACCTTGCTTGTGGGTAACTCCATCCTAGTGACCAGTTTGGGAGTGATAGGGAGACATAGAGGTCTGAAGTAAGAAAATATTCAGTTCTCCAAGGTGCCAGGCTCCCCATGCTGGCCCAGGCTTGCACCAGCATGGTCTCATGCTGCTAGTCCACATCTCTGATCATACTCAGCACCTTTCACTGGGCCTTTCCTAGTTCTCCTTCATCCTTTCTGAAACATCAACATCGTACACAGCAACAGTGGATTTTCTGCAGGGCTATAATACATCCCATTTATTGCCCAGTGTTACCAGCCTGGTTATTCAAACTCGAATTCATCTCTCCTAGGCTTGCCAGACCAGATGCTAAGGGTGCGTTATACGAAGGGCCTTGTGCAGTATCTAAAGGCAAGGGATGAAACCTGGTGCAGTTATAAGCCGTGACACTACAAGGTACGTTCCCCACTGCTCTTGACTCAACGGAAACCTGGGCTTACAAGGGCTGTGCCTTGAACATGGCCAAATGCCTCTAGGAAGGATGACTGGGGGTCACGCTTACAAGACAGGGTCTTTTCCCTCAGAAAGCAGCAGCACTGAAAGGGCCTTAGGCAGTTGTGGAAATAACATGATCTGAGCATAAGCTCCCAGGACAAAAGGGGGCTTAGCTGGCAAACAGTCTTACGGGGTTTAGCAAAGGGATAGTGAATAGAGGGGAAGCAGCCTATCTCCGTGCATGGCAGGAGCAAGTCCATCACTGCGATATGGGCACAGCTCTGTTGTCTGCACTTCAGTGCAGTTGCTGACAGTGTGGAGGAAATGCAGGAGATGGGCACAGGCACCATTCAAGGTCTAGAAAAGCTGCCTCCAAGCAAAAGGCAGCAGCAGCTTTGGGTTATCGGAGACATGCTCTAGGTGCAGCTTGACCTGCACACCTGCAAGGAGGTTTTTGAGAGCAGACGGGTTTTAGTTCTGCAGAGACCAGATGGTGAAATGCAGCACACACACGCTTTGCAGCAAGGGATTTGCATAAAATATGGGAACAAGTGACTTGGGGACCTGGTTGTTCACTGCTTCTCTGGACTCAAGTCTGGCCATCTCTCTTTCAAAGTCCTGTTCTGGGTTTGGCCCTGGATCTGAGCTTGCTTCTTCAGCAAGGTCCTGGCAGAAGAGGAGACCAGCAGATCAGATCTGTCTTTCCGTGCAATGCTGTCTGCCTTGAACTGCTCAGGGTAACAGAAAGCTCAGGAGGGTGTGCAAGGCACACTCATTTTTTCAGATGGAGCCTTAGATAAAGAGCAGGGCCAGGATTAACGCAGCTGCTGCCCCCAGGCCAACTGCTCTACAAGCTTGTCTGCCGGAGCAGAGCAGGGTGAAGCACTCAAACCTGCCCACCTTTGATCCAGAGGCTTGCCCGTCCCCAAACACATTGCCCCATGGCCCAGCCTGTTTGCGTGTCTTCTCCAGCGCCTGCTTTTCAGCAGAGCGTGTCTCTGATGGCTGGTTTTGGGTGTCTGGAAGCCCTCCTGGTATGGCAGGGGCTGGGGCTGGTATTCTGAACCTGCGGCCATCTCCCCGATACTGTTATCAACCCAGCGTGGCCTCAGATTTCGCAGGGGCCAGTGCTGTCCATCAGGGTTTGCTAGGGAAGAAATTGTCGGGGCGGCAGCACTGACAGTGCTCTAGGGGCATCCCTCCTCACCCTCATGGTACCCCCAGCCCTGTGGGGGCTGAGCCCACTGCATTGTCATGCTTGAGCTCTTCCAGAGGCTCTGTGAGGACCATGCCAGTCTGCTCCCATCATCTCCCTGTGTGCATCCCCTGCCCTGACCCACAGCGTGCTCCAACCCCATCAGCATGCAGGACCGTGCCAGGGGCACAGTGATGCCTCTGCATCCAGCCATGGGCTCAGGCATGAACAATATGGGTCTTTGAGAAAGAGATGCTAAGAAAAGCCCACGGAACATCAGAATACAACAACTGCTGGGGTGGGGGGACAAAGAAAAATCAAGCTCACTTATCCCTCCTACCCCTTCACAGCCCGTAAGACATGATAAGGGTCAGCACAAATCGCAGAAATTGAAATCCATGTCCTGGCTGGGCTTCAGATACCTCCCAGCCACCGACAGACAGTGGATCTTGGATTAATCTGACTTTATCCACTTGCTTTTCGGAGTCTTTAATGCACTTGGCCTTCACAAACACTGCATGGTAGTGAGTGCCACCATTTAGTTACGCACTGTAGAAAAATACATCATTTAGCTAAATTTAAAACTGCTAGCTTCTTCCCTTTGCAAAGTCTGCTTCTCCACCCGTTCCTAACTCATGAAATGGCATTCTTGCTCAGCCTGTGACAAAATAAGTGCTTTTAGTGATGGAGCTTGTCAAGGAGCTTTTGGAAAATCAAGGACACCTTTTCAAGACACTCTCCCTGATTTGCACACACATTTCTTCCTTCAGCTAACTGCACTGGTGAGGCACCAACTCCACAGCAAGAAGTCATCTTACCCTTCTTCCAGGCTAACATGTACATGTCTATTCATTTGGTCTTTTATCATAATATTGATAATTTGCTCAGTGCTGAAGTCAGATTCACTCACCTTTACTTTCCATTCTTTCAAATATTGGTATCATATTCACCAGCTTCCAGTCTTCTGGGACAGAAATTTAGACAGCAGAACCCACAGAACATCTGACTTGGCTGCAACGCTGGTGAGTGCGGTATGCACCAGTGACTGTTTCTGTCCAGTTTATCAGTTCGTTTTGCAGCTTTCCAGCTTGACTCCTGGGCACCAGGCAGTTTCTCAGCTCCTTTTCCTGGGAAGCAATACTGCAAACTCTGGAGACAGGCAGGGGTTTCCCACACAGCTCTGCTCACCTCTTCCAGTGGTGGGCGTAGGGCATCTCCTTGCCCAGCCTGCAGGAACTGTGCATCACTTCTGGGATGCCAAATACCCACTTCCTTGGGGAGGGAGCCCCATACTGTCCTCGGATCTGCTCTGAGACCAGGTGCCATCCCCCAGGGCAGGGGCTGGGTCCTTGCCTAGTCTCAGGGAGCAGGATAAACCTCAGCAAAAAATTTTCCGGGTGCAGATTTCAGCATTTCCCTGCTAGTGATTCCAGAGGTAGTGCGGGCTTTGAGTTCATAGATCCTGCTTACCCCATCCCACCATGCAACTCCCAGCTTTTCACATCTCTGCGGGTTGTCATATTTCAGGGTGGTAAGGCAAGAGCACATCCATGCAACATGCCTGACCCTGCAGACAAGTCTGGATGCGCAAGGTGTGTATGTGACCCATCAGATATAGATTTCATACCTCTCGCTGATACAGGCAGGGAGTTATCCAGGTAAAGCTCACACCTCTCCACCTCTCTACCAGAGCAGAAGTGAGTTTCTCCCATGCCAGGACCAGCATTAGCCTGCAGAAAGTCCTTCCTCTTCTTCCCTGCTGGCAGGGGTTTAGCACTGGCCTACCAGCTCCCTGGGAGTAGGGCAGGTGAAGCCAAATACTTTTGCTAATCCCAGCACCGAAGAGCTGCTCTCAGGTTACAGACGATGTGAATAGGATCTATGTTCCAGGGTGATCAGACTTCCTGGAATTTCTGCAGGACCAGTTATCTGTTCCTGTAACCATCTGCAGCTGAATGTGCTGGTATGGCCCAAGTCCAAAATGCCCCCATCTCTTCAGAGCCCGATCCAATGTCTTTGGGTGAAGCACGGCTGGCAGCAGGAAAACTACACTGCAGCTTCACACATGGGTCACCCTTATTGAACAGCCCAAATCACCTCGGAAACCTGACCTCTGCAGCCTTCAACGCCCAGATGAGAAGAGACAAAGAGCCCCTCAGCCACCGGACGTGCTGAGTGTGACTCCCCAACTTAGATCCAACCACAACCTGACACTGTCCTTGCAGATTCATTTAGGGTTGACTCAGCTCCCCAGCATCATCAAGAGCTTGCAGCACTCCTGAAATGTCCCTGTGCTGTCCCTGTCCCTGCAGGAGTGTCTCAAATGAGGAGGAATCCTCACATTGCAGCCTGCTCCTCTCCTAGTAGGTCTGATGCCTCTTTCTGGATGTCATGATGTCCCCAGAGCTGGGCTGATGGTGGGATATTGTCCCTTGCTCAAAGTGCACTGCAGTGAGCAAACAGCTCAGGTCATGTGAATCCAGCCAGTGAATTTGTCTCTACACACCTTGCAGAAGATGCTGCAGCCTGGCACTGCAGTGCAGACCGCAGCGTTTTCTCCCCTATCACTACCCATGTTGGCTTTCTGGAAAGTGTATGTGTCTTCAGGCCTGCAGGCACCGCTGCAGGACTTGGGGGCCACACAGGCTGGCATGTGTACCTTGTCCACAGGCTCTCCTGCTGCCAGTCAGGCAGTTTTCAAGCCTCTGAGTATCTCCCTGTTCCACAGCCATCCATATTACGGCAGCAGAGCTGAGCAGAGGTGTGGTCTGTCACCTAGCTGTGCTCGTTGGAGATCAGCAGATGGAGTTCTGCTAGTTGAATGGCACTGTTGCATCCACATGAAAAATCCTTCATGCAGCACATGTGTCCAAACTTGAGCCTGACCAGAACAGCAACCCAAAGGCAGAAGGATGGAGCTGAGCAGCCACAGTTCATGGGATGACCTCGTCCCTGCTCCCCATTGCAGTCGCTAACACCGGTACGGCAGGTAGCACAGCACAGCTGATCCTAATCTGGGAAGGTTCTGTGTGTCTTTTCTGCCATCAGTCACTTCCCTGAGGCCCCAGTGCTACTTCACTCGCAGGTCTCCTTATTTCATTCCCTGCCCAGCTCATAGCTGGCCCTTCATAGTGTTGTAGTTACTTCCCTACTAGGGTTCTACTAGGGTCTCTGCTTGCCCATGAATTTGCCTTTCCCCTTTCCAGCCTGAAACACCACGGGCAGAAAAAGCTGCCAGGGAACCACGGAGCAAATATCCACTTTACCCCATTTCCCACCACCCCACAGCCCTGATGCTGCACTTCTCCAGCCTCTGGAGCCATCACATATGTGGTGACATGCATCCCTGGGGACACCTCTGGGTATCCATGGATCAGCCTTAGTAGCTGCCATCAAGGTAACCATCCTGTCCTCTCATGGCAAATGCTGCCCAGGACTTTGCACATTAACAGACACCAATTAACCAGGTGAAAAATAACAAAAAACAACAGCAAATCACTTTGATCTGTGCTTTCTGCTCCTCAGCAAAGTACATTCCTTGGCAGGCTTTGCAGGGGACAAAACACTCCTGCGTGGGAGAAGCTGGGTCTGGCAATAGCAGCCTCAGCAGCATGAGACTTAGAGATCTGACAGCAGAGCATCCTTAGCCAGATCACACCATCCCGCGAGGGCTCTGTCTTCTGCTCCTGGGACAAAACCCCATGGAAAGAGCTGGAAACAGCTCATCTGAGTATCCCAAGCAGAAAAGAGGGGATCCAGCTCCACTACCAGCAAGCCCAAATCCTGGTGCCACTCTAAGACCCTCAGCCGGGGGAAGATGGAGAGAGCCGTGGCATCTGAGCAGGGTTTCTAGGAGAGCTCCATCCTTGCCGCTGCAATCCAGCTCCCAGGGAGCGGGCTGTGTCCTGAGGAATGTGGCTCTTGAACTGAACTCCAAAGGCTTTTTGCAAGCCTTTCAATCCCAAACACAGAGGCTGAAAAGGGACAAGTGCCCCCGCGGAGGGGCGAGCGGTGGGGTGGGATTAGAGCCGGCCCTAACGCCTTGCTCTCAGCAGCGGCATCTGAGCAGCGCCAGGAGAGGTCAGGATTAGGGGAAATCCTTTCAGACCAAAGGGGAGTTAAGCAGCTCTCTCCTTGCATGCACAGAGGGGGCACCCCCGAATCTCTCCCCTGCAAAAGGCCGTGCTGGGGGCAGGAGGCAAGGGGCAGCCTTTGTCCCTTTGATTCAAGGCAGAGGGCAATTAGGTGATGGACTTAGAGCCCAAGGAGCACCACTCCCCGCCTCTGCAGGGATCTCTCCCTCTTTCTCTGCTTTCTTTCATCCTCCACCCCAGCTCCTAAATCCATCTGCACTAGGCCTTTAATTGAATTAGCCCAGCACCTTTCACTGGGAACGACTTAAGACGATTTCAATACAGTGTGATTGCTTTTTACAGCCCTGGACGGGTTTGACAGCAACCACAGGGCTG
Source organism: Burhinus oedicnemus (assembly GCA_008921705.1). Classification (NCBI taxonomy): domain Eukaryota; kingdom Metazoa; phylum Chordata; class Aves; order Charadriiformes; family Burhinidae; genus Burhinus; species Burhinus oedicnemus. Next base: position 94,796 of record VFFE01008898.1, read on the forward strand.
AGTTTAACACGGAGTGATTCATCCTGGGTGCCTCTTACGCCTGAAGTACTGTAGGTACTCTTAAAAATCCAGCCTCTGGAGCCCTGTGACAGCCTGGAATCAAGCTTTCATGGAAAAAACCCAAACCTCTTTCTGGACTTTGTGAGAAGACAGAGCTTGAAAATAGGGATTCCAAAGGAACAACCCAGAGCCTCCAGTTCTGCAGCTCTGAGGACCTGGTGGCTGGTGTTTGCAACACCAAACATCTCTACATGTCACTTGGACACAGCTTTGAAGACCACGGCTACCCCTCAGGTTCCGGAGGCATGGCTCAGCCAGGCCAGGACAGTGGTTAAGGCAGCCCCTTGAGGGTTGGGAAGGTGCTGCTGCTGTCCCCATAACCCCCATAACCCATCATTTTCCACTCCTGTGGTGGTTCCCCCACCCCTGTAGAGATGCAGGCACCAACCACTGCCAGGTCTTTCCTGCTCACCCAGCTCCTCTTCCTCCCACTTTGATGCAATCACATAAGATGCTCTAGAAGTACCTCTGTTAACACCCCATATTTTTAAGTGAAATCAGTTTCCACCAGGGTAAGTCCCTCTGGATGGGTCCTTTCAGTCCTCAGGTTCTTTGGGGAGGAATTTCTTTTGCATACATGTGCACAGAACAAGGGAGGGTGGGAGCCCAAGGGCATATCAGTACCTGCCACATCTCCATGCACGTGTCTGCATGCTGCCTGCCACACGGGATGGCTAAGCTCCTGTCTCTTACCCCGCAGTGAGGGACTGTCCTGAGCAAATAGAGATGGATTTCAAACCAGCCAGACACACACATTGCAACAACACACAAGACTTCTGTCTTTCTACCGGCTCGTGATTTCAGGGTATGTTACAGAGGCATTGAGATAGGTGTGTCAGCAATCCATACAGAGACAGCTGGTGAGGAGGTGGGTTGTGAACAAGGCTGTCTGGATGGGTTTACAAGCAGATCTGGGCTGCCTCAGACCCATCCTCTCAAAGACAAGCCTGAGGAGACACCCTCTAAATCACAAACACCCCTACCCTCACCGACATGCTGCCCACAGGAGATTTATGCAGCAGTTTTACCACAGGGAAGGTGGTATCAAACCAGCCTTACACTGCCTCCTCCTCCTTGTTTCCCATGTTCCTTGTCTGGCTTCATTTAATAATGAATGCACCACAACCTGGGATGGATACAGGGTGCTCAGCCCATGCAAAGGAGCAGCCTTGCTCTCCTCATATCCCGATCTTTCCTCTAATTTGGTCAAGGACAGGAGCCATCCCACTGTCCAGGAATGGCCGCAGACCTGCTCTGTGTCTGTCTACAGTCCCAGGTCAGCTCTGAGAGGCCAGGAGCTTGGCAGGGGCAGGGGGAGCCACTTCAAAGGGCTCAGGAGAAGCAGTCTGCTTTTTGCCTAGAGATTTTGCCCCCAGTGCTGCTGGCACCCATCCCATGAGCTGGTTACATGGAAGCACCAAGGATATTTTTAATATAAAGAGAGCAAGGACCAGGTAGACAGAACTGTGTAATTAATCATCCCTTTCACAGGCTAAAACATCCCTTTCTTTATCCTAGCTCAGAGCTGTTTGTTATTAAAATCTTTCATCTCTGTTCAGGCTCAGCTGTGTGGTCCTGCGTCCCGCGCCCTCGTCCCTGTGTCCCCGGGGAGAGGGCAGTACCAGAAGGTGGGTGGCTCTAATAGGATTTGGGAGCATCTGCAAGTCTTATCATACAGATGCTATAATGAGGAATGACACATGGGTCATTTGCACTTAAGGATGGAGAAGTCCCCCCACCCAGTCCCTCCTTTTTTCTTAGTATAGCTACGTGAGAGATAAGAGCAAGCAGACCTTGGAGGAAATGGAGAAGACATGGCAGATTTCAAGGGATTTCATTCTCATCCTTCTGAAGGGTTGTGTCCATATTTCCTCCAAGGCTAAGGTGCACAGCCCAACATCTGTCCTGCCACCCAGGAGAGAGCAGTGGCATCTCACCCTCCTCCTCCCAGCACCTTGGCCAGTGTAGTGGTGGGTTTGGCTGGAGAATGAAGGCAAACAATAGAAATTCTGAAGTGCAGGAGAGGCAGCCAGACAGGCTTTCCCATATGATAAACCAACATTTGCAGAGGTGGAAGTATGGCTGATCCACCTGAAAAGCCAATCATGACTTGAACAGTCTGCCAGCTATGCCTGCCATGGTATAAGCTGACAGGCAGTGAAACAGGCCAGATTCATTATTGCTATGTTTGTCACAGGAGGGTTATAAGATCTATAAGATCTCCATTTTTGTGTAAAGAAGAGGCGTAGTTTCGCTCCCTGTCCCGCTGTGCATGTTCACAGCTGCTGGGGAATCTCACCCGTGCAAAGCAGAGCACTGCATAGGTACAACCTTCTTTATGTATTAGAGAGACTAGGAAGATTTGTGTCTCCTGATGCTCCCACAGTACTTTTTCCAATCCTCACTGTGCAAAAGAATATCCAGGTCTCATTTTGCTAGGTGCTAGAAATGCACTTACAGTCAGCATAGAGTAAAAAGTATTATTACCTAGTAACTTCTCCAGAATCCCTCAGGGAACAAATGACAATCCCAGGAACTGAATTAAACTATAGGGCACTCCTGTCTAATACCTTAGCTCCAGATCATTTTCCCTCTCCTGCTTTCATTTAATGCACACCTTGGAATTGCACTGAGTAATTACAGATGTTCTGGGCAAAACTGCAGGTTACGCTCTAGCTGCACAGCTTTGTGATTTGCAAGGCAGCATGCGTACAAGCAAAGATACCTGGGAAGAAGCAATTTGCAAATCATTTTACACGATGAATTATAGAAATGAACAAAATGTAGGTCAGATGGGGCCTCTGGAGGTCTCTCATCCAACCCCTTGCTCAACACAGGGCTAAATTTGAATTTAAATCTGATTGCTCAGGGCCTTGTCTACTTGAGTGTTGAAAATCTCCAAGGATGGAGAATTTTTTTGGCCACGGCCTTTCAGGGCCCCTGTTCCAGTGCTTGACCACTTCCAGGGTGAAGAAATTTTTCCTTAATTCCCATCAGAATTTCTCTTGGTGCAACATGTTCCCATTGCCACTGTCCTTTCTCTGTGCAGCTGAGCTGGCTTTTTCTTCTGTACAATTGCCTTTAGGTAGTGGCACGGGCAGCTAAATCCCCATCAGGCTTCTCTTCCCCATGTGTGAAACCTGGTTCCTTCCACTTCTGCCCAGACATCACATCCTCCAGCCCCCGACCACCTCTGTGGCCCTCAGCTGGACCCAGTCCACTTTGCAGACACCTTTCTTTTGTAGAGGAACCCAAAATGGGGGACAGGATCCCAGTTTGTCCTTCCCAGCATCCTGTTGCATGAGGATAAGCCATCCCAGGTGCCAGGATCTACATTTGCCCTGAATTTCCTGCCAGCCTCTTGAGCATGTTGATGTTCCTCTGAACAGCAGCTCTGGCCTCCAACATATCGACGAATTCCCTCAATTTGGTGTCACCCTCAAACTTGCTGAGGTTACATTCCCTCCTCTCATTTAGGTGACAGCAACCCAGGGTATCTTCATTTTATCCTCCTAAACAGAAAAACTAGATGTTTCCAAAGAAAAAATGCCTGCGATTCTGAACAGGCATAGTGTTGGTCAGTGCATTGCCCAGCCATGCCTCTGGAGAGCAGGAATGGAATGGTTTCAGACAGCAGTGGGACCAGCCCACCCTCCACCAGCACAAACCATGGGATGAAACTTCTCACCAAGTGGGAAGTCCACAAGTTCCTAAAAGGCTGCTGCAAAGAAAAGAAAACCTCCCCCAGCGGTACAACATGGGGCATAAATTGCAGGGAGGGATACTGGAGGGTGGGATGCTGGGGGAAACTTCTAGCAGAAGAGTAGGGGCAGAAGGGCAGGAGCTTGCCAGCTGATCTTTCAGATCATGGTGACCTTCTCAGCAGGAGACCTGGATCATGCACTTCTTGACAAGTCTCAGCTTGGCGTCACCTCTGAGGAGCAGAGGTTGTGCAGGGAGTCCAAGAAACTGCTAGGCTGCAGCTCCTTTGGTGTGTATAGGAGAAAAACAGCTTGAGATGGACAGCCCAGCATTCTCTATCCTCTCCTCCTCTACTGGGGGACAAAAGGGGTCCTCAAGGGCAACAAGACCCGGGAGCCAGAGACATGCACAGCCAGGAGGAGAAACCCTACAAGGTGCGAAGAAGCCCAGAGGGCAAGTCCATGCCACTGCTCTCCAAGTGCTCCTACCACTCCCTGCCCAGATGCCGGCACCTCAGGGCCGGAGCAGCAACGAGCAGCCCCCAGCCTCATCTGCGGGGCCAAGGCAGGTGAAGGTGGGCTCCTGGGCTGTCAGCAGTGCAAGCAGGGCACCCGCAGCAGCAAGGTGGTGGCCAGGACCAACAGCCGAGCAGCCCACAGCTGAGAGCTGTCAGGCAGCTGCCCGCCAGGGTGGGCTGACCAGCCTCTCTGGCAGGAGGATCAAGGGCTGGAGGGTGGGAGAAAGACAATAGTCCATTTTGGGGCTGAGCCGGAAGGGTGTTTCAGAGGAGAGAGGCTGAGCAGAAAAGCACAGAGCCTGCCGGAGGAGGGGGTTTTGCAGGGAGGAAGAGCCTGCATTGTGCAACAAGAGATGCCTCGCAATGCATGGGGAATCTGGGCTCTTCCCCACTTGCCTGGGCAACCGCAGGACACTTCTGCCTTCCCACAGATGCTTGGGACAGGGTGACACAAGGCACTGAAACCCTTTTGTGCCATGTCAGGATGTCCTGCAGGAGGGGACCCCAATCAGCCCAGGGCTGGCCAGGGCTGAGGCTCCACAAATAACCTCAGAAACCAAGGAGGCAGCCAAAACGTGTCGCGTAATCACGGATAAACACATAATCTACTCAGGTTACACTGGGGGGAAACCACAAACCACAAGCAGACAGGAGAGGAGAGAAACAACAAGCCAAAGGGAGAAAGGAAAATCCACCAGGAGAGACGAAAACACGTCAGTAAATCACAAGGGCTGCTGCTCTTCTCCTGACCCTCCCCTTGTCTTCCCTGTCCAGGAAATTTCACCCTTGCAAATTTTGCAAGGTGGAGCTCAGAAAATGGGAGTATGAAGCTCAGGCAGGAGCCCCACCAAGAGTCTGCATCTCTGTCAGACATCTCTGCCGAGGTGCATGGAGAATACCTGGAGATTTACCGCTGGGTCCAGGCACCCAAGGCAACAGGGATGGTGGCCAAAGTCTGCACTCCAGCAACAGGCTCTGCAGCTCCCTCCAGCTCCAAGAAACCAAAAGTGTTGGAAATACTTTGGAAATAGCCGTACTGGTGGAGACGATCAGTTCCCACTGCAAAGCCCAGCTCCCACAGAAAGGAACAAGGGAGGATGCTGCGAGCCAGGCTGAGTGGAGACAACCACTCTCATCCAGGGACAACTTTTCAGAGAGCATTGGACTGAAGATGTGCGGATGGTCTGGAGTAAGAAAACTGCAGGCATTTCCTCCTTTCCTCCCAGGGCCTCCTGACCAGCCTCGTACTGGTCTGCCAGAGCAGATTCATAGATGAGTGCAGGCACAGGAATGCAGTGGGAGTAGAGTCTCCTTTGAACATCCCGGCCACGGCATGGCCGGTGGGAACGCATAGCCGGAGAGGCCGAGCTGGGAGATAGCCACTGCTATGAGATCTGCCGTGAAATCAGTTCCCGGGAACATTCTGCCAACCAGCCACGGCTTTCCCGGCAGGGTTGAACATCCACCAAAACAAAAGAAGATTTTGCTTTTCTTTTGGAGACATGGAAGTAAATGCAATCCAAAGAATATCTTTGCCCTTTGCACTCCTGCCCCGGCCCCCCAAGGCCTGGGTGAGCTTCAGCAGGTCCTTGTAGGGTGGATGTTGGACATTGCTCGCTGGAGGAGAGTCCTTCCCCAAAAAAGAGGAGCACCTGGCACAGAAGACCCCACCGGCACTGTTGCCATCCCCTTATCTTTGGGTTCCTTTAGCTCTTTCTGTGGTGCAGGGGTCTCCGGGCTGCCCACATATTGCATTACCTTGACAGCAACGCTTAAGTGAGACCTGTCATAGTTTACCCTTCTCCAGTACCTGGCAATGTTACCAAAACACAGAAGAGCTGGAGGGTTAGGATTGACTTTTAGGGACCAATATGAGACCAAAAGGTGACAAGTAAAAACATCTGAAGTTCCTGACTCTTCTGGCACTTGAGGACCAAGTACCTGTCCAGGTGTCCCCCATCCAGCTGCAGCCCAGACACCAGAGCGCAGCACCGACACTGAAGCATCCCCTCACCCTGCAAAGCCAGGCAGGGTCTGGCCCCACCACAGAGTGCATAGTCCTGTCCCTCTACATGCCAGTATGGACTGCCCGTCCATTCAAAAGCTATGTCCCAGGTGCTCCAGATGAAGCCACGACATTCCCCATCTCAGGGCAATGGGTGGCCTGCATGGAAGTGATGCTTTTATGGCACCAAGCACCAGGGCTGCAGGAGTGCTGCCCAGACCCAGTTCCTCTGCTGTGGTAACAGGTATACAAAAAAACAGAATACAAAAAATATTCCCCAGCCATTAGCCAAACATCCCTCCTGCTAAACGCATGACCTCTCTGCATTACCAGCTTTCTGTAGAGACCACACATAATGCCCGTGGATAAATCTCCCCTCTCCGGTTTCCATTTCCATGAGGCCAAACTGCTGGCTCACACCTTCCTCTGCCCTTCACGGGGCATCATGCCCTGAGCGAGAAAAACCACCTGCTGCTTCACTTTCCCCCCAAGACACCCACAAGGGACAACAGCTCCAGCCCCCACAGGTCCTCCTGCAGCCCAGGCAATGCTTAAGGAGCTCCACCGGTCCAGGCTGAAGGATACTGCAAGCAGCGGCATGGGGAGGATGCTTGTGAGAACAGAGACACATTTGCCTGCCCATGGAGGGGACGGGAAAAGTGCAGCCCATAAGTGAGGATGTGTCACCCTTTTCCCAAAGGCTTGCTTGACCTCCAGCCCAGGTGTAGCCATATGTGGGGCAGGAGATCAGACCACACAGCCAGGACCACCCCAGGTGGGTTTGAACCCTGTGGGAAATGGATGCCAATTGGTAAGGAAGGAGGATGTGGAAGGATGTCAGATACTGGGATGGTGGGTTGGGTTAACCTGGGCAGATAACTGGGGATAGGGGGAGAGTTGTGTGGGTGGACTGGGACCCCAGAGCTCAAAGGAGGAGACAGTCAGAGTGAGCATGGGAGTCCCCGGTTGGCAAAGTACCGGAGGTGGCTGATGGGTTCCCTGTGCGAACACGATGGGAGCTGGTGGCAGAGGGGTTGGAAGGGTGTCCCACTGGGGTCTGCAGCTGGAAGCAGGGCTGCCACATCCTCAATTCACAAGAGGGTGGGCAGGCAGCCCCCAAGCACACAGGCAGCAGTGCAGGCTGACACTGGAATATCTCCTGAACAGAGGTCACAAGGCCAGGGAGAGCCCAGTTTCCTTTATTCATCACTGGCCTTAGCCGAGCTGCTCAGAAATAGATGTAACACACCTTCAAATAACCAGGCTGAGCATCTTTGCAGCCTAAATCCTGCCCAGAGGGGCTGCAGAGACCATGAGTCAGCTCTGTATTAATAGCAGGGCAGAAGCCAGGCAGGTGTCAGGGGCTAACAAGGGCACAACTGACACCACGCTCCCTTGGCCTGAGAAGTTATTATTCCTCCAAGGAGTGAATATTTCCTGTGCTCCAGCCATTTCCCACCTCCTTCCTTCCCGAGGGACTGGATGGGTCTCGCTGTCTCCACCAGCTCCTCTCTGCTGTGCTGGATGAATGTGGCTTCCCACAGGGAGGGACCCAACACCACTGACAGCATCCCAGGCAGCGGAGCAGTTTGGGGAGGGGTGCAGAGCTCGGTCCCAAAGTGACCCATGGGGCAGGGGAGCCTCCTGAATGCACAGCCCCCAGCCCACCCCATCCATCCCGTGGTGGAGGGCTGCAGGATGCATCCCTCAGAGGCTCCCAGCACACTGTCCTGGAGGGCTGGGAAAGCCTCGGCTCACACATGCCGCCCAGAGCAGACTCCCAGCTCACTTCCACCTGTTTCCGATAAGCTCGCTAATCCGTCCACATAATGATTCTTTATTAATGGATGCTGCTGTCTTCATTACATGCCTTAATTAGTGTTTTGTGAGCAAATTCAAGGGGATAAGAAGCCTGTCACATTTTCCAATGGGGGGTTTGCACACAGCTACCAAAATAACTTTGTCTGTGAAGCTGAAGTTCCTGTTTCACCCTGCCCATGAGCCATCGTCGTGAGAGCTGTTTCTGCCTAATCCGGCAGGCAGGCTGGGTGAGCTGAGCTGCTGCCTGCTGCCCAGCCTCCCCTCCCTTCCTCCCTGGCCGGGCGTGCTGAGCTCCCACAAGCCAAGATGAATTTCAGTCATGCACAGCCTTGAAGAGAGATTTGTTGGCGGGAATCAAAAAATCCTGGAAAAGTCCAGACCGCTGCTGCCCTGCTCGCCAGACTGCTCTCTCCCCACTGTGCTGTCTGTCTGGGGATGGGGATGGAGGGCAATTGGGGCTGCTGTGTTCCCTGCTGACCGATGCTGCTCCAGCTGGTCACTTGGGCTTGAAATATGAGGATGTTCCCTAAGATATCCCCAGTGTCCTTGGGGAAATGGCAAAATCATGTCAGAGTCTGCTTTCTCCTGGCCCAGGGGCAGGAGTGACCTGGGATGGCACAAGAGGACCCACAGAGCCGCATCCACAGGAGGAGCACTGCTGGCCATCACCAGCTTTCTTGGGCAGAGGGAGACTGGCAGGAGCCGGTCCCATGCAGGCAGCACTGCCGGGACAGGACCTGGCACGGGCAGCCCTCAGCTCCACCGGAAAGGGAAAAAAAGCCAAAGCAGTTTGTTAATGTGACCAGCACCGTTCCTGCCCCAGGCAGGAGGTGTCCTCCCCTGGCACAGGCTGTTCTGGCCCCGGCACCCTCCTGAAGCCAGCACGCTCCCTGGCACCCATGGGTGCTTTGGGACCAGCCCCTGCCCCTCGTGCAGGTGAGACCATGGCAGAGGTGCCCTGGTCATCTTGACCCCTTCCCTGGGGTGAGCCACCATCCCACCATCACAGCATGGCAGGTCTGGAGACCCACAACTTCATGTGGCCCTGACTCAGGTCTGCAGATCCTCTTTATGTCAATCCCACAGGTGCACCGGCACCAGGTCTTGGTGTCAGAAATTTCCTAAAATCTAATATCATCTTAAAAAAATATATATATATATCACTTGCCGTTGTGCCTGAGCTGTTTGCAGTAACAGCCCGAGGCTCCTCCTGGTTTGTGCCTCATCCAAGGGTCCTTATGTCAGAATAAAGGAGAGGATCCCAGTGCCGGGAAGCTCTCCCACATGAACTGAAGCCTGGGCTGCATTATGCAGAGACTCAGCACAGCCACATGAACAGAGATCATCTCCCCAGATCCTGTGGTCGTTCCCCCCTGCATTAACCCCCTGACATCCCTGCCAACACATTTCGGTTCGCGTTAGGGCTTTTCCCACTTTCCCCAAGAATGAAGTGAAACAAAACTTGCCCCTCCGCCATGGCTCTGAGGAGAATTTAATTCCAAGGTTCAAAGCTTCCCCATCCCTTCCCAGATAAAAGGGTGATCTGTAAAAGGGGATGAGCTGGTTAATAAAAGCTGAAGAAGAAAGCAGGACAGGAGGGCTGTGCCTATAGAGCACAACCCAGCAGGAGAGAAGCAGCTTTCTCTGTGCAAGCCTTTCCCCAGTTAATAATTACAAGCCAGGCCCACCAGTTCCAACCCGCTGCTCCATAAGAAAAGGCAATTAATTTAAGACTAATAGGATTTTAAATTCAAAACAATCCCAAGCGGGTTTGTATGGCAGGCTGTGAATGCGCCAGAGAGTCAGCCAGCAGCAGGCGGGATGGAGGCTGGATTTGGCAGAGCGGCTGGAGGAATTAAGGGCGAGGAGATGAAATCTCGTCTCCTGCAACCACTGGGCTGGTGATGGCAGCTTCTCATTCACCAGGCAGCTCAGCGGGGGACTCTCCTCAATGGGAGGATGGCGAGGAGGCGTTTCATTGAGCTCACGCCAGTGGCAGCGGCTGGACACAAAGAGGAGCAGCTAGCCCATGCCAAGCCCAGACCACCTCTGATGTTGGGGCCAAGGGACTCCAAAGCCCATCCTCACCAGAGACAGCCCTGTTTTGGCCCATGGACCATGACCATCCCCTGGCTCCTGAGAGCATGTCCTCCATGAGGTGTAAGCATGCCCCAGCAAACCTTCCTCTGACCCAGCATGGAGCCCTGGGGTCCTGGGAAGGTCAAGGTGGGCCTGGGGCTCTCCAGGGACCTGCAGCTCAGCCAGCAATGGCAGAGATGCTCTCAGCCCCTGCAGGCACCTCATGGCTAGGTTTCCACCTCCCATCCCAGATAGGCTGGTACAAAATTTCCTCACAGTCCCTGGAGGACTCTCCAGCAGCACCCAGCCAGGCTGAGCTCAGAAAAAGGGAGCAATGCCAGCCCATGTCCTAGGAGAGGGCTGGGAGGGCAGGGGACTCATCTGTCATGGGAGTTGCACAGTGACGGCAGGGAAGGGACAGGCACAGGGGCCCTGCCCTCTTCCCCTCCTTGGCAGCCAGAGCCCGGTCGACTCACCAGCATCTGCTGGGAGATGCTGGAGCGGGAGTCCATGTGGTGCCACCCAGCACCAGAAGTGTGTGTAGAAACAAGAGAGCGAGGAAAATAATAAAGTGCTCTGCTATGGGCTGTGCTGACAAGGATCTGCAGCCTCGCTGACCAGAGATGTGGATGGGCTTGAGCACTGCAACCCTGCAAGGTCTGGAATTTACCATTGCTGCAAGGAAAGTCTCCTCTAAGACTGACTCAAACAGCCTCTCCTGAAGTATTTTAGTATGAAGGCATCTCTTCATTTCACTCCAGAGCAGCTGAAGATGTGGGCTTAGTCTCACAAGAGGGCTTAGATGTCACAACACACCCAAATACCCTCGTGAATCTGGGGTTTGGCAGCTACTTTCCTTGGAGCAATTCCCTGCTGTGCCTGTGGGGACCCCAGGGACATGGGGATCATCCCGTGCATCTTCAGTGCCATCAGCAATCATGGGAGCATCTGCCTTTCATGGTGTATGTGCAAGGCAGGAAAAGGGAGGCTACATTTAGGAACACAGCTCTCCCACAGGTGCATGAAGGAAATTTTATGAAGGTCCCATGCAAGTCAAAGGGATTGGTGTTAAGCCCTCTCAAGATCCCAGGGAGCTCCACCTGGTAAACAAGGACTGTTGGTGTCTGTGCAGTGCCCTGCACCAACCTCAGTCCTTCTGGGCTATGGAGAACCACTCACATTGACCCACAGCGACCCTGTCCACTGCCAGGTCCCCAAGGAAGCGCTGTCCAGACTAGGGGCTGAGGTCACGTCTCGCACACCATATCCATCTCCAAGGCAAGACAGACGGAAAAGATGGACCTTGGGCAGTCACGGGAAACATTCAAGAGGGTGATGAAGAAGAGCTTCCCAACACCGGACTGTTCCTCCACCAAACTTTCCACACCCAGAGGCACCAAGCCTGTTCCTAACTTGGGTCACGCAGTGCAATCCTCCTGGCTTTATTTTGAGAGATCATTTTTATCAAATTTCCCACTCTCTCTAGCAAAACAGACCCCAAACACCAGCCTGGGGGACAACTCCTGCCTCAGCTATGAGAGTTGGCAGAGTTCTGAAGCACTCAACACTGAGTCTTTCATTGTGGGAAAAACTGAGTAACCTACATGTAACAGGTGGAGTTTCTCCAGGCAAACAGGAAGAATGGATGGACCTGGCCACAGGAAAGCTCCCATGAAATGTCTTTGTCACTAGCCACAGGAAAAATGTGACCTATAGTGCTGCCCTCATAGGCCAAGGATCTGCATGAAGCAGGGGGCAGGTCCTACATCGTGATCCCACATGAACGAGGGTGGTTCATCCAGTTGCTACCATCAAATGAGTTCCAGCTGGACACACTTAGCAGGGAGATACAGGGATAGAGAAGAGTGAAACCTCAAACACACAAGACTGTGACTATAGAGGGAGTAAGGCGAAGGTAGGCTGGTATTTTGCCCCGCTGCAAAATGCTGCTTTTCCTTGCAAAGCTGAAAAAGGAAGCTGTCAAGAAAGTAGGACAGCAGATGAGGAGGCGCGGTGGAGGGGGAAATGGAGTGAGATGCCAGAGGCCTGAGAAAAAAGTCATTGTGAAGGTTCCCCAAAATCTTGCTGCATCCTCTCATGTGAAAGTGGGAGGAGAAAAATCCAGTGGCTTGCAAGATGGTCAAGAAGTCCCAGAAAAATGGCCACATCGCTCTAGCATAGGAAGGAAAATAAAGTCTTTCTTTGCTGCAGGTCTTGGTGAGGACGGAGTGGAGCACCATTCTACTAATCCAACATCAATAGCCAGACAAGGGACCTCTGGTTTGGTTGGATATCAATGGGACAAAAAACAGCTGCTTCTCCTCCACAAGGGGAGTGAAGCTTTGTCCTGGCTGGACATCATGGTGAGAGAGACAGCACCCAAAGCCAAGCAGGGTCCTGCTCTGCTCAAGCCATGGTGTGCAGAGGGTGAGGATCCCATATAGGTCTGGGACTGGACGTGAAGGAAGCCTGGGAAAACACAGATACAATATTTATTGGAGCAGGAGGAAGACCTCACGCCCCTGGTGCAGAGACAGGCCAAAGCATTATTAGAAAGCATCATCCAGCAGACCACAGCCACTCTGTGGAGCAGGAGTTCTTTCTAGCTGTGGCTTATGCCACTATAGGGAAAACTAAAAGCTAGTAAGAAAGGTAGAAAGAAAACACACAGTTGTTCCGAGAGCAAAGCAACAAAAGGCTCATGGCTGGTGGAGGAGGAGCCTGTTGGGATGTGATGCAGAGCTCTGACCCTGACATGGAGTCAGCCCAGCTGAGAAGAAGCCCGTTCTCCTGGGTCAATAACGTTGATTGGGTTTGGGATGCTCAGAGGACCAGTGACAAATGCTGGCTACCAGCCATTCAAATAAATAGTAGGCAGCCAGTTGGCCAGTGGCCACTCAAATAACCAGCCCCAAGCTAAAAAAATACAGTAAGCTAGTAAATTTAGTAACCTAAAGAGAAACATTCCTCTACCAACCAGCATGCAAATAAGCCAGAAGGGGATATAGAGCTGACACAGTCCCCTGTTCGGCTTTTGATATTCGATGGCCCTTATCCAACTGGCTGCCAGTTGGTTATTTGCATTGGAACAGGAAACAAATTTTTCTCCTATTTATACTGCTTACCTCAGGAATAAACTAATTACTGTTATAAAATCCCATTCCCACAGTGTCCAGCACACATCTGTAACCCCTGGAAGGGACAAATGCACACAACTTACCAGCTGGACTGTCCCATCGAAATGGCCAAATCCCAACTTGCTTTTTCACTGGCTCTCCCCACTGGATGATGAAGCAAAGCCTTCGCTACGGATACCCCTGCTGCATCAGCTGTTTACCTTGCTCATAAACAGATCACTGCTACAAAACGTTCTTCCAAAACTGCCTAGCACATGGCAAGCCAGCCTGGGAATAGGGAAGAGGAGCAGGGAGCAATCTGCTGGTGTTTTGGTTCCTGTGGCCAAGGACAGGGCCAGCTGGTTGCTCCAAGTGTCCAGGCTGCGGAGTGGCTGGGATGGAGATGGTGCAGCCATGCCAAGGCCCAGATATGCCACTAGATGGAGTTCGACAGTGAGACGGGCCCGTGTCCCTGTCGGGCAGCTGAGATGGTCTCCAGTGGAGATGGTCTCTGGCTGCACTGGGAGAAGGGGATTTCTGAGGACCAGCACTGGCAAAGGACTCCAAGCCTCACTACAGTGGAAGCCATCCCACCCTCATGCATGCATGAAAGTGTCACACTAAGTGCTCTTGGTGGGGAGGCCCTGCAGTGCCCAATGCCTTTCCTAGCATGGAAATCCCAGCCAGTACCTTCCCACCAGTTCAAACACAAGAGGAAGCTCCAACATCAAACCACTGCCCCATGTGGGACCCAGCAGCCATAGCCATGCCTGGACACCCTAGTCTGGATGGGCCAGGCAATGCACAGCAGTGCAGCAAGAGACCAGGCTTCCAAGGACACTGTGGTCTGGGCAACTCTCAGCATATATTTTGCAGGATTTGCTGTTTCCTTCAAGACCCAGCTGCTGGAGTCAGGGGATTAATGAAGAAAGGCTGCATTCTTCATCTTCATCTGTAAAGACTTTCTTGTAGCAATGCCGTTTGCAGATGGCGTCTAAGGAGCATGCAGAGTGTATACTTAGCTTTCATCTCATTTTTAAAGCCAGCCTTGTGACTTGCCACGTCCTGACCCACGAACACTTTGCAAACTCATGTTAGAGCCACTTTCCTTGCTGCAAACTCCCTGCTCCCTCCTCACATGGGCTCTGCTCCACCTGGCAGAGGGAAGCTGCACTGTGGTTTCCCCTTGCCAGAGCCCCGCTCACCTGAGCCAGCAGACCCCCTGATCTTTGTGCGGTGCCATGCTGCGGCATCCCCTCTGCAGGGCCCTACTTGGCTCCATGTGGCTCCCTGGATTTGGAGGCAGGGAAGAAGTGATGGGTGATACGCAGTCCCCTGGCTGAGCTGCCTGCAGGTTCAGGTGGATGTGGACACGTGCACCAGACATATGTTGAAGAGTCGCTCCGAAGGGCTGGGAAGTGATGTAATGAAGTGCAAGTGGCAGGGAGGCAGGCTCGCAAGGGATCCTTAACTATATCTCACCTGGGATGCTGAAGTGTTTGCCTGTCTGTCTGCTGTCTGCACATCCCAATGCCAAGTACATCTACCCTCCTGCTCCCATTGTCCATCAGCAGAGGGAGAATCAGAGAAACTCATCCAGTTTGGGTGAAATACCAGTTACGATCCACACCAGCGAGCCTGATCTGGATAAACCCCCAGCCCCCTGTGACTCTGTCATAAGAGTCCACAGTCAGCCCAGGAAGGTGGCCTGGCACTGGTCTTTGCTGTGGACTTCAGATCCAGAAGAAGTCTTGGACAATGTATTTCTGAAGGTTCATTCCTGCATGTTGAGGCTTCACCTCAGGAGGTTCAGAACCCATGGAGGGTGCTGGACAGCAGCTTTAAATGTTAGGGGCCTTGTGAGAAGGGATGATGGCACATGGATACAGCTCATTACCCAGTCCTTGCTGGAGGTCCCATGAAGGTTGTTGCCCACTAGAGCCCAGCCTCTACCCAGGGAGAGCCTCTAAGGGCAGGGTGCTGGAGGGGCTTGGAGCTAGTCTCCCACACTTCTGATCTGCATTTGGATTGGCCAGCCCCCAGGGAGAAACCAGTATCTTTAACATCACCGAGGCTTGCGACAAGGACCAGACGTGTCCCTAGCACCAGCCCAAGCTATCCCTGCATGGGGCATCTCAGGCAAAGACTGTCAGTGCTGGAGCAGCATCATTAACCCAGGAAAATAGCCACAGGACATTCAGAGGGTCATGTGGCCTTGCTGGCTGCCATAATTGAGCCACAATGCCTGTTCGGTCGCCAGGCATCCCAACAGATGTAGTGAAATGAGCTATAAAGAGACCCAGACAGAGAAATCCAGCCTGAAGAGCTTGCTAAGCTGACAGGCAGGTGCTGGCAGAAAGCAAGGCTGACATGAACTACAGGGACTGTCCTAGTTTTCCTTGGAGCTGTCGGCATTGCAAGAAGCTGGAAAAGGAGAGCAGACCTCACGGCTGCAGAGCAGGGTCACTCCTTGCATATGGGAGAGAGAGCAAGTGGGGCAATGGCAGCAGGAGAGGTGAGGTATTGGAGCAAGAGCTATCTGTGCTGGGCAAGGGAGGCAGGAGAACAGGGACACATGGGATGGAGCCGGCTGAAGACAGCCTGCAGGAAAGGATGGAGATTTGTCATTGCAGGTATAGGCAGAGGGGGGTGGGATAGGTGCATGCCTGGCCCTGCAGGAGGCAAGCGGTAGGTGAAGATGGAATCAGGTTGGGTGATGGATCGGTGAGCTTCCTGGGTCCATTTTCCAGTCATGTGCTTTCCTATCATCCCTCCTATCTCATGTCCACCATGATGTGCATTTCTAATCATGAGCAGGGCTGGATAAGAAAGGCCCGTCCCGTGACCTAGAGCATGGCTGAAGGGTCTCTGTCATGCAGGCCATCCATGCACCAGGTCAGGAGATTCCCTGAGCTCTGACAGCAGCTTGGAAACTTGGGAACTGCACGATTTCAGCTATTTCTGAGCTGGCAAGCCTAACCCAACAGAATGCCAAATCCCCCTCCCCACCTGCAAATCCCACATCCAGGCACCTTCCCTAGGACTCTGAGCGGTGACAGTATTTCCCCAAGGCCTGGAGTCCACCCGAGATGAAGAAAGAACCTCTGAGGCTGGGAGGAAGTCAGTGGTGCCCCTAGGGGTGTTTCCACTGGGCTCCCTCCGCAGCACCACAGCCAGCTTCTTCATGCAATATCTCTCCACAGTGATGCACTCCCGAGGGCCCTGTGCATCCCCCAGGATAACTCATATGAGTCAGATGGACTCAGACTCAAAACTCAAAGCTCTCTCAGATAATCCTCAACAAAGAGATAGAAAGCTGGAAAACTGGGAAGGGAGTTTGCATTTAGAAGAGGGCCTTTCTTCTCTTCTGCAGGGAGGACACCACACTGAAGAGAAAGCAAAGGCTACAGATCTGCCAAAAGCCCTTTTTGGAAGGGTGTTCCTGTGGGGGGGTGGCAGAGTTAGAAAACCCAAGTGGCTCACAGCCAGAGGGACATGAAAAGGGAAACCAGTGTGACCAGGCTAGAAAGTGTTCAGAGGGACAGCTCAGACTTGGGGACATCTGACAGCTCTGTGGAGTCAGCCCTGAACAAAGCAGAGTGGTTGGTGGAAACAGGCACGTTTCTCCTCTGCTTTGGCCATGGCAACATGAACCCCTGGTGAACGGGACTGGGGAGTCCATACGAGAACATCCAGAGCCTCTTGGCAGGTCCACCTTAGACCTGCCATATTTCACCAAAGATCTCGGACCTCCTGCTCTCTGTAGATCACCACTCTGTCCCTACTCTTGTGTCCCACAGCCATCACTGTGGTCTTGGAGATGGTGGTGTGTGTGACCTGGTCCCTTCTCACTCATGATCTCAGCCTTGCGTCATACCTTCCCCATCCATATGCTGATGAAAGGCTGCTGCCACACAAGCGTGTGACCTTTGCTTTGGACTCAGCCTGCCCCAGCAGCAGCACCATCATCAATCCCCCATTTCGAATTTCAGTCATTTCCTTTATTGGCCAAGTGTCCAACATCTCTTCACACATATCTGGAGGCAAGTCACCACCATGTGGAGCAGGGAGAGCCCAGGACAGAGAGGCACTCAGAGCGGATTAGATTTGAGATTGGGTTAATTGCGCCTTTCCATCATTTGTTTGGCTTGGGATAGGTCCAAAACATATGAATGAAATCCCCCCATGCACGCTACACTGCTGACAAGCGGATATTGCATCTGGTTTGAATATGGCAAGTGGCTGTAGAGGCAGAGACAGTGTGGAGCTGCTTGAAATACAACACACGCCTCCTCACGCTCCCGGCCTCCCTGGACCATGTGCCCTGCAGTTACATTATGCTGCATGACCCCACCCTGCATCCCCAAACATTTGCCACCATCTCCACATGCCATCATCTCAGGCCACCATCACCCTGACCCATGCCACTGCCACTGCCAGGCAGTTCATACCCCTGGCCAAAAGGCAGGAGCAGGAGATGGAGGAGGAGGAGGAGAACCCCTCAGACCAGCACAGGGTGACATCCATGGGGTGGGCTGTGATGGCCAGAATGGCTGCGGATGACACAGATGAAATGGTGACATTCTCTGGCATGGGGAGAGGGTGGGAGGGGAGATGCTAAGGGAAAAGAAAGCAGCATGGATGCCAAAGACTTATGTCTCTAACCTTCCCCAGAGCCCCCTGTCAGCCCGTGAGCTGTGGTGTGTGATCACTGTGGGGGCTGCAGCGTGCAGGACATGAAAGGACTGGGGCTGAGCTGTCTCCAGGGTGCTCAGGGGGAGGTGGAGCCAATGCCAGGAGAATTTCGGCAGGGGAAAGTTACCTTTGGCCTAACACTGCTGGCTGCAGGGCGCAAGGTGCTGGGGGCAGCCTCTGAGGCAGTGGCACCAGCAGCACCAGAGAGCACAGGATGCCCTTACTCCCCCTTATTCAAACCCTGATCTCCAGCTAGCACGTGCTCCAGCAAAGCAAGAGAGATCCACCAGGGCTTTGCAAAGTTGCATGAAGACATGGGAGCCTGCAAGAGCTGCTTGCATAGAGCCCCTTGGATCATGGTGCCATGCAGCTGCTGGAGGCGCAGGGAAGGATGCTTGGTGAAGGGGCATCCTGGCAGAGGAAAGCGCATGCTAGCGAAGATACAGGCTGGGAAAGCACTTTTCCCAGGATGAACATACCCAGGAAATAGAAAGGGAGTCTGATGTTAAGTTGAGGCACAACACTGGGGCTTGGCAAAATAGCTGTTTCTCACAGATGACCCAAAAGTTCATGAATAAACTGAAAGCAAGCCCAAACTGCAGCCCCATCTCTGCAGTGCTTCCATTTCTTGCTTTTCAGGAGAAAGATGGGAAAGCATTGGCCTACATTAAGGTGTTCCTCATACATGCTCATTTTCGTCTATCTCACAGGGAAATGTGCCCTCGCAGTGCGGTGGTCACTTTGTTGGTCTCTGCAGCAGCACCATGTCCAGAGGACCAGGGTAGAAGCAGGGTCCAGCCATGGAGATGATGGATGTGCACTGGTTTCCCTCCTGGGCATTGCTCCTGGCACGTGCCCCCCGGTCCGTCCCTCCCCCAAAGCTTAGCTGCCTCCTCTCACCATGAGCACCTGCAGAAGTGGCAGATGGGGAAGCCAGGACCTTTCCACTCTGGTGGCATGTGGCCCTGATCACTGCCTGCAGGGCAGAAGGATTCTCCTGCTGCCAGCAGCACCCAGTAGTAGGTTTGCTCCAGCTCTCACCATGGCACAGAGGAATGCCAATGTCCATGCTGGGAGAGCCACGTAGGACCCTTCCTCCTCCTTGCAGGACAGCTCAGCCCTGATTTGCACAGGTGTTGAGCACCCTCCATCCCCGGCAGCCCTCAGGGCTGTCACGATCACTCAGCGCCTCCCAGGATCTAGCCTTTTTTCCCCCTGTTCTTTTATGAAGATGTTATTTTACGGCTTGTTAATTTGTACTTTTTCGAGCTTTTAACAGGGAGCAGGGGCCAAGTCCCCAGGCAGCCCATTGGCCGTGAGAAATCCCATTTGGTATCATATAAATTATTGCAGATATTACTAATATTGCGTCTATTGTGTAAATACTGACTAAATGTTTGAAAAACACAAATAAATACGAGCTGAGCTGATGGCTGGAGCAGCTGCCTATGAGCCATTCTGGGCCCCCAGGGGAAAGAATCCACATTTTAAACTAATGTGTAAATATGTAACCTGCCTCCATCCCCCGCCAGATCGGCATGAGCAGCCCTTGGAAGCAGCCCAGTCCCTCAGCTGCACGGCTATGATTTAACAACAGCTATAAATACATCTCATCCGCCGGGCAACTGCGCAAACAAGGGCTCACCTGGCAGTAAGGGGTCACCGAAGAGTCTCCCACCCGAGACTGCTGTGCACAGAGGGGTGCATGGTGATGGAAGATGCTCAGGGCTGCCCAGTTCTTGATGCTTCCCTTGGGTCCTGGACCTCATCAGCCCAGCCTAGCAGACCTCAGTGTTGCATGCCATGGCCAGGTATGAGCTAATGGACCACCATCAACTGATGGGCCACCAGGATCAACAAAGACGTTGCCTCCAAGTCAAGTCAGCTTCCCTTGTTCGGGTAAGTGCCTCTCCTCACTTCCAAACTCTTTCCCCCATTCTCCATTGCTGCAAGAAAGTCACAGAGTCTTCCAAAGTCACAGTCCCTCATTGCCATCTAAAGTCCCAGAGCAACATGCCCCTTGCCAGAGGGCGGAAGGACCAGCCAAGCACCGTGTCCCTGCATCCCACTGCCTTAGATGCTGGGAGTTTCCAGACCCTCCTTGCAAGTGCCTGGTTCCCCCTCTTCACTCAGGGCTGGCTTGCAGAACCCCGTTAATCCCTTCCCCACCCAAACCAGGGGTACTGCAAATTGTTCTCTTGGCAGAGCAGATGGAGTGGTGAACCACATGCTGCAGACAAGGGAGAGGAGACAACTCACATCCCTGGGCTTTGCTTTTGATGGACATGGGATGATGCTGTTTTTACCCAGCCTTTTTTTTTTTTTTTGTGACCTTCCGAATCTTTTCAATTGAATTTAACCCATGGTCACTACTCAGTTGGATACAAACACCCCTGGGTTTGCCCAGAGCCACAAAGCTCCTGCAGAGGATAAGGGCTCCTGTTTTGGCTACAAGCAATGGCGTGGGGTGGACTTGCTCCTCAGCTGATGGACAGCAGTGCGGCAAAGGTGGTGCCAGGCTGCATAATGGGTCCTATAACCCGGGACTGCAGGGGGAGGTGCTGGCAGCTGCAGGGTCCCCAGAACCCTGCCAGCAGGCGGGTAGCGCAGGCAGGGAGTGAGAGGAGAAGCCGGGCCAGGAAGATGTGAGTCAGGGCAATAAGGTCATGGCAGTGGGAGCCGCTCGAGACACTTCTGGGTGGATACCTGTCCCCTGAGGCGAAACATGGGATTTAATGCCATTTCTCCTGAGAAAGGTGAAGATCACCATTCCCATTTCTAAAGCTGCAGGTATTTTTCAGGCATGGGGTGCCAGCTCTGATCTTGGCTGCAGATGACAAACACTAAACCTGTATAATCTCCACAAGACCAAACACTGCAGGGAGACTTTCCCCAACTTCTCTTGCCTCCTACTCCCTCTCTGGGACAGCCAGAGAGATGTTTCCCTACTTATTTTCTTAGTGGCTCCCAGGTCCTGGAGATCAGCCCAGTGCAGCATCTGCTTGTGAGCTTGGACCCTCCCAGGGACCACCATGGTCACGGACTCCTCCAAGCCCTAGTTTGGCTCCTCCAAGCCCCTGCAGTTGCTGTAGGTGCCCAGGTGCCCAGACTTGCCCTAACAGGAGCAAATCTCCCTCCAAAAACTATCCTTTTGGCTCTTACATGTCACATCTCTGAGCCCTTATATAGGTCCAGGGGTGGATCCTTGGCCAAAAACATCAAATGGAGCCAAGCAGGGTGAGGAACCAGGGCAAGGACAGCACAGGATCAGGTTGTGCATCAGAGCTCAGCTCTTCCCCTGTAACTACATATTAAAATAATAAACTCAGAAGGATCCAGCGTTTGGCAGGGCCTACGAAGAGCTGATGTTTGACTGGCCCTCAGCTCACAGCCACACCCAGATAAATAGCATTGTTTATAAGGACTGAAAATTAAAAATTAAGGGCTGTGATTTTCAAAGCTCCCTGAGGAGCTCTGACATTGAACTCCCATAAAAATTAATGGCATGAAATCCCATCCCTACATTTCTCTGGAGTGATAAAAAGAGCTATTCATTGTGCAATCAGTTGCAGAAATTCATAATAATTTATACTAAAGAAATCCTAAGTAATTTCACTGCTATGGAGGGTTTCAGTTAGCAATAAATCTAGTAAATAAAATACCTACCATTTGAGTAGCAGAAATGATGATAAGATTCAGCAAATTAGCTAGCACAATGCAAAGTAATTTCACTTCTTATTATCTGCTGGGAATTGCCACCAGTTTAAATTAATTTACTCTAGTTTGAGTTCTAAGTCTTTTTTGCCTTCAGATGAAAAACAAAACTTCTGTGGCTGATTGAAAAAAATTTAAGGAAAATGTGAGGGTTTGCATGTTTTTGACAAAATCATGAGCTGTCAGTTAAACTGCATGGACCACTGCTTCTTGTAACAGCCTCAGTTTTGTCCAGAGAAAAACATAACCAGGAGACATTTTGATGCTGAGACTTTGACCTTCCTTAGATGTCTCTGCTGAGTTTCTGCATATTTGCATGCACCTGCAGCTACCGGGAACCCCCACCATTGCCCCTCACTTGCAAAGAATTGTTCAATTTGATATCAGGCACCTTCATCAGACCTTTTGTGTAGTCTGCTGACAATGAGATAGATGGTGCTCAGGCCTAGATATGCCACATGAAACGCTGCCACTGGAGACATGCCATGGAGTCAGTTGATCCCATCCAAACACACGCACACAAATGCACACATGCTCTTCAAGTCCCACATCCACCCAGACCACCCATGTCCATACTGCAGGCGTACAACAGGAGGTCACCAAAGCCACACATGCCTCACTGACACTCACAAGCAGCTGGGAGCGACGCTCCTCCTCGCCCCATACTCGGACGTCACCCATGCTGAATGAGCATGTGAAATGCACTCAGGGCATCAAATGCCATGGTTGGACCCTACATTCCTCTCTGAACACCATGGTCCTCTCTCCACCGTGTATCACACCTCTGGCTTCACTCGGCAGATGGACCCTGCAGCCATGCAAACAGTTACCTCGCTTCCAGGTGAAAAGATCAGCAGCATCGGTCATGCCCAGGTATAACCCTTTTTTGGGGAATTCGATCCACAAAGTTATAGCTTTCAAATTTGGCTGAAGAATTAAGCATTGATCCCATTACAATTTAGTAGGAATCATGTCCCATCCTCCTTTAGGCTCCTCTGAAACCCTGCCCCACCTTCAATTCTCAACTTAGGTGTACATCCCAGAAACAAACCAGCTGTACCATCAGAAGTCACTGCAGCTAAGAGTCCCCAAGAAAAGGTCTGTAAGGAAAGAGAAGCAGGAGGCTGCAGGTCATGACAACAGACACGCACACAGCCTGGTTATCCCAAATTAGTGATCTCTTTTTAAAGAGATGCCACAGTAAAGGGAAAGATAAAGTGGAAAACTCTTGAAACTCTTCCTCTCCTTTGAGTCATTTTGGGTCTTCCCCACAGGGCACATCCCACCATGCCATATGCCCACTGCACACACTGAGCAGACCCAGTGCAGAACTTCCAGGATTTTCAGACCTGGAAAATGCCAGCCAACCTCCGGACTCATACCAATGACAAGCAGGTAGAGTGAAGTCCACCCCATCCCATACCACAGCCGTTGGCTTCACCATCAACAAAAGGGCCAGAGAATTTTACATGTATGTTGCCTTCCTGTGGCTGGGTATGTGCTGGCTGTAAGCATCATGGGCAATCGAGGTCCAGAAGGTCTGAGATGGCAATGGCTCACGCTGGCCACCCAGTCACTGGGCCACTGAGTCTGCCCCACAGGTCCACGCTCGTGGCCAGTGGCCACGTCCCGTTACACGTGGCTGTGTCCCCCTCTAGTGGCGTGTCCCAGCCAGTACGCCCCTGACCACCACGGTGAGCCGGACGTGCTCACGCTTGGCGTGGTCACCATGAATTCACACCTCCATGATTCCTCGGTGGTCCTGTACTGGGTGGTAGCATGGTCAGACCTGTAATGCAAAATGAGGACCTCCAAGAATTGCTGCTGCTGCTCCGTATCGAGCACCATCCTCCATTGGCCATGGCAGGGCAAAGTTTTCCTGTAGGGAACGGATGGTCCATCAAGGTGAGCAGGATGTTCCCAGTCCCCCAGACCTCTCCAGCAGCCGGACTAGGAAGGACTGGACGATGGTTTGGCCAAGCAGGACAATGTTACAACCAGTCGCAGGTACCAGAGTTTGTAACGGCCCCCCAGCCTCATATAAAGGGGTTTTTTTGAGAGAGCTGGGAAGATTAAATGGAATTCACTTCTCACAGCGGCTGCCTGCAGATGAAGAGATGAGTTACAGCCATCCAGGCTGCAAAGCTAGCAAGATGCCTCCTCACCACAACTGGGATGTAGCACTCTGCATCCCTGTTAACTTTGACTTCCTCAAAGGTTCTGGTTTCATGTTCCCCCGATCCATAGTATCACCACAAGGCAGGATCAAAATTTGTTTCCTTGCTGCATTCATGGCTGAAGATTGTGTTTAGTCCTGAAAAACACAGCAGGTCAGGCTCCCTGTTAGCTGTGGGTGCACCATGGGATGTAGCTGCTCTTGCTTTCCAAAACATTTGGTGTTTGTTTTGCTGGCTGATTCTCTTAAGAAACCGTAATTGTTTCACAGCTTCCTGTTTCCATATATACTGGTAGAGTAAGCAATGCAAACTGCCCTGGTTTGCTGAAGAGAGCAGAACCGTGTTGAATCAGCATGGTAGAAGGACAGACCCACTCTTCAGTTTGAAACAGTGCTAAACAGAGCTCTGAGAGATGATGGGACACCATGGGAATCTGCTGAGCACACTGGGATGGGGCCAGATCCTTAAAAGTGCATCTGACCAAAGGGTGTTTCAATTTCTTTCTAAATTGGGGTCCTCAACCTAGGTGCCTTTGTATATTTAGGTTGAGAGTGTCCACTGAAAAGGATGCTGTGAGTGCTGCAGGCTCTGCTAGCATTCACTGTGAGGCTCTTGCCATCATCTCCTGCACTTCTGGAGAGGAGCTGCTTGGAAATCAGTGCTCTAAATATTCTCCAGTTTTCTTGAAAACTAGGAGTTTCCCCAAGCAAAAGAAATCAGTAATCTGAAAAATGAATAAATACACCAAAAAAAATGCACTTTGGGAAAGAAAAAAAAAAGAAAACTTTTGTGTATTTTTCTACTCATTTCAGCAGGCCTGAGTCCATGCACACTGGTCACTCTGTACTGCTCATCTCAGCTTGGTAGAAAGCCAGAGAGATGGTTAAACATCTTCCTTTTGGCTTTCCCTCGATGCCAGACATACACCAAGGTATTTCCTGAACCATGCAACATTTTTGGGCTGTATGAAGTCTGTCACTTTGTACAGTGTTTCTAGGATGGAAGATGACCCATATATCAATGTCAGCATTTACAACTGGGAGTCCTTTGAGACCCTTGAGTCACCCATGACTGCACTTATGAATTCTGGCATCCATGATAGCAGCTCTGTGGGCCTGGGTAGCCTGACTTTCTGCTGTAATTTCCCTTTCAGAGACACCCAGGGAAAATGCCTCAAATCAGCAAGCAGGTCACAAATTTCATTTTTGAGTCCTCCTCACATGGGCTGCCAGGGATGAATTCATCTCACTCAAGAAAAAAGTCCAGTCTTGAGAACTTACATGGGCTTCTCTACAGCTTTGCCAAGCACTGCTACAGGCTCTGCAAGAATGACCCACTGCCAAGACATGGGGTGAATGCCCGCTGGAGAGGCCAACATTTCTCCATAGATTGAGAAGGGACCCTGTCTGGTTATCTTACAGTTGACACCCATTTTTCAGGTGGTTACGCTTAAGGAAGATGTGTTGAACCCTTTGTGGTGGATTGCCATGCATGAGCTCCCCACAGAGTGCTGGGTATTTGTCCTCTGTGGGATGATGCATCCTGCAAATCACAGCAAAGGACCTGTCTGAGGATCCCAAAGGGGTCCAGCAGGCCAACAATGCCTCTCAGGTGTTTCAGAGACCACTGTAGTGTGTTACACATCTCAGCATGGCATCGCCAAGGCCCTCCTTCCCTCCATGGGTTCTGCTATTTCTCCCTCACCAGGGGATGAATAGGGGGCCCATGGAGGGAAAGAACCCTCCGGGGTCCAAAGTTAGAGGACACTGAAGAAACCCTTGGCAGGAGGAACGTGGCCAACCACTCAGCTTCAGTCTCCAGGTTGCTTACTGCCTGGGGGGTCTTGACCTAGGACATTTCCCTTGATGCTAACCATCTGCCTCAGAAAATGTCTGTGTTGGGGAGCTTCTGTACCCATAACATCCCTTTTTGAGGCACTGCTTACCCAGACACCCAGCAGTGATGGGAAGCCCCGCATCCTCCATCTCCACTGCTGGGTTTCTGTGCTGTGCCTTCCTGCTCCTGGCATCTCTTCCTCATCAGCTGTGACTCAAGAGCACCTCTGCTAGTGTGTAGGTAGCTCCAGAGCCCTGTTCTTCTGTGTCTGCTTCACTAACACCATCCTGGTAGGCCTCCTGCATCTCAGGACTCAGTGGTCTACCCTATATGGCTTGGACACTTTGTGATCCTGGTAGCCCACAGTGCTCTTCATGTGTCCAAGGCACAAAGTCCAAGTGCTACCCCTTTGATGGAAGAGGACATTGGGTCTAGCAGCCCTAGAAACAGTGATTAGCTCCTCCTCCCCCCACCCCCAACAGACATTCCTTCACTGGCCCTTGCCCAGAAACCCCCCAAGAGTTACTCTGGAGGTGCAGCTCCCCTCACCAGGGAGACAAGGTGTTGCTCCACTATCCATCCCCACCTGGTTACAAGAAACAGAGGTACATGGACAACACAATCCATCATTTTTAACCTCCTCTCCACTTGCTATTTAGCCTTCTCCAAGGTGTCCTGGCTCCTTCCACCTGCCCATAGCTTGTCCCCCAAACATGGAATTTCCCTTTTCTTTCCTCCAGCCATTACATTCTTTCCCACTAACCTGAGTGAGACTGTGAACATGTGCCTTTCTGATCCCGTCTCCTCCCCAAATTTCCTGTGTCTGAGCCCCTCTGCATTTCCCCTGTTTCCCTGGCTCTGCGGTATTTACGACCTATCTCTTTGTTCTGGTCTGGAGAAATCCCAGTGCTGCAGACTCGGCTGGCTGGGCTCCCCATGCTGCAGCCACCACATTGTCCCCAGGAGCCTTCCCATGAACAGGGGGCAGGTGATGGATGCAGCACTGCCAGGGTGGGACTGATTTCCCATCCCCTGACCCATACAACATTTTCCTGACTTCAAGCTGAAGTCACAGGTCAAAATAAATATACATATGCATATTCATAGGTCAAACATATGTACCCACAGCCGTTGCTCGCCTCAACAGACCCATTCTTGGTGATTTCTTTTAAGAGGTTTTCTGGAGTACATCTGCCCCATGTCTCAGGAACCCCTCTAAATTCAACATGCGAAACAATTCATGTCTAACTGATTGACTGTCTCCCATGTATCTCTTGGATCTGCACTTTTGAACCTGTGATCCGCAAATCCCTACTTATGCGGGGTCCACAGAAAGTAACTTATCAACCTGGAGTCTGTTATCAGTACAGTTAAGTTGCTTTAGAAGGGGCTGCATCGCCACTGGAAAATTTTTCAGACTTAGCAAACTGAAGCAGGTTGAAAACCACTGACCAGAGGTTTTGAGATTCTGGGGAATGTCTAAGATGATTCAGAGGCTCTGCACTTCTACAGCTGAAATGTTAATAAGAAACTATTGACTTTAGTTGAGATGAACACTGCTATATTGACGTGAGAAGGAAGTACCAACCGAGAAAAAAACAAAATGAAGTCAATATTTGCCAGGTGGGATAATAAATCCTGATTTATGATCAATGCAAAATGCAGTGGTTGCGTTGCTATATACAGTCCATCGGGTAAACTGAGCGACTGCATTTCCTTTATTTCAATTAGCTGCAAGTGATTTGCTGAGATATTCAGGGTAATGTGTAACCGAGATGTTCTGAGGACTGTTCCCAGCCTACGGCTGAATAACCTGACACCTCTAAGTGATGTGGAACATTTTTAGCCTTTGCTGGAGGCAAAAACCGAAAGTTAGACAGTGCGACCCTAATTCTTCCCCAGATTGCTGGGACGGTTTCTGCTGGGTCCCTGCCCCACAGCTGCACAGCCTGGGTGGGAGTCAGGGGTAAGGAGGCTGCCCAAACACCCCAGGAGAGGTTGGGTGTAAGGGGGGGGTCCCATGCTACGGCTCCTCCCAGCCTTCACAACCAACCCGAGCAAAAGGCAGCCCATGTCAGCACGGAAAATTCGCCCCATTATCTCTGACTACAAAGTGACTTTTAGCAGATGGGAGATCAGCAGTTGCCTTCCTCCATGTGTGTTAGATGGCTTTTTTGTCCAGTCTTCTGTACACCTCCGTAGAGCCATAAAAACTCTGCCTTTCTTCCCTGCCACAGACGTTTCAGGCTTCACTGATTAGGCTTGCATTGTATGTAGCTAGCTATTAAAGCCAAGCATTTACGGTCCTTCCAGTTTTGCAGGATAATTTCAGAAGCAACAGCCCCAAAGAAGTCCTTTGCTGTAGTTGAATAACCTGATTTGTACAAATATTTTAGCAAAAATCTGGACTATTCTGATTTCTATGTGGCTTCACTCCCTTCCTAAGAATAATTGCGCCAAATCCTCCAAGACACAGGATAAACACAGCGGTTTCATTTTATTGTAACAAAGTATAGATTTTTCACTGCTGCGTCACCAGGTCTCTCGCTTGCCTTTGTCTACAAAAAGCTTTGTTTTCATCATTTTACCACCATATTTACGTAGAAATGCGCTGGACAGCTGAGGGGATTTTACTGTCTCTTGCATTTCCTGTTCTGTTGTTTAATTAGTCATTTCTGAAAGAACATTACTTAAAATAAAAAGTTTCCCGCTACAAGAGAAAATTAAGTTGAAGAGCCCCAGACAGCCCAACACTGCTGTGTGAGCGGCATTCCTGATGTGTTTCAGGAGAAACAAGGGATTGGATACGGAATCAGATTCAATCATCAATTGCATTTTGGCAAAGCAGCGGACTCAGAGTTGGTCTGGGTGCAGGAACCTGTCCCTTGGTTATCTCCGAAAGCCCAGCCCTGCATCTTCCTCCTAACCAGGAGACAAAGCCCTATCCATGCACCTTCATCAGCCACCAGCATGAAGTTGTAAAGCCACAGCCAACACTTTGCTCCATGTGCACCTGAGATGCCCCCTTAAGCACAGGACCAGCTCTCCAGAAGATCTCAGGTTCCTGTTTCCTCCACTTTGTGGATGCAGATTGTACATTAAGCCAATAGAAGAGATGGTTCAGCACAAACATTGGGACCTCCTAGAGATGGGTGTGGAGAGGAAATGCTGTCCTCATTTAAAACATTGCCCACTCATGGGAGGAGAAGACAGGTTGACGTCCTCGAAACATAGCCATGCTCTGCTGTAAGGCCAGTGTCTTGTCATTTGTCTGATAACCAAAGACAAAAAACTCCGTTCCTTACTGATGCTCCATATGGCCTTCAAAGAGCTTTGTCAAGGCAGATCCACAGCTTCTTTGCTGAAGAAAAGAGGGGGATTTTATGCATAGAGAAGGCAGAACACCTTGGGCAAGGTGCAGCAGAGGATTTTGGTCCTGGACTTCTCCACTGGCAGAAACAAGCTCACTTATCTCTGTCTGCCCTTGTCCCAGGAGGAAGCTTGGAGGCTCTTTCCAGGCTCTAATGTGCAGTTTTTCTTGCTGCCTGAGATTTAGAGGATTTTCTCCAGCAGCGTTTTATTCACCATCAGTAGACCCAATATCCCAATCAGCATCTCTCTTTTCCTTGATTTTCTTCTGTTCCTTCCCACCTCTGGGTTTGTATCCCCAAAAGGCTATGTCTGCATGACTAAGCAAAACAGGCCAGGGAATGGTGGCAGAGAGGGTTACATGGTATGGACCTGCTAGGGACCATAGAGAATCATAGAATCATAGAATTGTCTAGGTTGGAAGGGACCTTTAAGATCATCGAGTCCAACCACCAACCTAACACTGCCAAGTCCACCACTAAACCATGTCCCTCAGCACCACGTCTGCCCGTCTTTTAAACACCTCCAGGGATGGCGATTCCACCACTTCCCTGGGCAGCCTGTTCCAGTGCTTGATAACCCTTTTGGTAGAGAAATTTTTCCTAACATCCAATCTAAACCTCCCCGGTTTAGATATAGCTAAGCCTAAAACAAGGCTGCCATTCCTTGGGACAAGACCTCCCTTGAACTTTGCCTGGCCACTGCCTAGGGGGGTGCAAGTTGGCTGGGCCAAAACCACACCAGCAAGAGCACTAACAGGTTGGGTGGTGCCAGGAGAGAGCTGGAGCAAGACATGTCCCCACAACTTCCTTTGAAAATAATCACACATGGGAAGAGAGATGTGGACATCACTTAAGGCAAGCACTTTGGCACTGATAATACCACCTGGTACGGGAGTAAGTCTTACCTGCAATGTGAAGACAACTCCACCACAAGTCAAGAATGGTCAGGGGCATTCATCCCCACCCAGTCCTTTCCTAGCCATCACCAGCCTGGAAGACCCTATGCAACCCTGGTGGCCACCATGCCTCCTCCCACCCTGCTCAGCTAAGTGTGGCTCCTGCCAAGCTTCCATGACAGGGGGTGAAGTCTCAGTGCTCCTGAATGCCTGGAGGTATAATAAGCACTGAAGAGGAGTCGGCGGGGTGTTATGTATCTGACCAGCCTGCAATCTCATTTTCTCCCTGAGCAGGGTGAGTAGGGCAAAGGTTGCAGTAGCTGGCTGTCACTCCAATACTGGCTCGCTGCACGTGCACCACCGTTTATGACCACTTGTCCAGCACCTGGATCAAGATTTGTTTCAGCAGTGCTATAATCTCTTTGGTTTGGATGGCACCCGGGTGAGTGGTGAAGTCAGTTGTGATATATTTTAAACCCCGGAGCCTAGAATCATGATACAATCTCCTTTGAAGATACCACAAGCCAGGGGACAATTCATTCACAGCCCTGTGAAAAAGGATATATTTGGCTGGTGGAAAACTCGGCCCTTTCTGCAACGGTATGGTTTGAAAGCATTCACCATGTTCAGCGATGCTCTTAAGTTCCCGCATGGACAGCACCCACAAATTTGCCATGGACACTCATTTTTGCAGGAGAAACTTTCATGGTGTGTTCAAAGACAACATCCAAAAGCAAAGACCTTAACTCCCAAGCCACTCTGCTTTTTTTTCAATGCTACATTTGACAATAAACTCAGAGAAGTGAAGATTTCCAGCCTTGGCGCTGGATTTCAGGTGATAGCATGGCAGATTTCTTAGGACTGAATGTCTGAGCCTGTGGTGTCTGAAGACTCACACAAATAAATGCACGTCCCCAAGCACGCACGGTGAAGTGCTCTGCAACCCACATGGAGCTAAAGGCTTCCTGCTGCAGCTGAAAAAGGACCGTCTTGATTTTCTACTGACCATCATGTTGTGTTTAGTCAACCAGGTGAGCATGGGTTACAGCAACCGCTCGCTTTCTGTTTATAATGCACTGGACACAGTTCTTTTGTCAGAGCAATTTTCATCTTTGCAAAGCTGCTTCTGTTTGTGAACTGCACTCCTATACAGCACCTTCTCTGAGCAGTCATCAGCGCCGCTCTGAAATGTTTGGATAGTTTGAAATAAATTTCATCAGAAAAACCACAGGTTTCTATAAAGGAGTACAATTGTCCTGTGTTTTCTGGTATGGAGGCTCTCAGAACAGCTTCTCCTTTCTCTAGGACAGGATTAATACATGTACTGTTGCTAAGTGTCTGATATTTATGTTCCATTAAGTTCAAAACAGAATTTTTTTCTATTCAGTGTCAACCCTCACAGCCTCAGATTCACCCATGAGTTTTGCCTCCCTCTTTCTTGCAGCTCTTCTCCCCATCGCATGGCTGAGACCACTGTCCAGATTGCTGACTACCCCACTTTCAATCCCATTTGGTAAGCCCCAGGGGCATCAGAAAGCTGAAAAGGACCTGTAAAATACCTCCCACAACCTCTGTGACTAATAGTGTTGGTCAGATCCAGGATTTGAGCAAGACTGCTACCTGCCTGCACTTATTCTTCAGTGTAGTTGTATTTACATCACTTAAATCCGGAGTCTGGCTAGACCTTCGTATGGACCTTTGCAAGCTCTGTGCTGGTCTCAGAGTTGGAAACGCCATCCTGCCACCAGCACTGGGACCTTTTCCTCACCTGTGGTATGGCAATGGTAATTTCTCTGTAGCCTTTGAATAGAGAAGCACCTGGGCAAGCCTATGAAACACTCCTCAGGTGCATTTTATTCTTCTTCCCATCTGCTGAAATATTTACACGTCAAAGGGAGCCTTCTTATCTAATGGAGTTTTGATGTTCATTAAAGCCACACATGGTCAGTAATGAAGAGCAATGCCCAGCAGTGCTGGGTTCATCAGCAGGTGCTGAGCCCCAAGCCACACCAAGGGTGACAAGGGCTCTTCACCCCCAGCTGCTGTCCTGAGAGGGTGGCAAAGGAGGGGCTCCGCTGTGCAGGATGCTCTGCACCAATGCACAATGGCAGGAGACCTGGTACCTCCTTAAATGCTCTCCTGGATCTGGGCCTTCCTCTCTTCCAAAGCAGCTGTGCTTTGAAGTCCTTACAGCAACCTGGCATCTTCTGAATAAGAGACTAGCTTGCAGAAAGCACCTAGTCTGCAGGTAACGACTGAGCAGTTTCATGAGCACCTTTGCAAAGGCCAAGGGACCCCCCCTGGCCTGGTGAGTGCCCATTTCCTTGTTCTGTCCATTCACACTCATCATCCCCTCCACCACAGAGGCTGTAAAATAAACATCCCTCCTGCCCTGCTACGCTGTTATCATCTCTGCAGACAGCTCATGCTGCACCTCCCTGCAGGGTGACTCACGCCAGATGTGTCTGCATCTGCCTTCCCTCCGGCATGGGGCTCCCACCCATCAGCCCATGGACACCCTAGTCCCAGCACATCCCGTGGATGTGATCCCACGCTGTGACTGCTGCGAATGGCCCAGCATTCATGCCATCTGTATATACCTCCCTTCCTGCTGGGTAACTTGGGATGTTCCCCTCTGCTCTACCTGCTACACTGGAGACAGTGGCTTGAACCTGCTGCAGAAGAAGGTGGACATGCTCTACAACTCCTCGCCCAGGCCAGGAGAGGCATCAAGGAAGGCATGTTGCAGGCAGAAGGTGGGAAGAGAAAGAGAGGAGGGAGCAGACGCAGCGGGAAGCATCTCTGGGGGTGCTGGAGCTGGCAACTTCCGCTGCTGCTAGCAAGGTGAGGAGCAGAGTGACCAGGGATCTGCCTTCCCAAACACCTCCTTGACCCACCCAACGTGCACTTAACACAGGGCCAGCAAAATGAGTCTGGAGCCAGATGCTGGGAGGGGACATCATAGGACAGAGAAGCACCTCACATCACCCAGAGCATATGGGGCTTCTACAAAGGGCCCTGGGAAATCATACTATGTCACCTCACAGAGATCTTCCAGCTCATGTCAGGCACTCATCGCACCATCCTGCCATCACAGCTACCCTGACAAGAGCTGCAGGGTGCCCTGAACCTGCCAGCAGCACCGCCAGGCCTGGCACCAGGAGCATTTCTGCCAGGGATGCTCCTTAGGCTGCAGGTGTCCGCACCAGCCAGGGTGCTCTGGAGACTCATGCAGAAATCTGGGACCATGCCCACCCCTCTGGCTTCTGTTGAACTCTCTGGTGTTTCTCCCTTGGGGGGGAATAATGCATCTGAGGCCCAAAAATATGATATTCTTACAGCCCCATGTGGCTCTGGCCAGCCCAGCCATGGCCCTCTAACCTCTCATTCCCCTTAGCCTTTCAATTAGGTCTTGCCTTCCTGACGACTTCACTCAACACCCAGAGCGATTAGAAGCCGGAGGAAGGCCACGGCTTTGTCTCGAACGATGAGGCAGATTAATCAGCTCCAGTTGCACTGAATTACCCAGTCAGGGCTCACAGCAACAACCTCCGATTCACCAGCAAAGCAGCCAGCATCCCGCTTTCAACCGGGATAATCAGCAAGGACGTGAAAGCCAGATGAATGACTAGGTGAGGGTGGGCTGCCGCCTGTCAGGAGCTGGAATATAAGTCAAAGCACTTTGAAATTAAATCCTCGCTTTGACAGGGAACTAATGCAGAGATTTTAAAGTAGGTGTAATACACTTAGACAGGCATGTGTGCAGCCCGGTGCAAGTTGCCGTGCTTTGGATAAGTGTGTCCTAGCTACACTGAGAGCAGGAAAATGGAGTTGAAAAGACAAAGGGAATTTTGAATAGCTCCAAACCAGCTTGGCAAGATTTTAGAGATGGTAGCAAGAGGTTTTAGTAATGGACCTAACTAATAACATTGTCAGGAGGAGATTTGGTGCATGGTTGTTGGCTGCCCGAGATCTTGGATTTCACACCAAGCAGCCATCTCATGCCACTCCTGGCTTTAAATTAAGTCATTTGTGCCCACATGGATAGATGGAGGCATGGTGGATGGGCGAGGAGATAGGGTTCCCCACTGCACCTCTTGGCCTCCAGGATGGACAAGCCACACTGCTAGTAGCTCCCGGGATTCCCAAGAGTTGACCTTTCTAGATGCCTTCAGAAGTGGATTTAAGCCTCTGTACTTGGTCAAGCATCACCCTCCCCATGCACAGCCCGGAGCCCATCACCAGCGTGCTGCGGCTGGATGCTTTCCACAGGGGCAGCCCTGTGGAGATACCAAGAGGGTTTGCAACCTTGTCCCTGTCACCGGCTCTGGACACTATTCCCTCCTGATAGAACCTCCCCAGACCTCTCCCCTTATTTGTGAATTTTCAAATGTCAAAATTTGGTATTTGCGTTGAACCCTCCAAAACTGGGGTGTGGGAAATCCCCGCCCTCATGGGGAAGGCAGTCTCGGCTATGCCTCGGCTGTTCCCAGCAATTCGGAACCCCCCGGCAGCCCCGTGCCCCATCCTGAGGGTTCTCTGCTACGCAGAAATTACCCTAAAAGCGTCAAATGCGAACAGAAAACCCCTCCTCCCCTCTTCGAGATGCCCCCATCTCTCCCTGCACCTCCAAACCCTCCCCGTGCCCCGAGCCTACCGCGCCCTCCAAACCCATGCAGGGGGTCGCGGAAGGCGCTGTGGAGGGAGGCGGGGTGTGGGGGGGGGGGGGG
>VFFE01008898.1:129534-202187 GCA_008921705.1 Burhinus oedicnemus
GCGCCCACCTGCGGCGGCGGCTGCCCCGGGAGCGGGGCGGGCGGGGGGGCGCCGCCGCCGGCTCCGCTGCCGCCGCCGGCTCCGGCTCCGCTCGCTCTATCCCTGCCTGCTCTCCAGGATGAGCCCGGAGTATTTCCTGCGCTCCTTGCTGCTCATCATCCTCGCCACCTTCTCGGCCAACGCCAGCAACTGGCTGTGAGTAGCTGCCAGGGGGGAACCGCCGCCGCCACTTGTTGCTACCCTCCGGGGGCGGCAGAGCAGGTGCCGCTGGGGTCGGGCAGCACCGGGATCGGCACCCCGCACCAATGCCGCTCGGTACCCGGCGGGGCATCAACCTCCCGTCCCCATGGCGCCGGGTACCCGCTGTCCCCGATGACCCCCCAGACCGGTGGGGGTCACAGCCCGCATCCCCGGGCAGGTGGGCTGCAGGGGCTGCCGACCCTCCCCAGCTCCTCGGGTCCCGTGTGTTACCGAGGCTGGCTGGACAGAGACTGGGTATTGAGCCCTCTTTTTGTCCTTAAGTTATGAATCCGGACCACACCGGGGGAGGACGGAGGTCAGGGCGTGGGGTCAGAGCAGGGCCCAGGGGCTGGCGAGGTGCCGCGCGAGGGCCAGCGGTCCAGGGAAGAATTTGGCAGGGCTGGAACAGCCGAGTGCGCCAGCCCTGGGGATTTGTGGCGGGCAGGACTGCCCGTGCCTCAGACCCCCATTCCTGCCCAGAGGATGGGTGGCGGGGGGCTGCTGCGTGCTGCAGAGGAGGCCGGTGACATCGGGAACCTGCTGAACAAATACTGAAATAATGTGGAAGGTAAACAGGGGCGGAAGTCATTCTGGAAAATTCCCGCATGTTTGCCAAGGCGGTGGGACTGTCTTCTGGGGAGACCCCCCCCCCCCTCCCAGGGCAGAGGGATGGACTACGACAGCACCTTCCCATCTAACTTTGAATGAAGGCGCTGGTTCCTCCTAATTAATCTTCTCTGGTGGAGATGGTGCTTCCTCTGCTCCCAGTGTCACCAGCTGTCGTGAACTAATTAGTTCCCGGTGCATACACCCAGCAGACCTGCTTTCAGGCTGGGAACATGGGCCATCTCCATCTCACCTCCCCGGGTCTCCATCGGCAAGGGCAAGTAGGCTACAGCCGGGTGGGGAGTCCCTGGGGCTGTCGGCATCCCGAGTGGCTTGTGCCTCTTCCGACACCTGCGCCCAGGTGGGCACGGTCCTACAAGCACATTCCCTGCGCAAGGAGTCCTGTCTGCGTCCGGATGCAGCTCCCATCTCTCCTGCCTCTAGATTTGGCTCGCTGGAGGCTGTGGGACATGGGTGGGTTTTGGAGGATGCTCCCTACAGTTGGGGAAAGCACCAGGCCAGCAGCATTCCTGCCTGTGGGAAAAGGTGCTTGCCCATCGGTAGCTGCCCAGGATGCGTTAGCACTTAGTCCTCCTCCCCTCCTCCTTTGCCAGATGGAGCTACTTGCGTGCCACGCGTCTCCGGCAAGCGGTGGGTGGATCATAGCAGCTATCAAGGTGGTCTCTTAAGCTGTCACGCTTCTGGTGAAGGTATATTGGGAACTGTGGGAGTGTTTTTCCTGCAGGGAGAAGGTCCCACTGAGGAAGCCTTGCTGGATGATGGCAGGTGCCTGGAAAGGAGCAGCCTCGGCTGTCCTGGGACAAGGGGATTTCATAAGTGAGGTCGACAAGCTGTCCGGTGCGAATGGGCAGAGGTGGGACCCCCCGGTCCCCAGCGCCGCAGGCAGCTGGGATGGTATTTGGGAAGCTGAGGTGGAGGGGTGGTTCGCCACAGTAGACGAGGAGGGCTGTGTGCAGCCGTCCGTGCTGGCGAAGCAAGGGGTGGGCGCGGGGGGCTCGGCCGCCAGAAAGCGGAGGGCTCATTCCTGCCAACAGGGGAGGAAAAGCAGATACATTTCAGTGCATTTGAAAGGAAGGGGGTCAGCTTTTTTTGATGTTGCAAATGTATCGTGATAAAAGGATCGTCCCCCGCTCGGTGCTTTTTATTCTTTGCCTTTAGGATTAAGACAATTCCCATTGTTTATCTTCTCACATCAGAAACAAAGGCTGCCGGAGGCAATAAACAGAGTTAGAAGGATCCCAGGAGTTATCAGATATTCGAGGAATGAGTGTGCCTCGTAT
Source organism: Burhinus oedicnemus (assembly GCA_008921705.1). Taxonomy (NCBI): domain Eukaryota; kingdom Metazoa; phylum Chordata; class Aves; order Charadriiformes; family Burhinidae; genus Burhinus; species Burhinus oedicnemus. Next base: position 131,682 of record VFFE01008898.1, read on the forward strand.
GTCTTCGTGAAGCCTCACGCGTGTGGGCTCCGGCGAGCTCTGCTGTATCACAGAGCCGCCCGCGCACTGCCAGCCCGCGCCCAGCACACCGGGGACGGATTCAGCCTCGCCGGGTGCATATTTCTGCACATAGGTGTGTGCGCTGGGTGGCAGCGCGCAGGGAAGTTTGCTTTTCCAGAAACCTGCTGGATTAGTGATTAAGCTCGGCTGTGACTTTTTTTTTTTTTTTTTTTTTTCCTCCTCTTAAAGCTTCTTTCGACCTGTCCGGACTCGCATTCCCCCAGCACTTTGGAGAGACGCCGCTTGCAACACTTGAGCTGAAGGTTTTCTGTAAACCTGGCTTTGCGGGGAAGGGCTCATTTTGGCTAAGCAAATGGTGTCCTCTGAGCCACCCCATCCCACAGAAAAGGGAGACAGTGTAGGTATCTCTTGGAAGGATGGCTCTGCTACAGCGACCGTTGAGCTGGAAGGGACTCTGCCAAATCTTTTCATTAAACAGACCAAGCTACTTTCTCTCTGGTTAGGAAGCAAACCTCAGGTGTGTTTTCTCAGTGTCTGAGTTTTGGGAGTCGCTGCTTGGCTTGCTGCCTATCCAGAAAAGCTCTGTTCTACAAATCTGAAGAGATGCTGTGTTCCCCCTTCTCGTGAAAGCCTCAGGCTTGCTCTTCCTCCTGCCTTTGGAGACTCGGAGAGTTTTGACGGTTTTTCTCCTGCCTCTTCAAGCACAGAATTGTAAAATTAAATAAAAGGCTGTAGTTACTGCCTTTTAGATCTAGCTGGTTGTGCACCGGAAGGTCCCTTCGGCTTCTGCTTTATCTCTGGAGGAGCCCAGGGATGTCCTTTATACAGGGGAAACAGCTGAGCTGCTTTCCAAAGCAACTCACATTTCACAGACTCGATTCAGCTCTTGAACCTGCACGAGCAGTAATGTGGTTGAATTTGGAAGCACGTTCTTTCAGTGGTCCAAAATCATCCTGATGCTGGGGGTGTTTTGTAGAGGGTTGCAGCCAAACCAGCACCTCTCTGAAGCTGGCATGGCAGCGCCAGGCTCTGGTTTCACTGGGAGGTAAGGGGTGAGCAGACATTTGGTTATTCGTTTATTCATTTATTTATCTGTTTTGGAGGGGGGGAAGTCCGCCTGAAGAGGTGAACTAGAGAATGTGCGCAGTGGGGTGTGGATGTCAGCCTCCACTAACTGCACATGGCACCGGGGCTGCCGTGATCTGTAACTGTTTGGGTCATTTGAATGATTGAGTCAATTCCCGTGCCTGGAAAGCATCGAACACAACAGGGCAGGGGTCCTTTTTGGGTGAGACCCCTGGTTATTAAGCTATCTGGGAATCATTACAGCCTCTCTCCGTTTTCTTGCAGCTAAAACTGGCTTTGGAGGAGGCTTTCCATATGTACGCTGGATAGTCTGAGGTGCAGTTACGCTGCTGCAGAGCAGGGTGTGCCACCAGCAGCTCCGTCTACCCCGTATTTACAGGGGTTTAAAACTTCCGTCTGGGCTTGAGATTTGGCTTAAAGGACCAGGAGCACAGACAGGCTTTTAAACCCTCTAAAAAAATTGAATTTGAGCACTCTGGGAAACCCTGAAGACCTTATAAGTGTCCAAACAAGCATGGCTAAGTGGCTGCTCTCTAATAGTAACCACTTTTGAGGGCCGGAGAGGGGGGATAAAAGGAGTTTGGGTTTCTCTGGCCCTCTTTCATCTGAACATCACAAGGTGCTCTGCAAACGCAGGGCCCAATTCTCCATGCTCATCCCTGCCAGCTTTGCAGTGGGGATGTTGCAAGAGCAGCCTGAATGCTCATTTTCTGCTGGTTTGTGTCATTGTGCAACGTAGAGGATTTGGGAAGAAGCATGCCTGGGTCCTACCTTTGCATCCCTCTGTTTTTAAACTGGACTTGATTATTTTTTTTTAAAGTGAGTCTCCCCAGCTTTGGTAGCAGGGAGAGCTTGCTTCGCTTTGAGGCTGGCTTGGCTTAATTTTGTATGAGATTCTTTGCATTGTCATTGCAACCCTCCCATTTTCCACCTGGCAAGGAACCGGTCCAGCATTTTCCCGGCAGATGCCGTGCCGCCATGGCGCTGATGTGGCAGGTGCTCCAGGGCAGAGCTGCTCCTGCCAAGCCCCGCTCCCCTCCCTGTGCTCCTGGTTTTTGGTGCGAGGACAGTGTCAAGAAGGTTCCCCAAGTCACAACTATTCTGGCAGCCGGGATGGTGGGTTGCCCGGATTGGGTCTGATGGAGAATTTCCTTGCTTTGAGGGCTGCTGTGGGTTGAACAAGCAGCTCTCCGCTTCTGGGGTGCCCAGGGCTCCTTTGCATTGCTGTGGGGATCCTGCCAGATCTGCGAGGTTGGTGCATGTAACCAGCAACACCCATTTTCCAAGCCAAGGCGGGGGGGGGGAGTGAAACCAGCAGCCTCCATTGGAAATATATATTAAATTTTATTTATTGATTTTTTTTAAGTCTTGCCACTTTTGACAAAAATGGCTAATTTTATCTCAGCGATGAAAATAGACTGGCTTTAAGGGTTCCATCCTGCAGAGGCAAGAGACCTCTGCCAATCTTGGTGCTGGACTTCCAACCAGCTTGGCTCGTCTCTGAGCTCTGGTCCTGTCTGGCAAGAAGACTTCAGGGCTGCATTTGCCAGGGTGTAGGAGGGATCCATCCTCTCTGCCTCCTCAGTGGTGATGGGCATTTCTGTCTTTTCCTAAGGAACCCTCAAGTAAAACCGCACCCCAACCTTTGGCAGCAGAGCCTTATTCTAGGGAAGATGGACATGAGTGAGAGCAAACCACCCTGCACCCCAGGCTGTGCAGAATCGGATCAGCTCCAAGGACAAGCAACAGCAAGAAGCAGGTTTCTTTTTTGCAATAGTTTGCTATGACTCCATGAATCAGAACTGGACTTCTGCGTTGAAGCAAAAAAATGTTTATGTTACTCTGCTGAGAGCTACTGTCCTCTCAATTAATTCATCCTTGCGGATGGAGAGAAATGCATTAGAGCCGTTTCTTTGGGCTTTCTTAAAATGATGGAATTGCTGAGCAATTCTGGACGTTAACAGTTTCCAGGAGGTTCCTGTGTATTTCCTTACAAGTGCAACGATGATGGCTCTTACAATATTTGGTGATTTTTTCGTAAAGCAGAAATCCTTGTGAATCCACAAAAATCTCAGTCATCCGAGGCTGCTCACGTGGCAGACTCTGCTCTGGATACAAAGTGCAGGTAACCTTTGTTTGGCTCCAGCCCCAGGGTGTCTGCCCCCCACACACCTGTGGGTGACTCCCAACAGCATCCTCCAGGCTCTCCAGGAGCTGCTGCCATGCAGCTGGGAAGGTGGCATGCAGGATCTGGCTGGCTCAGCAGAACTGGAGCCAGTATTGTGCTTTCATGAAATTACTTGGGGAAAAAATTGAGTATCTTGGCCGATGGAGAGCAGCCTGGGGTCTGTTGCAAGTTGGGCAAGATCAAACTAATCCTGCAGAAGGCTTCTTTTGCCACATATTTGCAAATTCTGATCAAAACTAAAAACTTATCAGGATTTTTCCAACCAGGTCTAGCCTGAAGCGCTGCATGAGGGGAATTCCCACAGAGCTCCGCCCCATGGCCTGCATTTGCCTTCTCTTGCAACAAGACATTGCTGTTGTACTCAAGCTCAGGAGTAGCTTCTGCTGGCTTATAAAGGACGATGCAGTAAAGGATGTTTCCTACACATCCAAAGTGGATTTCTAGAGTGGATGCTGCTCTCAGGGTCTTCCCAGCTTCCATTCCAGTCTTCCCCATCACAAAGTGGGTATGTTGCCCCTGGATGCTCAGGAAGCTAAGAAGCATCACTGGCTTAGGACCAGCAGCTGGACCATCTCACTGTCCCCAGAGACTTGTGATAAGGGAGGCAGGCCACCACCAATCGTTGGTGCATGGGTAGATGGGTATTTGCTAGGGGTACATGGTGATAGGTGCAGGGTCCAAGGTGTGGGGGGACAGGATTTGAGCCGTACATTCACCTTTGAACTCAGACGGTGGAGCTGCACACTCATGTCTGCAGGCAGGTAATGGTGAGCATGGCAATGCCTCCTCCTGGGAGACTGTTTGGGCAGCTGTTAATTGGAGGTGGAGATTAGGGTGTGAAAAGCACGGTTTCAGCCAAGAGATGAATCGTGCAGTAACTCTGACAGGAAGGACTGAGCCAGAGAGCTGCTTTACTTCCAGGGAAGAAACCAGACAGGCTGATGATGACTTTGTAAATCACGGTTTACACTTGGACGGGATGGAAGGGCAGGATATCTAATTCCAGGAGGTGGATGCCTAGTCTCTGGGAGGGACATGTCCTGCTGCAGAGCCATCAGCTGGATAAGGGCAACCTTGCAGGTTGCAGGTCTCCAGCAGATCCTGCCAGGAGCATGACCAAGTTGGCAGACCTGCTGAACCATGCCAAGGATGTGGGTGGTACCTACAAGCTTGGCCGTGTTGGCACACGGGATGTGTTAGGACGCCACGAGAAAGCATGTGCCCACCTAGAGCATCCTTTGACCTGCCAATCCTGGGACATCTCCCCATACCTTCTCTCTGCTTGGAAGGGCTAAGCAACAAGGAAAAGATGATCCCCTTCTCCATAGCTGCAAGTTGGTTCCTTGCGGTGCCTGGTCCATGCCTCTCCCTTCATGCATCTATCTATCTATCTTCATACACTTTTGGTTTTTCCATCCTAAACAAGCCTTTTCCTCTTCCTCAGAGGAAATCTCTCTGCACAAGGCTGTCTCAATACTAAGTGCAATCCCAAGTCACTAGCTGACCATACGTCCAGCCAAAAGAGGCACAGAGATGCACTGCTGATCCAGGCTCACCTTGTTGCTCCATGAACAGGGAGGATGTTTGCAGAGGCTGCCTCTAAGAGAGGAGCAGAGCTGAAGCATCTCTACAATCCAAGACTTGAACAAGCCTTTTGTACGCCAGGCAGGTGTTTGCTGAACAGGGTGAAGCTTCTGAGCTCATCTGACTTCTCAGCATCTCTGAGTGATATATCAGTGATACCACTGGCCTGAGTCCGACTCTTAACCATCTTCAGGAAAGTATTCCCAAAATGAGACAATATGAAGAGTTCTCACACTTAAAACTCATTTGTTTAAATAAAAGAAACACCAGAGATTTCTGCTTTCTCCAAGACATCTGCTACATCTTCCCTGACCTCTATTGAGAATTTGTCAATGACTCAAATTTCCGCACCTTCCCACGGCAGGGAATCCTTTCCCCTCTCCTTCTGACTCTCTCTGCCAACCGCTGTGGCTCTTCCAATGTCTTCTTGTCATTCCACCGATTATCCTTCCTCATGAAATTATTATTGTCATTTTTATTTAAGTCGGGCTTTCCCCCGCCCCAGCCTTTTCAAAACTCCCTGGGTTTGAGGTTTCCTTAGTTGCCATCTTGCAGGGTGGATCAACTGCAGCTGCGTAAATTATGGGGCTTCAATCTTGATCTATGTACTGTGGATGGAAAAAAAAAAAAAAACAAACAAAGGAAGGGCTTTCCATCAGTTCTGTGTTAAATCAGTGACTTTTAATAAAAGGGAGGTTGTTCTGTGAGTGACTCGTCTAGTTTTAAAGGCAGGAGAAAAAAAACATAAATGCCATGATAAAACAAGAAGACAAAACTTGAACAAATGGCTTGGGCAGCAGCTCACCCCTTGAAACATTCTTTGCCCAATCTTAGAAAAGGAAGAAAATACGCCATTACTTGGGTTTTGGTTTTTTCCCACAAGCAGGGCTGTTTTGAGGCTGCATGTGAGACTTCAGTCATAACCTCGAGCTCTGTGCTGCAATTGGAATGTGATATCAGGATGGAGATCTGCGCCGAGACCTTGCAGAAGGCAGGAACTGTTGGGTTTCCTCCTGTTGTGCCTGTCTTGCTGTGTGTGTGGGTAGACAAAGGCTTTGTCTGTGGTTTCTACCACCTCAGACTGGGAAAATGAAGTTTGGATCAAGGTCCTTATTAAGGACTAGGTGCAGTACTACAGCCAGGTTTCCATGGTGACCGTGGGATGCTGCAGTTAGGTTTTGTACCTTGCTTGGGCTCCCCAGCCCTGAGAAATGCTCTCTGAGTCTTGGGGTGGAAGCATCTTTGAGTGCTGGTGAGGGCAGAGCACGTTTCTCAGCTCTTATCTCGCCCTTCAGCTGTCCCAGAGAGGGGAAAAGAGGTGAGATGTTCCTGCCCGGTGCCCCTGAATGTGGTGTGGAGAGATGCCATGTGAAAGCCTCAAAGCTGCCCCACACTTGACAAAGGTCCTTCCTTGCATCCTTGACTCAACCTCTGGATCCCTCCTGGACCAGTCACCAGCATGGCAGCCTCCCCCTACCGAGAAAACACCTTTTTGGAAAGCAGTGATGGTACTCACGGGATGTAGGAGACTGGTAGTATTCTGGAAGTCTGACGGGGCCATGGCATTTTAGGCATAGTTGCCTCCATCCCCAAGGAGGGGCAGATGTGCCTGGGTTGAGGTGGGATGGTGGCATACAGAGGACCTGTCATGGGGGAAAGAGGCCAGAGCACCGTTCTGGATAACTTCATCTTATTTGCCTGCCTTGCAAAACAAATTACTAGACCTGTTCTTGGAGAGCTGTACCTATCTTTGAAGCATCGTTGGCCTTCGTTTTATCATCCCAAACAGCATTAAATGTTTGTTGGGGAGGCATCTTATCAGGCGCATCTACTTGGAAAGGCTTGAAAGGCTCTTGTCATGCTTTTCTTCATGTGTGCGTTGAATTTATAGCTCCATTGCCTGGAGAAACCCACCGAGCTGGGAAATGTATTAGAAAAGGAGGTGATGTTCCCATCCTGAGCAGAGCTGATGTTAACGTAGCTGTTACACCTGCGGCACGGCTCTCTCCTGCCAAAGTGCCTGCAGTCGGACTGGGCACCGACTCATCAGCAGGATCAGCCATGCTGCCTTGCAGGAGCTGGTTCCCTGGTATGATAAATGCTGCTTAAGTTGCAGGAAGGTGGAAAAGCCCAATCAGCAGAAGGGGTTAGTACTGGAGGCAGAATCTGGTTTTCTTGGCTTCCAGGCTCAAAGCCGATCAACCAATCCACGGTGCCTTGGGATGAATCTCACTGCTCCGCTGTGAGTCCTCTCAAACTGAAATGATGGCTGGACCTGGGAGGGGACAGGGTTGTCACAGTCACCCTGGGTTTGCTCAGCATCAAACATCCTCCAAGCTCCTGAGGGTGGTTTGCTGCCTTCATCCTGGGTCAGCTGAGCGCAGTGAGATGTGGCAGCAGCTGCTGTCACGCCCCGTGTCCGGAACTGCAGCACGGGGACCAGAACACTCACACATGGTGCAGGGGCCAGCAGAAAGGTGACAGCCCTGGATTTGGCCACAGTGGGGTTTCCAAGCCAACATGTGCATCAGGGAGCTGCATGGCCAGTCCTCTGCAAACAGGGCTGTGCCCTTGGAGGAGCAAAAAGCCCTGGGCAAAGATGCTTAGCTGGTATAAAGGCTAGAAAAGAACTTGGCTCTGAAACCAGGGCAGCCTGCCACTTCCCGCTGTCTGAGAGGCATTGCATCGAGTGATCTCCACACACAAGGAAAGCTGAATGCTTTTGACAGCTAGCCATGCAGACTCCCCACGGATGCTGCAAGCCAAGCCAGCTTTCTCACCGTCTCCCACGGCCCCCCAGTTGTAAGCGTGAAACCAAGCTGGTGAATAATTCTGCTGATGCACAGAAGAGAAAATCCTGTTCTCTCCTCCTGGGGCAGACTGGCAGGGCTAATGGGAGGAAGAGGCTCTGACAACTTGATTTTGTGGCTGAAGTCAGCAGATCTGGCTCCTGGGACACATGGGAACAGGCAGGGAGCAGGAGCCACTTTTGCACAGTCACTTCTCGGAGGCGAGCAGGGCTTCAAAGGAAAAATACTTAGCAGGATGTTGCAACTTGGGAGGAGGAGGGAAAAAACAAGCAAACAAAAAAACCCACAAGCTCTGTAGGGCTGGGAAATGCAGAGTCAAGGAATGAGGTTTCCAAAAAGCTTTTGCTTGGTACTCACATCTCTTGGTGCAGACGAGGTAGCAACGTGAGCTGACGCTGGCGATTCCTGAGGACATTACAGCTCGGTGTGGTCAGCGGGTGCAAGCATGACTTTTGCCTGTCCAATGCAGGGGATGTCCCTGCTCTGCAGCAGGACGGGGCTCCACCGGTGGCAGTGTCACTTAAAGCGGGTGCCAGCAGCCACGGGAAGGAGGGAGTCTCAGCCAGGCATGTGCAAGCACAGACCAAGATAGAGGACCTGGGATTATCCAACAGCCTGTCCAAGCTGCGCGGGTCTATCTTAAAACCCCTCTGGGATCCACAGGCTGGACCTGGGAAACGGGCGAGCATGCACATGTGCAGGTGGCAGTGGGTTGGGTTACTGGGATGTGCAGGATGGACCTTCGTGCCCACATGCTCAGTGGGGAGATGCCAAAAGTTTGCGGGGTGCTTGCCCCAAAAGGGGCAGCTCCCCTTTCCCCCTAATGCTGACACTCGAGCAGCTCTGTAACTCCCCCTGCTGAGGATGGGGCGATCGAAAGCAGAGCACATGGTCATCTCCACGCAGGGCCAGTCTTTTCCAGGTCAGCAAAGACCTCATGGCCATGTTGATAAGCCAGGCTGGTGGAGGAGGTGCCCAGCATGTGTGGTTTTGCCCATGGTAGGCTCCTGACTCTGTCCTCCCCACTTCAAGCCCTGCTTGAAGTCCAAGTGACAGGAAACCTGGCAGCTCCCAGAGGCCATCGTTGCCTGCTGGGGGAGCTAAAAGCAGGCTCCAGGAGGGAAGTGGTTTGGAGGGCGATGTTTGTCGGTGATGAGCACACCAGCCACGCTGTGGGAGCTGTGTGGCAGCTGGAGCTGGCAGCCAAGCGCCTGTCCTGCTTGTTTTGGCTGACTTCAGAGACCTCTGGCTTTTCCTAGTAGCACTTGGATGTGCCGGTACTCAGGAGACCTGATCGGGCACATTCAGACAACGCCAAAAATATCTTCCTTGCAGGCAATAGAGGCAAAGGGGAGCCAGCAGCTGGGCTCCCCAAGAGACAAGGGACCAGGCTGCAGAGGGATGGTTGTTTTGCTTGGGCTTGCTCACTGCCAGCCAAAAATGCATCCTGTGGAGCCCCCGCAGTGGCACATTTAAGGTGACCCCAGATGGGCACCAGGTCTCAGCTACGGAGTGGATGAGAGGCTAGGCCTCCTCACTTTCTGTGGTGCAGGGTGTCCCAGCTGAACATGGGTTCACGCTCTCGGGGGAGCATGAACCCTTGCCTCCTAACCAGCTGTGCTGGCTGTCGCGGCAGGTACCTGGCGAAGCTGTCTTCAGTGGGGAGCATCTCCGAGGAGGAGACCTGTGAGAAGCTGAAGGGCTTGATCCAGCGCCAGGTGCAGATGTGCAAGAGGAACCTGGAGGTGATGGACTCAGTGCGGCGCGGAGCCCAGCTGGCCATCGAGGAGTGCCAGTACCAGTTCCGCAACCGCCGCTGGAACTGCTCCACGCTGGACACCCTGCCTGTCTTCGGCAAGGTGGTAACACAAGGTGAGCCAGGAGGACACGTGCCTGGGGTGCTGCTGCATGGGGGAATGGCTACAGCAGCAGTCCGGTGGGCTGCAGGCAGGTTTTGCTTGCTTGCCCCTGAGCCAGCGGCTAGGGAAAGTAGGGAACAGCTCTAGAGTGTTGGATCTTGGGGCCAATGGGTCTTCCCCGGGCATTTCAGCAGGGCTCTTTTGTGTTTGGACAGCATATCCAGACCCCTGCAGTTCCTCAGCTGCTGGGTGCTTCCTCTCCCAAACCTTTTTCAAGCCCAGTGGGTGCCCATCACATGGAGTCACCAGCCCAGGTGAGCTGGTGAGCTCTGGACCTTTTACAAAGACATGACAAGTTCGAGCAGGGCCCTAAAGTCACCCTGCGGTCTAGTCTCTGTCCTGCCAAGCCCAGGAGCTTTGCTCCACGAAGCCGCGGCTGCAGCGGGATGCTGGATTTATTTGGTCTCTTCTCCGGGCAGCGCCGAAGCGGTGACTGCTGCCAGACTGGCGTGCCACTCTTGAGCGGAGCCGTCTGTGGGCGAGACCTTGGGAGGACAGCCCTCTGCCGCCCGATACGAGTAAAACACACAGCAGCTGGACCCTCCAAGGAGAGCATCATCGCCCGCCACCACCCAGCTGCCAGCCTTCAGGGGGGATTTATGGCCAGGGCAGCCCCCAGCCCCTCCGATCCCAGCTGCACGCAGGCGTCCCGGATGCACGGGGCTGTGATCAAACCAAGCAAGGACCTAGAGCATCAGGGTGAGGAGACAGAGGAGAAAGCCCCTCTGCAACCCCTGGAGACCACCGAAGCGGCCCTTGCCTCTCCTCGGGTGCCACTGCCATCTCTGATGCACCGTCTCAATTCCCATCCCGGGACCCATAGACCAAAGCCTCCCCCCCGCCTCCTTGTTTGACTTTCCTCCCCTCAACACAGGGGTGAAGATCTCTTCTTGTGAAGGTTCAGGGACTGGAAATACCAGAAATACCAGAAACTAAAAGTCGTCTCTTTTTAGGCAGCCACAGCACAAACCGACCAACACGATCCTACTATTAACCTCGATTAACTTGGAGGCGGTTCAGTCCCCGCGCTGGCTGGGTGCTCCCCAGCCACTGCTGCCCGGGCCAGATTACAGCTGGGCCACCAAAGTAGCTGCCCTCTGTCCGACCGGCAAGCCAGGGTGATGTCTGCTCGCAAGCCATTCCCCCTCTACCCCTAGCATGGGACTACCCCAAATGCCAACCTTCCTTGCTCCAAGATTGAGGCTCTGTCCTCAACTGGCCTCGGAGGATAGTGGGGATTTGGGTTTTGCAAGAGCTGATCCCTGGCTACACTGCCCTGTGTGTTTACGCCCAGGGATGTCCCCTGATTTCCCAAACAAGCTCTTCCTAACTGTGTGGCACCACATAGGTGCAAGAGCTGGGAAGCAGATGCACCCTGAGGACCAGTGTCATTTTGCAAGGTGCTTTGGGAGCGGAGTGGGGTTTTGCAGGGTAGTTTGGGAGGTGCTGGGAGCTACAGGACCCTGTGTGAGAGGATGGCAAGGATCTGCAGCAGCAGGGCTGTTCCTGGATGTGGCGAGCAGCCAACTGTTTTGGATGCAGGAGGGATTTCATGGCAGAGGTGCCCTGCAAGCACCAGGCAAGACAGCCTCTCCATATAAGATCTGAAGAGCTCTCCCCACATTGGCAATACAGCCTTTGCATCTCCCTCACTGCCAGGTTATAATTTGCCCATTGCATTCATGTTTTTAACCTTGTGCAGCATCTCCCGGCCCCTTCACTATTGGCAAGACAGGGCTCTCACTGCTGCAAACGATCTCCCAGCACCAAGGTGTCTCTGCTGAGACTGGTCCAGGCTTGGCAGTAAGCAAATAGCATCCCTGGTAGTGGGGAGGATGGGTGTCCTGCACAGGGAACCCCATCTTGGGAGGAAGGGACAGAGCAAAGGGCTTGACTTGATAGTTCTGCATAGCATGTTTTGCCAAGAGCCAGTTTTCAGACCAGCTTTTCAAGGGGGTTTATGTGCAACACCAGCGTTAGGAGGAAAGAGGAGCCAGAGACACATGCAACAGCCCACCAAGGGTCTTCGGCCACCTGGCCACACACCCTCCAGAAAGCCCTCTCGCGTGCCTCAGGCTTGCTGCCACATTTCCCACCATCGTTTGTGCTGTTGCAGGGACGCGGGAGGCAGCATTCGTCTATGCCATCTCTTCAGCAGGGGTGGCCTTCGCAGTGACCCGAGCCTGCAGCAGCGGCGAGCTGGACAAGTGTGGATGTGACCGCACGGTACAGGGGGGCAGCCCACAGGGTGAGCATGCACAGGGGGGCGGCCGAGCAGGGATGCAAAATGAGACAAGCATGGAAATGCCCACTCTGGAGCCAACCAGAAAGAAGGAAAAAGTTTTTTTTAAAAAAAACAACTCCCGTTAGTCCATGTGAGTCCCTCAAAAAGGCATCTGGGAGCATCGCCCATGGGGCAGAGAAAGCATCTTGTCCATGTGCGCCCCCAGGGCCACACTCCCCAGCTTCCCGAGTCCCCTAGGCAGCCCAGCCTCGTGGGTAGCAGGACAGAAGGTGGGGGCAGGTCAGCTCTGTTTTAGCAAGAGCAGGGCTGGACGGGACGAGCAAGGCAGGCTGGCTGTTATCTGTCTCATCTGTGCTCTCTGCCTTAGGCTTCCAGTGGTCAGGCTGCTCCGATAACATCGCCTACGGCGTGGCCTTCTCACAGTCCTTCGTTGACGTCCGCGAGAGGAGCAAAGGGGCTTCTTCCAACAGAGCGTTAATGAACCTCCACAACAACGAGGCAGGGAGGAAGGTAATGGTGAGGAGGAAACCTGGGCAGCTGGTGCGGCTCTGCAGCATCCCAGCTGGGCTCTGCAGCAATCGCTTGAGCCTTTTTGGCTTCATTTAATTCCATCAGCTCCCATACATCAGCACTTCTTTCTGCACAACCCTTCCAGACCCCCTACGTTGCACCCTTCTTCCTGTGTCCATCCCAAGCTCACGGTCCCATCTCATTTCTTGTGTCTGTTCCTCCAGGCAATCCTGAACAACATGCGGGTGGAGTGCAAGTGTCACGGCGTGTCAGGCTCATGTGAGTTCAAGACGTGCTGGAAAGCCATGCCCCCCTTCCGCAAAGTGGGCAACATCCTGAAGGAGAAATTCGACGGTGCCACGGAGGTTGAGCAGAGCGAGATTGGATCCACCAAAGTGCTGGTACCCAAAAACTCCCAGTTCAAGCCACACACAGACGAGGACCTCGTCTACCTGGACTCCAGTCCCGACTTCTGTGACCACGACCTCAAGAATGGGGTGCTGGGCACCAGCGGCCGGCAGTGCAACAAGACCTCCAAGGCTATCGATGGCTGCGAGCTGATGTGCTGTGGCCGGGGCTTTCATACGGACGAAGTGGAGGTTGTGGAAAGGTGCAGCTGCAAATTCCACTGGTGCTGCTCTGTCAAGTGCAAACCCTGCCATCGGGTGGTGGAAATCCATACGTGCCGGTGATGCACGGAGGGGAGTGCCCATCCATCCCCTCTCTAACTGACCCTGCTTCTCCCTTGCCCCACGGCCAGGACTGAGGAAGTAACCCAGATGCTGCAGGGAGAGCGCAGCTCTTTACAGAGACAGAGCCCCAGAGGAAAACAGATTTTAAAGAAAAAAAATATTTAAAGTTTAAAAAAATTGATCATTGTTGGCTTTTGTTTTGTTTTGTTTGCTTGCTTTATTTATTGCTGAAGCCAGAGCCCCTCGGTGTCCTGTGCCAGCAGGGACATGTCTGCTCCCGGCAGCTGGCTGGAGACCTGCGTGATGCCTGCTCTCATCGCATGAGCTCCTGCTGACGCCAGAGCATTGCAAAGAAGGACGTGTTTAAGCCGAGGCTAGCATTAGGCACTCAGTATCTTCTATCACAATTATTTTTATTTGTTTAAGGCATGCGCTGAGCACCCCAGAGCACTGCTTGGCTTGGCTGAGCCTCAGGATGTGATGGAGCACAGTCAGCACGTGCAGCCAGGTGCATTGCAGAGGATGAGCAGGTGACAATGGGGTGGCAATGTCCCCAGGAGTTAAGCTCAATGCAGGGAGAGCCCATCCAGGGCCATTAGTATATGAAGGGGACGTGGGACACTCTTGCATCCCCTTGTTGTGCGATGGCCTCCTGGGCATTGGATGGATTTCAGAGTGGCCACTCTGATTTACAGAAGCTCCTCAGTGGCTGCCCAGGGCTGTCCAAGGACACAATGTTCCCACCATGCTCCCCTTCCCCTTGCAAGCCCCCTTCTCCCTTCACTTCTCCAGCATCCTGTTCAACAGGAGACCGTGAAGAGGGTCCAGGGAGGCCATGGTACCTGCAGTCCAGTGACTCTTAATGGAGCTGGGAGCTGATGGGAGGAAATCCCAGGGAATTTCTTTTCCTCTGTCCCATAATTGCCCCCACCTTGCTCACCAGCATCCCGCAACCAGGTCTCTTCTTCCTCCACATGCCTATTCTCCACACCGGGTGTGGGCTCTGGGGACAGTCACCATCCCATTGGCTACTGAGAATAGCAAAATTATAAAGCAGAGCAATTGCCAGGGATGGGGGAAAGATGCTGCTACGGGGAAAGGCAATGTTTATGCTCTGCCGTTACCCTTGGGCAGTGGGAGAGAAGGGCTGAGCCCGAGGGATGCTGCCATGCGTGCCCCGACCACCAGGATTTAGTGCAGCAGGGCCCCAGCTGCCCTGTCTCACTCCCAGCAGGCTGGCCTGGAGTGATGCCATGAGGATAACGCGCTGTCCTACCCGCTCCGGCTTCCCCTCCGCCTGGGATCGGGTTAGTGCAGAGTCCTTGCTGCCGGGCTGCAGGACGAAATATTTGGAGAACTAATAAGCAGAGGGGCACTGCGAGGGGAGGTGGAAAAGCAAACCAGTTCCTCTCTCCCTCACCCACTTGTCTGCGAGTCGAGAGGCAAAAGGGGAGCAGAGAAAAACCTCAAAATGGCACCTCGAGCCAACAGGAACATCTGCCTGTGGTGCAACGGGGAGCCCTCCTGTGCAAGCTGGGACCTCCCTTCGTGGTCCAGAAAAGCCCGGAGCTGTGACCATCACCCTCTGGGCTGGAGGAGGAGGTCCTTGCAAACCTGCAGTCTTGTTTTTCTTCCTTGCTTCATCTTCAGAGGGGAAAGGTTGGGGGAACACGCAGACATACGTTAAATCCCGTCTGGGCTGTGGCAGTGATGGGCTGGGGGAGAGTCTGTGGTCGCTGGAAGGTCTCCAGACACCATCCGGCTGGAAGGCTGCTGACAACTGACTCGAAGCAGCATGGGGTGAGGGAGGTTTGCTCTTGAGGCATCCCCCCTACACTCCCCGTCTGCCTCCCTCCTGCCCGCCTGGCCCTAGCTCCAAAAAAAGCTTCAGCAAAGGGTGCCAGGTGGTGGGAAGCTGACAGCCAGGGGAGACCCCAAGGTGGAGCCACCATGGGTTGATCCCTTCAGTGCAAACCAGAGATCTCACCAGAGCAGCGCAGAGCAGGGATTGCCTCTCTCAATGGCTCAGTTGGCCAAAGGTGCAGTATTAAATCCTCAGGGGGCAATCTACGCTTCACTTCCCCGGCTCCATCTCTTTAGCCCCCCAAGGATGCAAGTTCTTAAGTACCTTGGAGACTGTTCCTCCTCTTCCCAACTCATGCACAGGAGGCCACAGACCTCAGGCCACTGGCCAAGTTTTCGGCTCGTTGTCCATCTAGGATGAGGGCCAAAGCTGAACAAGACAATCCAGATCAGTGTGGAGATAATCTCTGCGCATGGGATTTTTTTCAAGCTGCGATGGAAGCTGAGTCCTGTAAATATCACCCAGAGATACCCTGGCTCCGCAGCACTCTGGGTCTTCTCACAGCTGTAAATTTCAGCACTGGAACAGGGCAGAGGGGGTGGGTGTGTGTGTCTGTGTGTGTGTGTGTGCGTCTGTGTGAAACCAGCACGTGCTGCAAATACCTAATAGTTGCTGGCCTCCTCCCAAAAGTCCATGCCAAGGAGGAGAGGTGCCCACGTGGTGCCTCTTGACAGTGTAAATGGGACGCTAAGGCTGTCCTTGTTCCTCCTCCTGTATCTTCTCGGGAGATGCTGGTGTTTGGACCACAGGCTGCATCCCTGCTTTCCCATCAGTGGAAGGAGAGCTTGCTTGCTAATCTTCTGCCTTAACCACTTGACACACTGCTGGCTTAAGAGGCCACTTATCTTAGATTTCAGAAAGTCTGCGACTTCCTCCTGTCGAGAGGGCACTGATATTCATCTGCTTACAAGAGTGCTCTCCTCCCCTGCCCGCAGCCCACAGCTGCTATGTGTGCTGCTGGAAACATCATGCCAGTGGTCTCAAGGGGCGTTTGAGCTGGGAGAGGGCAAGAACAGCCTGTAGATGCAGAGTCAGGGACCTGCCCCCTCTTGTCTCCATCCCTGTGCTGTGAGGTGCTGGATTTGGAGGGAATGTGGTGCCAGATCCCCACCACGCTCCAAGCTGCCCCCAGCCAGCGCACTTCCGTTGTCCTTCCACAAGCCTGAGGCACTCAGCTGCACCTTTTCATGCTGTTCCCTACGGTCTGGAGCTGCTCACTTCAGCACGGGCTGCTGCTGGGTCCAACTGCACTAATACTCTGCCTTGTCTCCTTTCTTTAGTTGTAGCTCTCCATTTTTGTGCTCTCTGAGCTAACCTTTCCACAGGGTTCACAGTAAAACCAATGGCTTCTCTCACTTCGGCCTCTATGGGTGGCAGGGGTTGAGGGCTATATTTTTAAATGTAACCACTGTTGCAGAAATAGGATGGTAGGATGGGAGAAAACGAGTCCCAAGCCTCCGAAAACCCTTCCTTCAAACAGCTCCCCTCTTCCCATGGTGGATCCCATCCCACAACCTTCCACCTCCATCGCTTCCCCTCCCCACTCCAGCGTCAGCCCCAGGTGAGGTCTCCACTCCCCCACAGCACCTCCCAGCGTGGTACTGAAATGAAGATGTGCTTCATCCCTGTGTTGAAACAAGGTAAACGGAGATGCCAGCTTCTCTGCAACCGTGGACACAGCAAGACACTCGTGTCCTCCTCCTCCAGTGCCCCCCACCCACTCAGCCTGTCCCCTATGTCCCCCATGCATCCAACAAGATCCCACTAACCCTCTCCCCAGCACTGCATCCCTCCACACACTCATTCCTGTGCCAGCCCCACAGGCTCAGCACTCAGTCCTCTTCCTCGGGCCCCTCAACACCCTCTCCCTGGTGAGCTCATCTCTCCTCCAAGGACTCGCAGGCCGACGTCTCCACCCTGCCTCTCCCGCTCATAAACCTTCCTGGATGCCCCACTGCCAACTCGAGATCATCGTGCAAAAACAGGACATCCCCTCCAAGTCCTCCCCACCCTTCTCCAGCAGATGGGTAACTCCATGACTTTTTCCCATTCCTCAAACTCCCAAATTCACCACCATCTTCTGTTCCTTCTTTTTTCTTCACCTTTTCTCCTGGAAAACCCACCCCATGTGTCATGTACCTTCAAGCCCAGCTATTCCATGCTCTGGGCTTCATGTTTGCCAACTCTCCACCCTTTGGTCTGAGCACAACATGGCTAAGCACATGGGCAGAGCTGATATTTCTCTCCAGCTGTTTTGGACACATCACCCTTGTGCCCTTTACTGGCCATGAACACTTTCATCACTCCCAACTATCTCATCCTCCCTCCACAGGCATGCTCAGCCTCACCCACCGCTCTCTTTGCAAAGCAATTAAATCACCAGGGATGGCATCAATAGTGCTCACACAGAGCATGAATTAGTGCTTGCATCGCTTCCCTCCCTTACACCGTCACCGAATGTAATAGCAACTCCTACTGCATATTCTTGCAGTGGTGACCACAGTAATTTTCCTGTATCTCCTGCTCTCCCTTTACCCACGTAAATTTACCAGCTGGTTATACGGAAGCCAGCTGATGGACACAGCAGGAAACAAGAGCCTAGGACCACTGAGAAAAGATGCTTTAAGGATGGGATGGTGTCTCTCTTCATGGGCAGATGGCACCAGAGGATGAGTCCTCCTTATAGCTGCCACGTCACGGGAATTGGAAATGATGGGTCTCACCTCAGTCCAGCATAAGAGCACCCACGCTGGGGTGACCACTACTCCCATCTACACTTGCTGAAGATGTCAGCAGTGTCTTGGCCACCCCGGCACTGCCTCCATCAGCCCCGAAGCTGCAGCAGAAGGCCATGCTGAAGGACGCCCAGAGGAGCAGAGCCTTTGACAGCAGTGTGATCCCGTGACAGCGGGAGGGCGTCCAGCCAGCGCTCCTCAGAGAGGCCTCCCGACCCTGACTGCCAAAATCCTGCTTTAAGTACAGGAAAATAAATTGTGCAACCTGCCTTAGACTGGATTGTAACACCCAGTGCAGGCAGAGGGGAAGGAAGGGGCAGAAGCTGGGCTGAGGATCAGGCCCCGCATCTCGGCAGTTAGGCTGGACCATGCTAACATCTGGCGCTTGAGCAGCGCCTGCACCAGGCGCTCCCCCTCCTTGTCTCTCACTGGTATGCCCGGGATGTTTCTGCAGCCACAGAGCCCCTCCTCAGGGGTCCCAGAGATGTGGGCACACACAAGCCCCATCCTTGTGCCTGTGCTGGGACCTCAGGAGCCAGTAGCTCCCCTAGGCTGGCCTCCTGACCTGGCAAGACGTTCCTCCTCCCATCCCAAATCTGATCATTAATATTTCCTCGAGCACATGAGCAAGGCGTGTTGGCTGGGTGAGTCTCCATACCACTGCAGATCCCCAACCTGCCCTGGGCAGTGCCTCAATGCCAGACACTTGGTCCAAAGCAGCCAAATCATACATCAGGGGTCCTCTCCTTCCAGATCTCCATCAGCCACCAGTGAAAGCACAAATCGCAAGCCTTAATTAGAATCAGTTGCTCAGCAGTGAAAAAAAAAAAAAAAAACAAAAAAACACTCAAAAACCCTGTTGAGGTTGTTGAGCCCACTTGTCCCTTTGGCTCTGATCTACGACAGTTGTTGCACTACCGCAGCTTTGCTCCCAAAATTGCAGCCACACGAAGCAGAGGCAAGACAGCATAGAAATATCTGTGTGAGCTCCCTCATACACACACCACAAGTGAGGAGTATTATAGCCAGGCATAGTAAGAAGGGGTTGGAAAATGCAATGGCCTGTCTCTTCAGATCTCTCAGCCTCCCTGAGCTGGGTGGTAGCCAAACTCAGGCCATGAGAAGGTCTCACCACTGCCTCCACCCCTTTCCAACTGAAGGCTATCAAGCAGGGCTGCAAAGCAGGCAACCACTGGTCAGATAACCTCCCTTCACAAGTGACTACTGGTGTACAGACCAGGAACCGAAACCATCATGGCTGGTAACCTCTCTCACCTGCCAGGTGCCTAGAAGATGGTCTCATAGAGGTACACACACCCTTTGCCAGAACAGGACCACTGCTCACCAAGCAGGAGCTCAACAGAACTGTGACATCTTCCCCACACCATAACCTGAGAAGCTGTCAGCTTCCCCAGTTCCCATCTTCTGGCCTGCAAGATGATTTCAACTACATGTATGTACAAGCATTGCTTTGCTGGTCCAAAACAAGAGATGCACTATCTGCTCCCACCACATGTCAAGGAACCTTCAGAAAAATTGCCATGGCCAAGAAAGGATGTAGGACACCAAAAGTGCTACTGCATCTTCCCTCTATCTATGGTTTCCACCAAAGAAACCCAAGAGACTCAGCACCTGACAATGCATTTAATTTACAGCCTCAAAACCTCAACTTTCCTGAAGGAGAGAAAGTTGGGGTGTGGAGGTTTATCAGCAAATGGCTCTTGAACCCAAGAATTAGAAATTTAAAAGGGAGTTTTCAGCCTGCTTCTGAAAAAGATAGTTCAGGCACCCTGTTGTACTGCAAAAAGTTGCTTGCTGAGCTACCATCCAGGAAGGAAGTTGTGCAGAAAATTAAATGTGGCAGGATTATAGATGCCTTCAATCTTGAAACTTGGCTATAAAACAAGACGTCCAAGAAAGACCACAGAAATATAGAACATTTTCAGAGCAGTGCTGGGGTCAAGGCACTGTGGTTTATATGCAGCTCAGTTGGAAGAGTGAAAAAATCTGGAATTCTGCAAAAAAAAGAACATCAATATTCGTGCTGCCTCACAGAATTACCAGGGGTAACAGACCTTGCACAGACAAGCTATCTGAGGCCAACCACAGAATGACTGTCAGCTCACAGCCACTTCCAAGGACACCATGAAGATGTTCTGAGTCTCTACCTGCCGCAAGATATTTAACTTATTTTGCACGGTAACAACACTCTCCAGGCTCATAGGGAGGCTTTAGGAAATGCATCTCAGAAGGCTTCATGGTGCAGCTTTCTATTCTATTCTCTCTGGAAAGTCGGAGGCAGGCGAACTCCAGCACTTCATCTTTTGCTTTATTAGCAATGAGCCATGCTTCCTTCCACCTGGTTTGCTTTGTTTTGGAGCAGGCTTGTTCCAAGTCCATCAGTAGACCTCGCTACATCTGTGGTAATAAAGACAAGTGGGGAATGAGTGTGGAAGAGGACCTTTTGCAGCTCCAGGGCTGCCTCTCACAAATGTGGAAGCTGGTGTGATGGTACTGCATCTTTGCTGTTTCATCAAAGCAGAGAGAAGAAAGACACCAGGTCTGGATGGAAAGCAGGATGAACGAGTAACCAAGGGGGCAAAAGAAGGAAGAAAAGACACAACGCACAGCACAGCAGGAAGATGCACACTCTCAAGGGGACTGGGACCACGAGGGGGAGAGTGGGACAGACAGGACCCTCAGGATGCAATTAAGCAAAACAAACTTTGAAATGAACACGGGGAAAGGCAGAACAGCCAAAGAGAAACAGCAGCAGTGGAAGCCCTGCAGATAGCTCACTGGGGACTTGGCCTGGTGTAAGCGCTCTGCTTTCTGTGGCCAGCTGGAAAATCTGCAGCCGTTTCATTTCCACCAAGAAACCCAGAACACCTGGGAAAGCCTCAGAGCTGAATTAGATGCAAAATAAATCAGTCCTTTGTGTCTTTTTTTCTCAATAAAGTCACTTTGCCATCTCATTTTCCACGTGCCACAGCTAGGAAATATCAGGCTGACAAAGAAGCACACTGGGATGATGGTACACCTTGGAGTCCTTGCCCTGGGTTGCCTCAGATTCAGGAAGTCGATGCATCAATTACACTCCGCTCTTGCACTTTTTCCTTTTACCTTCTCTTGGTTAGAGAAGGCTGGTGTATACTGGTGTACCTGCAAACCACACAGAGATTTGAACACAATCCTGGTCTCCTTGGTGAGTGTCAAAGGCACAGAAGCCCTGACAAGAGAGGACAGTCACACAATGGGAGAGGATCTTCCAATACCATGGCTGTGAGGGAGCTGCCAACCTAAAGGCTTTAGCAGGTGAAGATGCTGGAGGCGACAGCATACCATCTAGAGGAGCAGAAGTGAGGACAAATACATGGCTGAGGAGGCAAATGGAGATTTTGGAGCTGGGGAGCCTGTCCAGGCAGAAGGCTCAGGGCAGGGGCAGCAGTGGAGGTGCTGCAACTTCCCCAAGCCCTCTCTGAGTTTCTCAGCCAGCATGAACTGGAAACTTCCCAGAACTGGGCAAACAGCCCAGGAGAAGCTGAGCTCTGGACTAGTGAGGATGGTGCCTGGAGTGCAGATGAAGCCGAGGTCGTAAAAGCCAGTTAAGAGTGAGGGCAGTGGGACAAATCTACTTGAAATCTTCCTGCATGGCTGTGCCACAGTTGTAAGAGCAGCCCTTCGGAGGTGCCCAAGCCCTCTTAGCAAAGGTTTCCCAGCTGCATCCCCTGCATCTTCCCACGGTGCCAAGACCCATCTGCCTGTGTGCCTCCCAATGAAGACGACACCTCAATGCTATGGAGGCAAGAGCAGAAGAAGGTGCTTGGTTGGGTAGGTGGAGAACAGTTGTTCTGTCACTACTGTAGAAAGCGCTCAGCCTATCGGAGATTTGGGGAAACCCAATTCTGCCATGGGGCTGAGCACCCGCAGCCCAGCACACAGGAGGAGGAAGGGAAGGATCCCAGCACTCCTTCAGGGATGGCACTGGGTGTTTCGCAGGTCATCTGAGCACAATGGCCATTTCCAGGGATGTTCTTGGGCACAATAACAGACTCTGCACATGTTTTTCCAGCCAAACCCAGCTCGGGAGGGTCCATTCTGTGCCCTGACACACTAGAGGCCCTGAGCTTAATTCTGAAAGTACAGTAAAAATCCCCTCTAATAAACAAATTCACAATGGTCTTAATAACGCCAATCCCCTTTTTTTTCCCTCTCTAGCAACCAATGGGGAACCCACCTCAAGCTGTTTTTTCCCCATCCTATTTCTGTCTCCATCTCCCATTTCCTTCTATCCAATATTACCTTCCAAATTCCAGCTCTGATCCTCAGATAATGCGAACATATTGCATTGCTTTACAAACTGTGTTATTTTATCCCTTTCACCTGCCACTTTTCTTTTAGATAAACACTCCTAACTCCCAACATATCACTTTAACTCTTTGACTGTCACTGGAAATTGAACTAGCGGACACCTTCACAGGGGAAATTCTTTCCTCTCCTTTTCTTCTCTGTTTTCTGCATTAAGCCAAGCAAAATCTCACCTGCCTTAGCACTGTCTTCAGATCATTTTACTTAAGCTCTGCCTAATAATTTCACCAACTTCTAGGGTTATTGTATCTGTCCAGGCTGGACTTGTGGTGTAAAGCTGTCTTAATCACAGCTCCTCGTTGAGGACTACTTATTTCCGGCCCCAACCATCACCTCTCAGGATTTGAAGACCCTGAGCTGTGCACAGGATACCAGATTTAGCTACAGGCATGCCCCCAACAAAGCAGGGAGCTGACACATCTCACACCCGTTTCCCATCCCAATACAACAGACATGGACAGCACCATGAGCGGGAGCTAAGCAAAACGCTCCCAAATGAGGAGCATTTTCCTGGTGCTCCTTCCATATCACTGCCAGCACTCAAAGTCCAGCCCTGCCTCATCCTTGCTGTTGGATCTGAGCTCAGAGTTGCTCCAGCATCACCTCTTGCACATCAGCAGCAAGAGCCAGAAGCAAGCCATGGTGGAGCTGGGGAACAACAAAAACATGGGGCAAAGGGAAAAAGTTGCAAGCTAGAAATCTCTTTTTCCCTACAAACAAAAATCAGGAGCACTTCACTCATCACTCGCACATCTATCTCCCTGTTCAGCACGTTGGGCTTAGCTGTGCCTGCCCTCCTCAGGACCCAGATCCACCTCCTGTAATCATGGGATCAGCTTCCTTCAAAACATCTGATCCCCTCAGTCTTCCCAACCTTAACTGCCTTAAAATCTGTTGTCCTTCCCCAAACTTCCTCCTTCAGGATGCTGGACAAAAGGGGGTTTGGGTGGAGTTTGCTAAGGCAGGGCTTTGGCAGGGCAGTCAGCCACCTTGCACACAGTCCCTGCACGGGTCAGAGCCGACAGCAGCCGTGCCGGTGTGCTAAAAGGAGACCAGCACTGAACATCTCCCTCTTCGCCTGCAACAGATGGACCCACAGAGTTCTGCTGAAAATCCCACCTGGGCCAAGTGCTTCTCACTGCTGGGCCACCATGGCTGGCACCCTGGTCCTCTGCCTCCCATGCGCCTCACCACCACCATGTCCACAGTTTGGGTGTCATCCCAGTCCAGATGGGCTATGGGAACATGTCACGCATGGAGCAGGTAAGGTGGCAACGGAGAGAAGCTACCTAGAGCACAACTTTCTTGCTCCTACATGAAAGCAACTCCTGGTATTGACCAGTGGATGCAGCGCTTACTGTCACCTTCCTCCAGGGCCACCCTCACAATCCTTCAGACATCATTTTGGGGGAAAAGAGCCAAAACATGAGGGTCCCTCACTAATGCAGACTGACCTCCTGGCCTCAGTGCTCCACCATGGAGCCAACACATTGCATCCCCTTCCCACCAGCAACACTAAAATCAGAACTCAAGAGCCACCAGTGGAACCAGATGGACTAAAGCTCTGACGTGAGGGATGGCTGGCTGGAAACACCTCACAGTTCAGGGGGGGATCCCAAAGCCCTCCAAAAACTGCTGCTGGCTCCCTTGCCATGAGCCTCAAAAGGCTGCTGGGAGGTGCCTGGGTTAACAGGACTGCTCCACAGACACCCACCCACTCAGCCCAGGGTCACAGCCGATCTGTGTCGCAATGTCTCTCTGAGTCATCCGTTTCCTCCCAGTCACCGAAAATGGCTTCAAAGTTTGCACAGATGGCGCTTAATCCCCGTTTGGACAATGGACGTTTGGGCTTTTAAAGGACAATTACTAAATGAAAGCAGGGGGAGGGAGGGGAGGTGGTGAGGGGTGGGAGAGGGCACAGGCAGGACCACAGGACGGAGGCCAGCAGTGCAGCAAGCTGGGCAGTGCTCAGCATCCAGCAGGGATGCAGGCACTGGAGAAGCAGCCTGGTTTAGCCCACAGAGGCTGAAAGCAACAGTCAATGCTAAATCTCAGCAGGATGAGGACCAGGGGACCATGTCCACCCCCAGGACCTTAGCCTGCCTGGGGCGTTCTGTTCTTGACCTGGCCCTCTCCCTGCACATCACCCTGGGAGTGCCATGGGTCAACAGAATGGTCATGGCTGCATGAAGATGGTGGTAGGGTTGGTGGCCTCTTCCCAAGGCCAGGACAGCATCTGGCAGCCCCTCCTCCTGCCCTAGATCCCACCCAGCTCTGGGAAAGGACATCTCCCCATCCCATCACGGACGGACAGCTACAAGGAACACTGGTGAATTTGGCCTGCTCAGAGGGGAATGATGCTGAACGGTGCTGCAAAGGGAAAGGCTCAGCACCCTATCACATGCACCCAGGGCTTTGGTGGTAGCGTGACTGGAGGTCCCAGAAACACTCTGTACAACACGCAGGGTGGTGCTTTCAAGGCCTCCCCTCGCCTGCCTGCCCTCAGCTGGACTCACATCCAGGTGAGGGAACTGGACCTTTGCACCAGCACCCCAGCCCCAAAGCTATGGCAGGACCAGGTACAGCGAAGGGACAGGGATGCAGGGAGTCAGCCCATGCTTCAGCGAGGGGGAAGCCCTTCTGTGGGGCAAAACCCTCCTTTCCCACCGCTTGTCCTTCCCAGCCACCGGTCCCACCAGTCAGAGCACTGGGGGATTTACAAACAAGCGTGAAGGCAAAACTGGGCTGAAGACAGGGCAGGGACAGCCAGCAGGGCTCAGCACAGGGATTCAGGGCAGGGAAAGCCTCTTCCTCACCGATTTCCCCTCTCCAGCCCAGAAGAGACAACGTGGGGCAGGGAAGGGGGTTGCTCTTTCTCTGCTAAAAGCAGAGCATTGCATCTCAGTACCAGGGCTCCCGAGCAACTGGGTCACAGACAAAAAACCTCCACTCCCTGCAGGTTAAGTGGGGCTGATATAGCCGGGAGAGGGGAGATACCGAGGTCTCAAGAGCCCCGAGCGAAGTAGCACGGGGCCAGCTTTCCTCCCTGGCTGTGCTTGCCATCCTCGTCACGCGTTCGCGTCCGTTTGACAGAGCCCCGCACTTCAGAAGCAATTAGCAGCTGAGTTGAACTAATTCCCCGCGTGGCGTGTCCAACACAAACAGGGCACGCTGGCCTGTGCCCCACACCTCCGCGCGCATTCACCTCTGTTTCGGAGGGCCAGGGTGTCCCTGCCAAGAGCAACACAAATAACCCACTGCTTCTCCAGGTTAAGAGGCAGCCCTGGAGGGCTGGAGCTTGGTGGCCGGGGCCGTGCACGCTGCCGCTGGCTCTGCAGCCGGCAGAAAAGCAGCCTCTGTTAACAGCTGGGGTCAGGACGGAGGCAGGCAACAAGGATTCGTGTATGCGGTGCTTGTCCCGGGAGGGGGGAGAGAAGTGCAAGGTCTGAGGGTGGGCAGTGAGGGAGTCCCAAGCCGGGGAGCAGGGGGGTTTTGGGGTGGAGGGGAGAAGGTACTTGCAAACAGCACCTGCGGGGTGTTTGTCAGCCCCACGGAGGCTCCAGCAGCTGAAATAACAACTTGGGGAAAGGGGGGGGTGGGGGGGGAAAATGCTGCTGGGCCCCCTCACCCCAGCGCTGGTCCCTGGTGCTTGGCTTGGGCACTGCTGGGATGCAGGTCACCACAGGGATCGCCTGATCCCTTCTGGAGCCAGGGATGTTCCCGGGCTTGGTGACAGGCCCTGGCAGTGTTTTGGGACTTACCTAGGGGCTCCTGCTCCTGTTTGAACTTCATGATGCCGCAGCACAAGCAGGGTTGCCAGGCTTTTCTGAGGCGTGTTGTGATTTTGGGTGCAAGAGGTTTGCAGAGTTAAAATCGGGCCCCATCTCTCCAAGAAGAGGATGCAGGACACATTCTGTGACAACAAAGGGACCCAGGCTGCTCACCAGGAGATAAACCCACTGACGGCTGAAGACAGGAGGGGACATGGCAGCAAATCCTCCCCCTTGGCACACCAGCCTGCTCTGGGCCAGCTCTGCTTGGAGCCCTTTGGCACAGGGCACCTCACTGTGGTTGCCAGGCCAGGATGCCACCCACGCAGCCCCGAGCAGGTCAGGTGCAAGCACGCCGAGACAGCCCCAGGGCAGCAGCTGAGCACCCATCGGAGCCAGCACACAAGGAAACATCTTGGGAGTGGTGTGGGAGAGCAGCCGGTGAGGTTACGGCAGCACTGAGCACCATGTCTCGCCTGGGATCAGCATATACTGGGGATGCCAGGTGGCATCGGAGGCTGTGACCCCAGTGTGCCAGCTCCTCCTTAATGTTCACTGCTCCTGTAGATGGGGCTGTATTTATCCCACCCATCATCCATGCCAGGACTCAGCCAGGATCATGCTGGAGGCACCTGCTAAGAGCAGAGGAGACAAAAGCTGCGTCACCAAGCATGAGCCCCACATCCACATCTCCCATGCGTGGCCAGGGACAAACCCTGCCTCCATGGGGTCCCTTCAAGTACACTCGGACAGGCAGGGCCTTGGTTGCCCATCCTGCCCATACTCGTCCAACCAGCCCCATGACCCAGCACATCCCCTCTGCAGAAGTCAGGCTCGCACAGCCTGTCTAGACAGGGAGACTGACTTCTTCAAGAGTCACAGTGCGCACACCAGCCTTTGGCCCACAGATGCTTTGTCTCCTTCTGTGAGCAGAGGTCTGTCCAGCCCCTGGTCTGTCCAGCCCCTGTTGCAACGCATGGCTGGAGATCCACCCCAGCGGAGCGCTGCCTTGCTCTGGACACGTTCCCACACGCGCTGCAAAGTCACAGCCGCTGCCCCAAGCAGGCGATGGAAAGGTCCTGGGGTCAAGCTATTAAGCCTCCTATCTTTTTAAACCCGTAAGCTGTCCTGTGATCTTGGCCAGGCATCCCCGTGCTGGAGCCCACGGCAGGGAGGGAAAGGGGTGTTCAGCGAACGATGCCTCGTGCAAGCGCCCCATGGAGCCAAGGACTCGGGGCTGCCAGGACTGGGGGGGGGGAGTGGCAGGAGGCGGAGGGCTTGGGGGGCTGCCAGTGGGCTGGGAAGGCTCCACAGCACAAAGCAGCCCCTTTTCCACCTCTGCCCAGCCCTTGGGCTCCTTTCCACCATGTCTGCGTGCGCCCAGCAGCTTCCAGCCCCTGAATGCATCCACAAAGCCACAGGAGAGGAAAACGCAAGGGGGCCAGGGCAGAGGCTAGCGGATGGATGGGGTGGAGGGATGCACGTTTTGGCCTCAGCAGGAGAGCCAGCCGGCTGTACCTGGCACGTCCAGGCTGTTCTTGAGCACTTACCCCAGACAGCAGGGCTTGGCCCGCTGCTCAATGTCTCCTCCGTGTATTCCACTGCTCCAGAGTACTCAGCAGCTGGGATTTGGCTGCTGCCACATCCCCAGGGTCTCATGCTCAGCAGGGTGGGCAGGAGGAGGAAAGAAGCCATAAAAAGTGAAGCATGCCCTGAGACAGGCTATATGGACACCACACCAGTGCCAGCTCATTTCAGGGATGTCATGGAGGCAGGAAAACTCCTAGGACATCTACCCACCAGATGTCCACCCTACCTATGCAAGGTCTTCCAGGACAAGTAAAGAGCCAGGGCCATGGAGCAACAAACCTCCAAAAGCCAGGAATGAACAGGGCCTGCCTCGCAAACTCCAGCCCAGCTGAGTCTGACCCAGCGCCCTCTGCCACCAGCGGTGCCGCCAAGCAGACTTCTACCCCAGCATCACCACAGCTGCAGATAGGACACACAAAGTGTATTGCCACCCACTGATGTCCCTTGAAACCAGGGACCTGCTGCAACCACTGCCCAGGCTCGGGAAAGCTTGGATAAACCAATGCTTCCATTTTGTCTTGCTTCCCCAGCTGCCAGCATCTCCCCAAAACAGAGGAGAGCTTCCCAGCCAGCCCTTCTGAGATGCTGACACACAGGCAGCCAGGTCTCAGCCTCTGCAGTTGGCTGTGGTGTGGGTCCCTGGTCCTTCAAGCTCTGACAGCACCCGGAGTGACCAAAACAATCCTTTTTGTCACTGCAGAGACAAATGTCGTGATCGACAAATGTAAGTACTCCTTCTGTCCATGTCTGTGCCTTCCAACCAGCCTCCAGGAGGGAAGCAGGCAAGGAGCCAGAGCTGGCAAGCTAAGCTAGCAGGTTCAGGGGCTTTTTGGATGGGACAGTGTCAAAAGACTGACAGACCCAGCTGCATACCAGAGCCTTGGTTCTCTGAGCTGCTCCCAGAAATGAAAACACAGTGACGTAGACCTTCCTAAACCAGCACCCCGGTCCTGAGACGCTCCCATGGGTCAGCAGAGCCAGCGGAAGCTCCTCCAGTGTGGTTTGTTTCTGCACCTTCATTCCCCAAGACTCCAGGTCCCGGTGTTGGTCTTCAGATACAGACATCACCCATGGAAAGCCACAGGATTGCCTGGGTACCCAGGAAGGAGCCTTGGTTCCCCCCCAGCTTTCTTAGGGTGCCTTGGGGGTAAGCCACTAAGAGGGAAGGGGGTCTGGCAATGAACACACAGCACACAGAGCCTCCCCTACAACTCCAGCCCTGACAGGACCCACAGGGTGCACTCTGCTCCCTCCAGCCTGACATCTTGCTAACTCCACCCAAGACAGTAATAGAACGCAACTGGTGCGGATAGGGAATAATACGGCTGTAGCTCTCAAGCTTAATTATCTGCACGCGATTAGATCTTGCCCCTTGAAGGCAGGGGACAGGCAAGGAAGGGAAACCTGGCTTCGCTGACGACACCTGCGTAGAGCAAGCCTGAAGCAAGTCCCGGGCTCTGGGGCTGGGCTGCAATTCCTGCCGGGCAAGGCAGGCAGCAGGCTCACCTGCACCTCCAATGAGCCTGGGTACCACAGGATTTCAGCCACTCTGAGCACCGCCATGTTGGCAACACCCCTCCACAAGCCCACGTGCAAGTCCTTCCCCAGATGGAGAGCTGGGAAAGGGCGCTGAACATCACCTCTGGCCACAGCAATGGCACCGCTGGGTGACTCAAAGTGATTTCAGAGACTGCCGTCACCTTGGAGCTCCCCAGGGCAGAGATGGACAGTGCCCCATCCCCCTTCCCATCCTTTGAGGCAGCACCCCAAGGCACTTTAGGAAGGGTGGCCAAAGCCTAAGCTAAGCCCCCAGCATCCTAGCCACACGTCAGGGATGTCCATCAGCAGATCCCCTGCTCCCTTTTGCAGGCACAGGACACGAGCAGCAGGTTGAGTGAGCAACATGCTCATTTCACAGTGTGCTGTGCTAATTTTTAAACACCACAATAGTAAATTGAACCTTTTGCCGAGATGGAGCCTACCACGTAAACTCAGTTATCTTTAGCAACCAAACCTGCAATCTCCCCAGAGAATGGAATCAGGTCTGTTAGACCAGGACTATTGTTTTCGAACCCAAATTGCTGTTGGTCGCAGGAGGGGAGAGGAGGCAGAGATCTGAGATTGTTCATTGTCTGGGTGGGTTTGTTAAAGAGTTTGACAGATTAACCCATGCTGGAGCCAGGCTGGAGCCAAGCCAGAAGGAAACTAAAAGGGAGCAGAGCAAGGGGTAGACACTTAAAATGAGGGAGGTCAAGGCTGGAATCAAACTCTGGGTACTCCTCCCTGACCAGGCAAAGCAGGGACCCCACCGCAGGCATCCAAGGAAAGACCAGGGTAAAAAGTAGATGCCCACAGCACCGTGCTAAGGCTTTCCTGCAGTCACAACCAAGTTCATCACTGAAGGGCAACGCAGGCACTGCGTGCACTCTAGGCATGCCCCATTAGCACTGTGGATGCATCACACGGCCCAGACCCTTCCCCCCATGCCTCCCAGGGTTAGGAGTGCATCTGAACACCCACTTCAGATCAGGCAGCCCTAGGGCGAATCATCCCCCATCACATCTGCAGACAGGGCTGGGGAACAGGACAGGCTTGATCAGGGCACGGGGTCAAAGCTCACATTTCCAAAAGCCCCCTCGAGCAACACAGTCCCATCTTCAAAAGCAATACTGCTTTCTAGGCACGGCAGCTGAGCTCTGGCCAGACACCGCAGCCAGATTTCCAAAGATATTTCAGCCCCTCATAATACAGATTAAAGTCTGGAGGGATTTTCAGAGGCAGCTCTTTGGGCATCTCTGTACCTGCATCCATCAAGCTCCTGAATTACTCAGGCATCTCAAAAAAGTCTCCTGCTCTGCTGCAGAGGCAGCCACGTCCCCAGGTTCCCTGGGCAACATTTGGAGCTGGTAGCAGCTCTTCCTCGTGATGTGAGACACATCAGCCCGGCAGATTCAAGCTTCCTCGCTCTCAGGAGACAGAAGATGCTCCCACTACTTTGCTGAACCCTCAAAAGGAAAGTCCTAGCCCACAAACCTGAGCGGCGTCTTCCCTTTATGAGAGAACATGAAAAAGTCCAGAAGCCAAAGCTGGGGAGAGGCATCAGTCTGGTGGCAGTGTCCTCCCTGAGATAGGTTTTTCCCATCCACTTTAGCAATTTCTTTCATCAAAGAGGCCAAACCACCCCAGGTTCACCAGGGCTAAGATACCAGAGGACAGAGAGCAGCACTGAAGGGACCTCTACAGAGAGGGATGGGGCGTGTGGGCAGCATTGCAGCTGGTAGAGTCTCCTACAAACCCCAGATCATGGTACCCGAGAGGGGCTCAGTGCTTTCTGCCCACTCTCCTGTCCCCATGTGGAAACTACCCCACATGGACAAAGCTTCAGGGCAAACAGGTGCTTAGGATGAGCTTGCTCAGAAGCCAGGGAGATGTGAGGCAACCCCGGCTGCCCAGCACAGCCCATCAGTGGAAACGAACTCCCCCACTAAACCCCCTCGCCTCTCTCCTCTTCCTCCTGATCCTCTCTAAACCAGGGCCGGGTTCATCCAGAGGAAGCCAAAAACAACAGAGCCTCGGCTGCTCCCTGCAGTTCGGCAGCAGTCGGAGCCCAGCTGGACGCTGCTAATTCAGCCACGCTCTGTTGATGGCAGAGCCCCGGCACAGTTGTAAACAGCTCCGCAGTTTGTACACTCTCCAGTATTGATGTTATACAAAGGAGCTGGAAATGTAAATGATTGCACTAGAGCTACAGCCGGTGGCTGCTGGTGCAGACGGCCCCGGGGAAAAAAAAAAAAAAAAGGGAAAAAAAAAATCTCCAACCCACTCCTTGGCACCGCAAACCAGGGCCTGACTCTGGCCAGGAGCAGAGGAGCAAAGCTTTTACGTGTTTGCCATCTAGTGGGCTTGGGAAAGCCTGCAGGGAGGTGCTGCGTTGCAGTGCAAAGCCCTGCCAGGTTGCAGGACAGGAACAAAATCTCGGCGATTTGGGGAGGACGGGTCTGTCTGGTCACCGTTCAGCCCACTGATGCTTTGCAATGGAGTCAAGGGTGGACCAGGACCTTGCAAACCATCCTGGTGATGACAGCCCAGCTCCGGAGATAGCGTATCTTGGGACAAGACAACATCCATCAGGGAAAGGGGTCTGCACGTACGTGGTAGGAGCCTGAAAATCCACCCTAGGACAGCTAAGGTGGCCACATCTCACAAAAGCAAGGATGCCACCTGCATTACATCTGCCTCGCCCGTTCGCAGAAGAGGCTAAATACTATTTTTAGGAATAATATTTTCATTTTTAAAATCAGCGGTTTCAAAGGAAAGGGGCTTAATGTTTCCACCATGCTCCCAGCCAACTTGGCTGCTAGCTCAATGAAAAATCATTTGGGCTGTACGGACCCACGTAGACCTGCTACCCCATAACCCACTGAAGCATCTTTAGGATCATAAAGAAAAGGGGACATAAAACAGAAAGAAAGAAAAACACATGATACTATGTAACAGCACTAACAAGTAAACTGTTTTAATTTTCACCCGAATAATAATTCCTAAGGAGGAAAAACAAAGTTTGTTCAGCTGTAGTTAAGGTTGAGCAAACATAACACTAATCACTTTTGCTTCGCCTCTTGGAAAAGGCTCTACAAGAGTGTCACATTTTACAAAACCCCACGCAACAGTACCAACTCTCCGCCCCTGGGAAAGCTCTGAAGAGCTGGTGCCGCTTCACCCCCATCGAGAGAGGGGTTTAAAAGTCTTGCTGTTAAGCCAGAGAAAGCAGCCAGCTCTCCCCACACCTGCTCAGGAGGCTGCAGCGAGACCAGCCCAGCTTCAGCAGCACGTTTTCACCCTCCCAACGGTGTCAACGATATGTGACCCCACAGGAATCGGGTGCCCAACTGTTGGCAGATCCTACGGCATGCCAAGATGTCTGCAAGAAGGCTTGAGCACATGGGATCTATTGCCTGGCCCCATCTCCTGACATTACTTGCCAGCATCTCTCCACACTGCTGCATAAACAGGTCCCCCTTCTGGGGACAGGGGGATGGAAGAAAAGGCAACTCAAAAGGACAGAAGGCAAAATGGAGGCAAGGGGGAGAGAAGGAAGCTGCAGAGGGAGGGATGGATGGAAAGGGAGCAATTGCAGAGGATATGGGACAGGTGGAAGGGGTTAGCGGTACAACAGAGAAGAAGAACAGGGTCAGAGGATACTGGGAAGACACACGGGGAACCAAGACATGGGAGAAGACTGCCAGTGGGAGAAGGAAAGGCAGAGGAAAAGCAGCAGGAGCTTTCCCCTCCTCTCCTCCAGCCTCTCAGGGACAGCTTGCTACAGGGCTCACTTGGGATTAACTGGAGCAGCGACGACACCCCCTTTGGAAACACCAGGCTGGTCCTAAACTGCTCCTTTCAGGTCACCAGGTTTGCCAAATAGCCCAGCAAGAAGCAGGAGACAAGCATCCACATAGGAGGAGGGACCGGGGGGGCGGCGGGAATGACCTTGTCCACCCCGAAGCCCCATAACTAACCTGGGCATAACGCTTCTGTGGTTTATCCCTGCAGGATCCACTCATCAGAGGCCAGGTTTGCACCACCTCCCTCGGACCCTGCTGCCCCAAGTCCCTTCCAGCTTCACCCACAGCTCTGGCAATGCTGCTGCAGCCACCCCACGTGCAACAGGAACATAAGCAAGCAGGAGAACAGAGAACCTCCATCCCAGATGCTGGATTTGATCCCAGGGAAAGCCACCATGAATATTGTCCATGAGGAAGTGGACAGCACCGTGGTTGATGGGACATCACAGAGAGGTTAGCTGCACAGGCCTTAGCAACCCATGTGCTGAGCAGCAGTGAGAAATTCCAGATTATTTCTTGCTGCCGACTCCATCCCCGTGCGTTCCCCCACTGCACGTAGGTGACAAATTACCATCTTTTGTTATTCGAGCACATTCCAAATCAGGGTGATCAGTATTTGTCAAATAAGGGAAGAAAAATATATTGCGCAAAACATTTCAAGGTTTATTTTAACAGGGCTTTAAATATCAGTCAGTGCCAGGTTCATGAGCACCTCTTGGGACGGTTAGCCCTGGTCTGCCATAAGAGACTTATTTTTCTTTTCCCGCCCCCTCCCCCCCCTTTTTCTTTTCATGAATTCAAAGGAAATAAAAAAAAAATGACCCTGCTGCCTCCAGGGGCAGCAATAAGGATGCTTATCCCATCAGAGGACAGGCACTGTGCTAAGCAATGCCAGCTCTGCGGTACAACAATGACTTACGCACAGCCTGTGCCTGCCCCTGCCCCCACGTGAGCCTGACAGAGGCAGCAAAGGCCAAATCCCTGCCCGTACACGGAAGGTAATCCCCAAGCAACAACGGGACTGGCCTGGCCTTCCCTCACCCTGCACCACCGGGCAGAGCTCCCAAGAGATGCCAGTGTCCACCACAGATACTCTCTATGCCTGTCAAAAGTTACACAGCTGCTGGGAAATCTCGCCCACATCTCCCACCGGTGTCGGGCATACTCACAGCATTCATAGAGCTTGGGTACCACCAGCAGATCCAGTGCAGCAGCTCAGCTTTATCTGCCCAAGATAAACGTGCAGCTGGCCATCCTCAGAAGAGGTTGGTGGGCTCATTTCTTTGCCCTGAATCCAAAAATTCCTCCCCAGTCCTGTAAAAACTGTGCCTGCAGCAAGCAATCGCTGCTTGGTTTACCCCCACAGCCCCGCTCCTGAACATCAGCAGAGAAATGCAGCCTCACGGAAAAGACTTCTTGTGCTTCAGAGCCACATCTGTGGCTGCTAGAAAGCTGCGATTGCTGCTACATGCCCTAGTGAGTGAGTTTGAATGGAGGCAATGCAATACAGGACAAGCTTCAGAGCTACCACAGGCAAATCCTGACAGCGAGCAAAAGCTGCAATGCCACATCAGTTATGCCCACGGTATTGCCGATTTAGTCTACAGGAGTCACTGGTGTTTGGTTCCTGCTACATCGCGATGCACCGTGCCTGGAGAGCTACGCAGATCCCAACTGCCCCAGGTTCAGGAGAAATCCATAGATGAATCAATACTCACTAGCTCACCCCTTGCTGGCACAGGAGTCTCCAACTCCCAAGCGGGCCTGAACGCCTCCAGGGATCTGCCATAGCCACCTCCTGCTGTCAGTGGCAACCTCAACAGCTACCCGTCCATTGCCACCACTTGGGAAGAGGACAGGGATGTTGTACTCCAGGGTGGGCCAGCCAACACCTCTTAAAACCAAACTTTGGATAAAAAACAGAGAGCAGCAACCACACAACCATATCGCAGGCCCCCCTCCCCATCCGTCCACCAGCTCTTCAGCCTCCTCCCACTTCTTTTCAGAAAGCAGAGTGGCTTTTCCTCTGCAGCCACACTGCTCGGACACTGCCAGATCTTCCTGTCAGTGCAGGAGCGCACCGGAGAGCCAGCCCTCGCGTCTCCTCGCAGGAAACGAGCAACAGCCTCTTGGCTGCCAGGACGATGCCTCAGCAGTTTCTAAAAGCTGTGCCCGAGTCAGACACTCCCCACGAGAAAGGAAGAAGACACAGCACACTTACAGGGCAAGCCTTTCACATGCTGTTGGCTCCTACGTATACTCAAGCATCCCCTCTACACCCTGCACCTCCACCGCACACGTACAGCCCACACAGAGCATGAAGGAAAAAGTTGTCAGGCTGACGAGAAGGATGAAATGCTCCTCAAGGGCCAAAGCAGTCACTTACCTCACTTGGAAGACATCAGTTGTCAACTCATACATGAAGGCGCTTATTGCGAGTGTCCAACCACCATTTGACGCTTCTGGTTTTGCCCGTGTTAGCCCGGCTCTGGGCCCATGGTTGCATTCGAAAGGAATTGCTTCTCACCCTACACCTACCCTTGGATGTAAAGAAGGTGCACAGCCCCAAACTGGGAGAGGCAGGTGAAAGACAGTTAGGTAAAAAATTCAGAAACCATCAATAAGTAGCAGACCACCCTGCTGAGAGCTCTGGGAAGCAAGCTGCACAGTGCTGGCATCTCAAGTTCCCTTTGGGTACCAAATGGTGAAAGGTGGGAGGAAGATTTGGAAAACAAGTGACCCAAACCAGGACTAGCTGCAGAGCAGCGGCACAGGACTTTTTGAAGGCTCCCACTTGATGGAAGGGGAAGAGAAACTCCTTCAAACCAGCAGCGCATCATGAAGTAGGGGGCAAGATACCTACCTGCTCCACTGTTGCCACAGCTCTTGGCAAGGGAACCTCCCCACCTACCTGATGCTCCCAAAATATTCAGGAAGGGTCAAGAGCTGTGGTTGTCTCCTGGGTAAGCTCCCTCTATAAAACCATGTCATTGGGAGCACGAGGAGGTTGCATCCACGCAAGGGATAGCACTCTAGACTCTAGATCCCATGTTAAATTCAAGGAAGACATACGGAGCACTCTGCTTACTACCCATCCATCGTTCCAGGGCTGTTTATCAGCTAGAGTAACCGTTCCCCTCTGCGTGAATATAAGAAATCCTCTCCCCTCCCCATGCAATCACGGGTATGCTTTGGTGAGCATCATCACCCAAAAATAAGAGATTATGTCCTCCCACACATTGAGCATTGGCAGGTCACCAGTATCCCAGACTTGTGCAGAAACCACTTTTATTAAGGAAAGAGAGGAGTTGGGACTTTTCAGCAGCAACATTTGCTGAGATGTCAGCACAGTACCTGCAGATGTTCTATATTTTTTTTTATACAGCCCACCTGCTGTAACTGCTGCCAGGGAAATACCAGCCCAGCAGACAACAGGCAGACATATCTGGGGTCAGCCTGGCAGGAATAAGCCACACAAACCTGCACAGTGTTCGTCCAGCTCTGACCAGTGTCTCCGGTGACTGTACAGAC
The DNA here is from genome assembly GCA_008921705.1 of Burhinus oedicnemus. Classification (NCBI taxonomy): domain Eukaryota; kingdom Metazoa; phylum Chordata; class Aves; order Charadriiformes; family Burhinidae; genus Burhinus; species Burhinus oedicnemus. Next base: position 167,940 of record VFFE01008898.1, read on the forward strand.
AGGATCAGTACACTCCTTGTATTCCAGGGTTTAGGCTTTTTGCTCCCACACTTAGAACTACATCTTTCACACGGGTACTTCTCTAGCCTGAGAAGTGCAGCAAGTAGAGACACAGGAGGAGCGAGTAGAATCACAGAATTGTTTAGGTTGGAAGGGACCTTAAAAATCATCTAGTTCCAACCTCCCTGCCATGGGCAGGGACACCTCCCACGAGACCAGGCTGCTCAAAGCCCCATCCAACCTGGCCTTGAACACCTCCAGGGATGGGGCAGCCACGGCTTCTCTGGGCAACCTGGGCCAGTATCTCACCAGCCTCGCAGTCAAGAATTTCTTCCCAATATCTAATCTAAATCTCTTGTATTTCAGTGTAAAACCATTCCCCCTCGTCCTATGGCTCCACTCCCTGATCAAGAGTCCCTCCCCAGCTTTGCTGGAGCCCCTTTAGGGACTGGAAGGGGCTCTAAGGTCTCCCCGGAGCCTTCTCTTCTCCAGGATGAACAACCCCAACTCTCTCAGCCTGTCCTCACAGCAGAGGCGCTCCAGCCCAACTCGGATCATCTTCGTGGCCTTCTCTGGACCTGCTCCAGCAGGTCCATGTCCTTCTGTTGTCAGGGACTCCAGAACTGGAGGCAGCACTGCAGGGGGGTCTCACCAGAGCGAAGCAGAGGGACAGAATCCCCTCCCTTGCCCTGCTGGCCACATTGCTGGGGATGCAGCCCAGGATGCAGTTGGCCTTCTGGGCTGCAAGTGCACATTGCCGGCTCATGTTGAGCTTCTCGTCCACCAACACCCTCAAGTCCTTCTCCTCAGGGCTGCTCTCCATCCATTCTCCGCGCAGCCTGGATTTGTGCTTGGGATTGCCCTGACCCATGTGCAGGACCCTGCACTTGGCCTTGTTAGTAGATGCACATGCACATCCCATATGCGCTACCCAACCATTAGCAGGCTCCTGCTCTCTTCAAAAACAAGAAAAAGCTGGAAATTTGAAGCTAGCAGAAGGAAGTATTTTCATACATGCATAAAGCCTAGAAGTCAGGAATAGGAGATATAAAATTGAACTAGGTATTTACCATTCATACAGTTTAGCCCAGCACAAATACTGATGGCAAGGGATTAAAGGTGATTGTAAACCTGTGCTTCAGAGCTCAAGCCCATCTCTCAGAGAGCCCATGAAGAAGCTGCTGTAGGGCCTTTAGCCTGCATTTTCCTGCTTCAGTACCCTGACACCTCAGCCTGAAACATCCAGTCACCTCCCATGCAGATACCAAGCTGTGTGGCCCCTGCAGCTGATTCATTTAGTCCCTCATCAGGCTCTATTAGCAGCACACACAACCCAGGCACCACTGCAGGCAATCCAGAAGGCCTGGAGAGCTGCTGGAGTCCAGCCCCCCATGTCCCACCCCGCTGGCTCCTGCTCCAAGTGTTGCTCAGCTCCGGAAGCTCCCTGGGTGTGGTGGGGAGAGCGCTCAGTCTAATTTGCTGCAGAGGCTCTTACGGGTGGCTGACGTCAATAACGCAGACTGATTTTTCATCTCAGTCCTTCTGTCCGAAACCACCAGAGGGCAGCTTGAAACATAACCATTTATGGGCTTGGCCATGTTAAATATTCCATTTCTGAGCACTGAAACCTGCTTGCTTAGCTACTGCCCCACAGTAACTTGAGAGGCACCCCATCACACACTCTCTGGCCTTTTAGATGGGCTTCAGGTGTGCTAAGATTAATGACTCAGGAAAGCCCTCCTCCCTGCTGCAAAGCAGTCCCAGAGGCCTGCCAGCACACATCACAGAGGGACTGTGTTGATTCGGTCCTTCGCAGTGATGCTTACATTGACAATTCAGGCCCAAGAGCTCTTTGGGGTAAGGAAAAGTCTCTGCTAATTTCCAGGGACCACTAGATCAAACACACCGCCTTTGTTACTCACTCTCAAGCTCCGACAAAGCTGAGAAGCAGACAGAGGACAGCAGCATCCAGCTCGGTTTAAAAAAAAAAATAATAATAAATCTATACCCAAGGGAGTCCTCAAAATCAGACAGGAGCCCTTCTCCAGCATCAGGAATTTCATTCCCCTGCCCCTCATCCAGGCTTCTCTGCCTGAGCTAAAGCCAATTTCTTTTTTATCCAGGCTTTTTATCCTGGTCTAAGCTCAGGATAAATGATATTTTTATCTCACCTCACTATAGTGAGGAGTTGGTCAGTTGGCACCAGCTTACAAGGGAAGAAGAGGGAGGAGGTCCTGGACTTGCCAGTGTACTTTTGATGGGGCAGCAGGATCTCTAGTTAAGATAACCTCGCTGTTGAGCTCAAGCCTGTGCCCTGCTACTAGTTTCTTGTGCAATCCTGGACAAGTCATTTAGGGCAGGAGTTCCCAGGAAAGCTCCAGCCGACCAACAACTCCCTACTCATGGTTTCTTTTTTCCCAGGCTAGGTTTCAGGAACTGATTCAGCTCATGAAAGGGACAGATCACCACCAGGACTAAAGGTAACAAAACCAGCAGAAATACGCTGCCAGGAGCACAGGCCCACTCCTTTTGCCAGCTAGAACTAATTTATTCTTAGTTTAATCACTTTAGGATCCTTCTTTACAGGTTCTGAAGCAGCACTTTCCACTTTCATGCTTTATCTTCTCTATTTGTCTTACCACTCACTAGCAGGAAGGTCTCCGGGCACCCAAATGGTGACTTGCAGTCCTCAGACAGGAGATCAGGGGTTGAAGAGGAGCAACAGTGAGGAATGTTTCTCAGAGGAAGCAGAGGATGTGAAGCCAGGGAAAACAAAGCAGTGCACCTCCCCAGCACAGGACCCCAGAAGCACCCCACATAAAATAGCTGCACAGTAAGAGAGTGGTTCGTCTAAGTTAAGGCAACAGGAAGGCTGGGTCAGGGGCAGTGCTGACACAACAGCTCTCGCAAATCCCACTCGAAGTCTGTTTTTAAAAGGAGGCAGCTGCTACCAGCTACAAACTGAGACCTAGACGGTGGCCAAGTAACAGAGGACACTGCTGCCTCTTGGGAACACGCCAAAATCATCAGTCTGTTTTTAGCTGTATCTACAGCAGCAAATGGCAGAGACAGCAGGAGCAGATCTGCCAAGTGAAACCATACCCAACAGCAACACAGCGTGCTTTCCAGAGGGCCCTTCAAACTAACTCTAGCCGGGTCCCAAAGACCCAAACTCCATTCACTGCTTGGAAGGCAATAGCCCATTTAAGTTTTACCTAGTATAAATCCAGCTAGCACAGTCCAAGAACGCTCTGGGATGTGAAATAGAGCAGGCCAAGTACAGATAACTTGGAGATTTGCACATCAGTCTGACCTAACAATAAAGTAGCTGCACCTTATCAAATCTCCCTTGTGGGAGCCCCCTAAGAAAGGAAGAACAGACAGACATAACGCAAGCAGAGGCCGTAAACAATGAAGAGGACCATCCCAAGCCAGATGAGATAGCACGCTGCTTGAAAAGCCTTTCAGGCAAGGGGCAGCGCTTGCCTGGTGGTGTACTGCAGTTTGGGCAATGCCATGAAACAAACTGCTAAGGAGCCTGGGTGACTCAGTGGTGCTGGTCAAGATGCAGTTGCTCAAAAATGCTCTTCTCTCAGGTCTTATCAAATGTGCTCATCTTTCCTTACAAGACGCCCTACACATTTTAGTAAGAGCCACACCTAGGTCAGTAAAACGCACAGCGCTGACAGCAAGAACTAGCACATCACTGGGAAGGAGAGGAAGGACAGTAGTATTCTTATATGGCTGAGCAAATGCACTCCCTCCTGGTAAAGCTGCAGAGATCATCCTGTCTCACTGATCTCCCAAGCGCTTAAGAAAAGACAACCCCGTTGTTCAGCAGCACCATTTTTCCCAACAGGAAAATGGACACAGCAGAGCATAAGAAAGCTCATGTCTCTAAAATGTTCCTGATGGCACAGCACAGGGAAGCTTGGGAGAGAAAAAACAGCCACCAGTTTAACACAATCTTAGCATCACTCTGAGTTACAGTAGCCATGCAGAGACCATGGAGCTACAGCAGGGTTAGTCAGATCAGCCTATACACAGTGGGAAATCTCCACCTATTAACTAAACCAGCAAAGGAGGGACTGAGCATAAGGGTGTGCTTGAAGCCATCTCCTGCTTGGGAAAGCAACTGCTGCCCTGGAGCACTCTTCCCACCAGTAATCAACCTTGGAGTCCAACCTCTTGGTTTGGATTTCTGATGCAAGTATGTCTCATACAAGACAGGCAGGACTTTTCTCCACATAAAGTACTTGCTTACTTAGCTGATAGTCCTCAATTTCCATATTTCAACTCTGTTGACAACAGCACAGTGGGAGAACAAACTGATTCATGCTATTTGTCACCATGGCATGCACGTGCTTACTCGATACAGCCAAACTGGTCAGACTGTGTGCATGCTCCCACCTCCTCCCTAACCCTCTACACCAGATCTGCTCTCCTACCTTCTCCCTTGCAGTCATTTTGGCATCAGCTTGACCACGAAAAACAGGCAGTAGAGTTCAGTAGTTCAGCAGGAAAGTACTCTGCAAGTTGTTACATTTCCATGCAACTTAGCAAATGTAATCATCTCCCTATATAGCTTAATGGAGCTAATGGTGTGGAAACACGCAGCCAAGGCAGGGAAAGGGGACTGTCACTGCTTCAGAGACATCAAGCAGCTGATAAAAGACACACAGCCACTTGTATGAAGTAGCTAACAGAAGCAAAAGCTCCGCTCACTACCTGCTTTTAAGCAAAACTGATTTAGTATTAGGAACTAGAGGTTCACATGAGATCCAACCGAAAACCAGAAATCACTAACCTAGTCCTCGTGCTGGATAAGTGCCTGTCTAATAGTTACATGAAAAACTGAAAGATTTCATTAAGAGATTGCTGTGTGTCCCAGCTATTAAAACAAGCTGCTTTTCAGTTTCTATGCAGCCTTCAGTCTTTGGAGCAATTTTAATATGATTCTCAGAGATTTCTGGCCCTTTACGAGAGACATCATTAACGCACGTAGCAGTTGGTTAAGCAGCCAGCCTAGACCTCCTGTACTATTTGTCCTAGTGAGCTACTACGGGTACCTCAAGACTCCTCACAGGTGAGAAGGAAGACAAGACTGAGCTGCGGGTGCACCTTCAGACAGGCGAGTCCTCTATTGTAAAAGCAGTAACAGGAGGCAAGCCCAGCTCACACCACATACTAGGCTGCCACACTAGTATCAAGGGAAGTGCCAGGTATTCCCACCTGCCTCCAACACCTTTGCTTTCAAACCTGCTAGCTGAAAGTAGCAGTCCCAGAAAACTAAGTGGTGGTTTTGCCTGCTTTTGCCCCTGTATTGCATGCCTTCACACAGGAAGGGAGACAGTCACCAAGGAGATCTTACAAAAAGCTCACATACCCTGGCAACACAGAGCACATCTCATACACAGCTTGAGAGAGACCTCACTACCGAGTTCCAGAGAAAAAAAAAAAAAGGCATGGTGTGAAAAAGCCCATGAGCTAAGCTGTTTAACCAACTCCAGCATCTTATCCTCTCTCTGGACTGGGACAGCTATGTCCTAGCAGAGTCACGCAGCTATCAGACAGGCTTTCGTACAGCTAATGCAACACAAAGAGAAAAGGAAGCAGCACTGCTCTTTGAAAAAGATGTTTTTCCACCATCCAGCACCTCCAGGATTCCCTCCAGAGCCAATTTCAGGCTCATGGCACCGATTTAATAGAACCGACTTCATCGCTTAGCCAAACGGACCTGCATGAAAGGACTGGCACAGGTCACTGCCAGAAAACATATGCAGAGGGACAAGATAGCTACAGGCAACTCCCATGTAAAGATGCATCCAAGACAGAAAAAGCTTGACTGGGTAACCCTGCTACTTAAAGCAGAAGTCCTAAGGGGTTCTCCCTCCACTTCAGAGGCAGTTTCCTGCCTGATTTCACGCAGGCAATCCCTTGGTCACCAGTCTTGCTGCTGGCTTTACACATATGAATTCAGTTTAGCTATTAGAAGGTGTAGAAGCCCATTTCAGTCTGCTGTAAGCACACAGAGCAGCCACCAATGCTCAACTGTCACCAAGCATTACAAGTACCAGTAGTACTTTCAACTGGGAGCCACAGACCTACAGCCAAGCCTCCCCACAGGAGATAGCCATTAAAAATTGAACTGCAAAGCTGAACAGCAGTGCTAATCACTATGGAAAATGAAAACACACACATTTTACACTAAACTTTTAGATTACAGCACCCACAAGTCAGCTTAAAATAAAAGCGGCCTTTAATGAGGCTCTTGGAATGTGTTTTAATAAATTAATACAAATTATGCATCAATCGTGTAAGACTTCACTGTTTCTTTGGAGAATTAACAAAAAGGTGTCATAAATCCTGTGCGGTTTTAGAAGGCAGACAGGTATGACATCATTTGTCCCTTTAGAGTTTTTGCTATCTGCCCATGAACAGGGAACATCAGGAAACTTCCGCAAAGACTAGCTTCTTGACAGAAGAGGTGCAAGAGTCCAATAAGCCCCAAAAGCCAATTTTTAATATTTGGGAACATGCACAACAAGAAGTATTTCCTTTGTTAAGAACCACCGCACCCTCTCTTCAGAGCTGGATATGACAGCAAAGACTCTGCATCAAAGATCAGAGGAGTCTTGACAGAACCGAAGCCAGCAGCAGAGATGAGGGAAGACATGAACTGACAGGATAAAGCATTAAGGAAAGACCCAAACTAACTTGCAAGGAGGAGAGTGGGGCTCGCAAGGCATAAAAGCCATATTTACAAGTCCTTCACACTCAAGAGAAAGGCAAGGGAAATAACTACCCTCAGGCAGGCTTGTGAAGATACTTTATGTTTAATACATCTGAAAAGAATGCATATACAAAGAACTTACAAATGAAAAAGCATTGGTTCAACACTAATGAGTCTACAAGAAATCAGAATTTTGGAAGATGGAGAAGATTCCCTAAATCTTAAAAAAAACACCTTTGAATTTGCAAGCCAAAATACATTTTTGGTAAAATCCCTACAACACTGCAGTCAGTCTGCCTAAAGACCCTGCACACAATCCTCAGCGGGCTGGAACCCATCTTACAGGTTCAAGATTACTTACAAGCAAAATGCAGAAAAAGGGGATTTTCCCTTAACTGGTCCCTATATGGTGCCAAACTACACACTAGAAACCCCTCCCTGCAGTTCCTTCCCACTGACAAAGGTCTATCTTTCCACCCCTCCCTGAAGGACACCAAGCCATCCAGTAAGAGATGCACCACCAGGGCCAGCTCCAAAACTTGTCTTAACATAACACCAGGTCCTTTCGGAGTGTCCACACAGCAGTGTATATGCTGGTCATTGTAAGCGTTTCTCTAATAATTAAGGATTGGCAGAAAATGGATTTGTTAAAAGACAACTGAATCAGCTGGGCATGCTTTAAAAGGTGCAGTTATTTCTTCATCACTGAGAAAAGCTTGTCATGTCAAACATTAAGGAAGAGGCTGGCAAGCTAGTTTCAAGTCTGATGGTGCATCCAGAGAAAGGATTCTCCTATTCCTAAGGCTTCATAACTTAGAGGATGGGGTAGAAATTTATGACCTGCACAGTGGAAAGCCAGGGGAAGAGATACAAGGCAACTTCAGAGGAGATGCAGATACATTTTCTACACTCCTCCTTAGAGGAGCACCAGCTTGGGACATTTTACTTTCCTGTATGTGTCTTTAGTACTAAAGTCTGCTCACACCCAGGCTGCTGGCTGGCTGCAGAACAGCCCTAGAAGTTCTTGAAACCAGAACCAAGTCTCACCAGACTGGCGTAAGGGACAAGGCTTCAGTAAAACAGCCTAGAATTAGTCTGTTACAGAAAGTCATCACAAGCATGCCTGGATTTTAAACAAAAAAAAATTAGAAACAGTAAACAAAATAAAAAACTAGTACTGATCAGTGTTTTCTGATAATACATAATTACTCAAAATTAACTAGTTTAACTGAATTGAGGGGTCACTGGGGAATAAACACTAACATTCTCATCTCACACAGGGATCGTGTGGGGGAGATGGGAGTGCAGGGCATTTGTCATTATTGCGAAAACAAATTTTAAAATTTGTATCTTTAGTTTGATTTAAACATTGCTTTTAGTATGACATCAAACACCAGCTTTGCAGAAGGGGCTCTGGAGGGACGTTCATAGCAGCACACACCTGCGAGTCTTCTTCGGCTCCGGAGGCTCCAGGGCAGCCAATATCGCTTCGTCAAATACATTCTTTAGGCCTTTCTGAAAAGGGGCAAAGAGAGAAAGGGGCAGTCTCATTTTTGAGTTTTCACACAAACAAAACCACAGAAAGCCAAGTGGCAGACAAACCCTCTTATGACGAATCGAGGTTTGCCATCTACAACTCCCAGAGTCTCCTTTGCTCAGCTAGGCTCTGTCTAAGCTGCGTTGCTGCGGTTCGCAGTTCCTTAGCACAGCAGCTGATTTTCTGAACAGGAACATGAATCCTTCAAGACCAGACCAGTATACTTCACGAGAAGCAAAACACACGTACCAAAGTCATTTCCTTAAGGCAATTTTTATGATTAGTTGGCTACTAACACGTTTCACATGCTAATGACAAAGCAAAAAGATGCCGCATTCAAATGGAAGAGCTTGATCTGGAGCACGCCGGGTACAGCAGTGCAGACACCCGTGTGTCCGGGAAGAGAAGAGACAAGGCAAGCATGCAACGATAAATCAGTCCGGTACACGATCTGGTCAGGCTTTTGACCTTGAACACCCAACAGTTAGAAGCAGCCAGGTAGACCCCAGAAGCTGTGCATGGTATCAGAGAAGTCAAGAGGGGAGGAGTATGAAGCGGGTACTGTACATTGCGTTAAGTGTTAAACTGAAGCCAGGAAGTGCAAATCGGAATAAAGCTTCATCAGTCATTTATACAAACAACTGCAATTTTTAATTTCAAAGTTTAAAGACAAGCTACAATTGATGTTTTCTCCTTAAAACAATAAAAATTAGAAGCATGAGATTAAGAAGCAGCTTTACATCTTACAGTAGTAGGCTTTAAGGATCTACTATTGAAATGAAGAGATCTACCATGTTAGTGAAAGCAAGAATTTTAACAGTCCATAAAGCAGTAGCAAGTACATTGATATTTCCTTCCCCCCAAGGACCAACAAATACTCCACTACAGCATAGACAGCCAAAGCAACAGCAACAGAAAAACATCTCACTGCACAAAGGAGAACCAGAAAACCCTTCACATTACAGCATAACTTGCAGATCACCGTTCCATGTACTTTTGTCATGCAAATACAGTTAACAAGAGTCACAAGTAGTAATTGAAAAAACACGCACTGTTTCTTCCAGTTGGATTTAGGAAGATCAGACATCATGTCTTATTCTTTTGATCTTTCTTTAAATAATGATGTAACCAGATCCCTTCCCCCAACAGCCTGAATTATAAAGCTACCCACATGCAGCAACCCAAGCAGCAGAGAGTTAAGCGAGTCCAGTTCATGTTCCATGGTCACAACGTTTTACTAAAGATCTTAGGTATTGTTTTCAGTCCAAGAGCTAATACAGAGGTTGCTCTAAGATGGTAAGCAGACACAACAGCTTTCAATCAAGGTGGTTTTATTTGTTTTTTAACCAGGTTTCTACAGTAGTGGGACAGAGGAAGCAGCAGCAAGAGGGGAAGGAGAAAGTTTAGAATATACAGCACTTCCTTTTGGGCTGAGTTTCCGGAGGCTCGAGGGCAGCTAGGATAGCCTCATCAAACACATTCTTCAGACCTCTCTACAAGACAGAGGGGAGGAGAAAAAACAGCAGCCAGGTTAGAGGATTAGAGAAAAACAAGCAGATACAAAGAGCATTCAGGATAGACCAGGCTGAATTCACAGAGGCAGTAAACAGATTTACTTTGCAAAAAAACAAAGCAGATCCCAGGAGGAAATCTCATTTAGATAACCCAGAAGTCAATGTCAGAGACAGACAGAACATGTGACAGACCAAGTTAGACAAATGAACACCCAGAAGGGCAGAGGCACAACCACAGCAGCAATTTTCAAGAACATGGTGGTGGGAGGGGCCACACAGAAGATGGTGGTTTCCACTTAAGTGCTGAATATACACTTCGGGAGTTTACAGGGGAATAAACACAGTGGAAAGCAGCTTACCCCACGACAGGGATCCAAAAGGACAGGTAAACCTTTTTTAGTCACCCACTGTGGAAAAGCAATCACATCAGATGCACAGACCTACTGCTCCCAACTAGCCCAGTGGCAGCTAGTCCAGAGCAAAGGCTCCAAATGACTCCTCTGCTTTGTGAATTCAGCCCCTGAATAACTGAAGATCTCCAGAGAGCTGGGAAAACAGGATCTGGGACCAAAGCAGTACCTTTCTGGTAAGTCATCGTCATCTTCAGACATTGCCTATCAGTCTTTTAAGATGCAATGCAATATCTTACCAGTGCTGCCATTTTCACATTGAGAGCCAGCATGGAAACGGTGCATTTCAGTTATTCAGTTTAGTTACCAAAGTATAACCACTCAAGTCATGGGAAGACAGAAACGGTGTTAGGATTGGAATAACCGAGATCCAACACCAGACGAGCAGTCACAGAGCTGCAAGGAGTCTGCAGGGATTACACCGGAGCACGAAGCATGCATTGCATTTGCTAGAAGCACAACAGGAACACTGCAGTGTGTTACCACTCCCACACAACACTGCCAAGTCGCACATGAACACCAGAAGTGAAACCTGGCTTGGTTTATGCTAACTGGACTCGCCTAAATCTACTGTCATGAGTATGACCTTCATAAATTCAGAAGAACTGCTTTATCCCAGCCAAAGACAGACAGAAAAGCTTAAATTACTTCCTGTAAATAATTGTAGTCTTTGTAAAATTAAGATTTTTATTTTTTAAAAAAAAAAAAAATCATTCAAATGTAACTGGTTTCTCCCTCACAGGTTAGACTGGATATCCCTTTTTAGAAGGTCTTTAATCTTGTTTTACCAAAGCACATACATGGGAGATCTCTAAGGCAATTCCATCTGGAAGCATTTAAGTTCATCATGTTACATGCAAGATTATACTTGAAAGAACAGAAGTTAAGGAAGTTACCATGTACAATCACTCTGTACACCCTCCCGGCAACTTTTTTTTTTTAATGAGTTGCAACCCAGGCTGACAAAAGAGCTGGAGACTTCAGATAAATAATGCCCATGTGAAGTCTGACTGTTTACTAGATTTTCTTTCTCTACGAGAATAAGACTGAGTATAAACTCAATTACGTACTGTTACATAGATTAAGAACCCAGGCAGGGCAACAGTCAAGAAAACACGCTTCCTTAATTCTCCTACTCAGGGACTCCTCTTTTGTTTTCCCATTGTACAGGAGAAATTAATTTGTTTAAGAGCAGAATTTGGGATTTGTTTTGAAGGACTCAGCAAAAAACTGGGATAAAGGAAGAGGCAAAAAAACAGGACCAGGACAAAGTTTTTGTGAAAATGGGACTGGGGTTAAAATCCTGGATGGTACAAGAGTAACAACATGAAAGGAGCTGTGTTTGATACCACCGGCACACAGGCCTCCATACTCTGGTTAAAGTAACACAGCTCCTCTGCTGCACGGGGCAACAGGCTGAGCTCAGGCTCCCTTTATCCCTTCCATTCACGTGCGCTTTAAGACACTTCATAAATCTATGCTAAAACTGTCAATCCAGCATCAGGGGTGAAAGGAACACAATTCAAAGTTCTCCCTTTCATTAGGTACTAGCATTGAGCTTCAGAAAGGTCACTCAGACATTTAACTCCTAAGTGTAAAAGAAGCAACAATCATTCTATTTGTGAACAGTTTGTCACTCACCTTTTCCTAATAGCAAAGCTTTACCCACCTTTTACAGTGGTATTGGGTGCTATTTTGAAGAGAAAAGTTGAAGACAGACATTGAAAGTGCCTTCATCACAAAGAGGGATTCCACAACTCGAAGAAAGGGGGGATAGAACTGACTCCTCAGCACCGCAAAGCCATCCAAACTCAGGGACGTTAAGATATTCTGGCTTTACAGAAGAAATTCAGAAACTCAGCTTACAACTCACCTAGTACTTTCAGAACACTGACTCTTCCACATAGACAAGCAAATTCTTCCTCCCAGGAAAAAAAACACCATGCTCTGGCTCCGTGATTTTATGATTACTTGCTACTGTCGTGTCAAAGTAATTTCTAAATTCGTTGGGAAGGGAAAAAAACCACCCTGGGCTGCTGAAGTGAACTGTGTAGACTGAAACCAAGGTAAAGAGAGACTGAACTACCCAGCTGAGTCTAGCTTCAGTAGAAACCAGCTACTACAACATTGCCTTGCAGGTAGGAAAACAATCCTCATGGCTAGGAAAGCCAGCCGATTTCTGCGTTTAGCAAGCTGCCAGCTAGATCACTGCTGGGAACTTCAAACAACCCTTCACAGATAATCTACATTTCTGCTTGCCAGCTATTACTGACTGAGAAAAAGGTGTTTTGTGAGGGGAGTCAACAACAAATGAAGGAAGAATACCGCAGATGCAAACCAACTAGTCTTCCAAGTGAGAAGGCTTCTGAGCCTTCCTCCCATGTTACTCTTGATCCCTGAAACCATCAATGGGTATACAAGCACTAGCGCTCTGGAAGAAATTCAGGCTGAGCTCCCAAGGGCATAAAGCTGTTCTCTGCAACAGATACAGTTTAGTCTATCTGGAAATAAAATGAATGGATAAACACTGAAATTTTTAATCATATCAACTCTTACTCTGGTAATTCTAAGTGCTTCCATGCAATTTGAGCAGGCTAAACAAGGAGAGTTTAAAGCTACACAGGAAAGGGTCTCAGTGAGCAATAAAGGACAAAAAGTCCTGGTATGTATTTATCCAACTAGCAGGTTCTACAGCCTAGTTAGCAGCAGAATTTAGGATGTGCCAGACACCATCTAAAATGGTATTTTGGGACTGAACGGATCTAAGAATTAGCTCAAGCACAAATAACCCTCAGCTTGCACGTAGGCAGCAAGGAAGCGCAGCCAAGGCCACCTTTTGATCAGGGATTCCCAGGATGAACTGCAGCGTGCCTCACCACACCACCTCCAGCGCCAGTGTCCTGCACAATTCCATCAAAAGCCTCTTCCTTCTCACCCAACACTCAAGCAAAGCTTTGTTACAGAAAAAAAGACTCTCAGGATCCCAAATGGAAGAGTCAACATGCAATCTGGGCAAAAGGTGCAAGAAACAGAACTTCAAACTTCACGAAGTTTAGCAATAAAGCTCTGTGCTCAAGATACTAGAGATGAATGCACACCAAAACTGAAAAGAGCAAAGGACTTGGTACTCTGCACCCCTAATTCTATGCACACCAGGTAGGGATAAATTCTTTACAGAGCAGCATTAAGGAAATTGTTAAAGAGTTGTAGGCAATTCTGCAAGAGTAGGCACGCAAAATTAAGCTCCCAGGGCATTCAAAGTCAAGGCAACTAGCCTTGGCCAGCTAGCCAGCTGGTGGTTCCCATCTACCTCACCCTAATATTCCTACCTTAAAGGGAAAGGATAATCAGGTTTCCTGGCCTCAAATCAGCTATTTTAGTTGGCTTTAGACATGTTCACAAGTTAATTCATGCAACATCACCATGTTTATGTTTTAAGAACTATTTCATTGTTATTTTCTATTTCAACAGAACTTTCATCTCAAGGCACACACAGGAAACATAGCTCACCACTGACTGCACAGGAAGAGAAAGAAGCTTTCACAAGTACGAAGGTTTCTAGTATAAGAAGCACCAGAACTGACTTTTCTGAGAGGGTTTTTTTTTTTCTTTGCCTGCTCTCTTCAGTAGTGGGCTGCATTCTGTGTCCTAACCCACTAACTGCCTGTAACGCACCTCCTAAGTTTTCAATAGCTATTTTCCTCCAACACAAAAGCAAACACAGTGAGCACATCCTCCTCCATCACCCCTCTACACTATGTATGCCTAATCTTCACAGGATGATTTTCTTTGTACCACTGCCAACTCCTTGTGCTTTAGAACAACAGGACAAAGAGAAAGACACTGTGCAAGAGCAGAAACAGACCTCACACCCTTTCACATCCATATGGAGCTGGTTTTCCTCGTAACTGAAAAAAGTATGGAATATAAGCAAGTAAAAATGGTCAGACCAACTCTCACCTGCGTAAGTGCAGAGCATTCCACGTATTTGACAGCCTTCAGGTCCCGGGCCAGTTTTTCAGCCGTCTCTGGAGTTATGGGCTTCTGCTTGTTCTTAGCAAGTTTCTCAATTGTTGAGGGATCATCTCTTAGATCAATCTGGGTCCCAACAAGCAGGAAAGGAGTCTTTGGACAGTGGTGAGTAATTTCAGGTACCCACTAAAGACAGAGAAGACACCATATTTGTTACTAACCACCTAAGATAACTCCTGACCTACTTCCAAAATCACTGCAGCAGCTCCCTTTTTAGGCAGGGTCCAACCAACCTTTTCTTTCACATTTTCAAATGAAGAAGGAGACACCACTGAAAAACAGACCAGAAATACATCTGTCTGTGGATAGCTGAGTGGTCGTAATCTATCATAGTCTTCCTGACCTAGAAAAGGAGAAAATTAACACAGGTATTAGACCCAGACAATGAAACACTGCCCTTTACAGGTAGTTAGAACGCATATCCCAACACAATAGCATTATTGTGGTTAGTCCTAACTCTTAAGCTCTGAACACAAACATTTGAAGATTCTAGTTTTCAAATACAGAAATTCATTCAGTTGCTATGTAACAACGAGCTACTTAAAGTCACAGGAGAGCTAGGAATTCTGATAGGAGTAAGCTCTAATAAATTTTTAGATCAAACACCCTCAGAGTGCATAACACTTTCCTCAATTATAATGAAAAGCTGTAGAGCATGGATCTGCTTATAGATGAGGTCTTCTGCACCTAGTCCATTCATTAAAACTATTATGCCATCAAATTTCATTACTCTGCAAAACCCCTGCACTTTGGCGGGGGCGGGGGGGAGCGCAGTTTTGTTCACTAGAACCTTCTGACCTATGCTTGCAAATGCTTAATGAAGTGTCCTCCCAGCAGTAAGAGGTGAATGCTGCTGGTACAGGTGAGTGTGTTCAGGCTGTCCAGCAGCATTCCCTTAAAAACGCACCAAAGTCCTGGCGCCAGCTGTGCTTCAGAGGAAGCCAGGCTTTTCCCTTTGGGTCCATAAGAGAGCAGGCAGTCCCTGCAGGCCACCATTAGCACTGACCCACCAGCCTGACTATGCCTGAGCTCATTCTTAAACTTCTTCCTGCTCCATTCAGTAGCACTCTGTTTTTAGAAAGCAAACCTGGCACTAAAGGAGCTGCTGTACTTGTTGGCAACCAGATCAGAAACACTTGTTCAAAATGCCTCAGAGTTCAACTGATGCTCTCTCACCTATCATACAGGACAAAGACCTTTGAGATCTTGAAGGAGATGACTCAACACTTGGGACATCTCAGTAGAGGAAGATCTACAGGTTGAAGTTAGAGGTCTACACAGCTTGTCGCAGCTATCATGCTTGGCTGGACACAGAGGAGCTGAGTGCTGACCAAAATATCTTCTCGTGATTGTAACAGACTATTCAAAAAACCTTTGTCTTCATAGTAAAAGTTCAAAACAAAGACTTGTTTTTGTTTTTTTAATTCGGCAATTAGTAATAGGGGTTTTATCTATTGTTAAGTTCTGTAACTTGTGCTGGCTACTATTTAGCAAAAAGCAGGTGACCCTTGAAGAACAAAAGCCTCCCACTTCAGAAGCTCAGCTCCGAAAGGAAAGCCTTTATATTCATAAGTGCGTTAAGCCATGTACATGCACTAAAGCCACTTGGTAAGTTTTCAGAATTACTAGATGGATTACTGCACTCACCTTGGCAGACAGTACACAGATATGCGTATCTACAGGTGCAACAGTTTACAGAGGCCTGAACCCAGAGGACCTCAGCAGGAAAACAGGCAGAGAAGGACCTAACACAGCTTTTACCCATGCAGGTACCAGAATGCTATAGTTGATACCCAGCTAAGTACTGGTCCCTACAGCAGCCTGCACGTGTCAGGAAGGAGCCTCTCTTCTGTACTTAGCTCCTTATCCATGAACTACGGAGTCTGCAATAACTAACACACAAATCGCATTTACGTGAAGAACGTGAAGAGCTAATTGAAGCTATAGTGTTTAACTGGAAGTGTAAGATCATTTCATTAATCAAGTAAGACGCAAATGATGCATCTGTGATAATACATCTGGCAACAGTCAGATTAAGTTCTATCAAGGCAATTTTAGATAACAGTTTATCAGCTAAGCTCTCTGGAAGGACCCTCTTGAAGGAGAGTTTACAATACCAGGTGCTGCCATACCACTTTGGTATTACTACAAGTTAGGGACTGGGTAACTAGCAGTTGAACAGTTCTACCCTTTCTTGCTAAATTTTCACATGTGCAAAGCAAGGTGTGTAGCTGTTTAATCATTGTACATTTCTCCAGCCAGAAACTGAGATACAGTCTAATAACCACAAAGAAGCCTGCAGAATTATTTTTCATTTTAAAAAAAGCCTACAGTGAGAGGGTTTATGAAACTCCATACAACATCCTGATTTCGTCCATGTTAAGAATGCAGACACATGCACATCTAAGATGTTCTAATGTTAGTCATTCCATCTTGACATTTGGTCAAAAAACAGGCTATTTACTAAACAAAAACCACAACAATCCACATATTTATCCACAATTTTCTCCTTTGTTTAAAAACATAGAAACCCCTTATCTTTCAGGTATCCCCTAGATTAGAGGTCAAAGTTTGAAACTTGTCATCTGGTGTCACAAAATAAAACAGCTCTAAAGGAAGCAGAAGGTTTTCTTCTTTTGGTTTTGTTTTGGGGTTGTTTTGGTTTTAAGTAAGCTCAATTTAGCAACTCCCCAAAGGTCAGGAAAGATCAAGAAAGATTTTTCTTTCAGGAAAAAAAAGAACCAGCTGTTATGTCTTCGTGTTCGACATCATCTCAACTACGTTTTGGGCAGTTACAATGACACAAGCACTGGATTTCTCACCTGCAGTATCAAAGAGGCCTAGGGTGTAAGGCTCTCCTCCAATCATCACCGTTACAGCATAGTTATCAAAAACCTGGTAAGAAAAGGGAAGAAAAAAAAAAAAACACAGAAGCACATTTAAGAGGATGTGAATAAGCCATCTTTCAAACCATGTCCTACACACCTTGCCAGACCACCTCTGATTTGTACAAGAGTCACCTGCACAGGATAACAGAAGCCATTAGGCTTACAATGCTATTACCATTAAGGACAATTCAATTTGGAACAGGGATGCAAGAGCTGTTTCCATGAGGTATCTCAAGCACAGGCACACCAGGTACATCACTGCATAGAATAGGTAAAAGCCACTGAGCAAAACACCTGCAACAGCTCTTGCCTGTTTACTTGCAGAGGTTTCCCACATTGCCACAGAAATTTCAACCTTCACACATGGCCTGACACAGTAAACACGTCCCCACAAAGACAGAACTGATAAACTTGAGCCCTGCCCTTCAGGGCACAGAACTATGGGGCTGCTTCTCACAGGATCAAGTCCTCTGAAGTTCATCTTTCTGACGATCTGGGGAATTCAATACAGAGTCCATCTCTTCAACAGGAATTTTTCCTCCATCTTTGGATAAAGCAATATAGTTCATTGAAATCAGTCTGTGCCAAATTCACTTTCAATCTAAATGGAAAATCTAGCTCCAGCAGACAAAGTTTTATTGTCTCTATACAGCATCTGGCACAATAGTCCTGTCCTCAAGGGCAGATCTGCTACAAGGGGTAGCCAACACGACCAAAAATCCTTCCCCGAGTAACTTGTTTACAACACAACTGAGCATGAGGACCTACCCAAAGCCTTCTCCTTCAACACCCACATATTCAGCATTAAGGAGGATACTGTCTGAGGTCAGTATCCTTAATTTCAATAACCATTTTATCTTCAGAACCACAGCAGACAGTATTTCAGAAAGTGCCTTTGGCAAAAAAAATCCTTCCCACTAAAAAAAACTCCAACAACCTGTCCCTGCCTACTGTGCTGCAAGGTTACTCAGAGACAGCTGAAATCTCTGAATAAGAATAGGGAAGCTCTGCTTCAACACAAATCTGAAGTCTGAGCAGCTCCTGCAGCTGAAGTAAACTGCAACACTAAAGAGGCCAGTAGTCATCTCAAAAGCTTTTCGTGGAAGTGAGGAGGGAGAGACATGGAGAAATAAGCAGTCACATGAATCTATTAACAGGGTTTTAGTAAGAGCTTAGGTCCTTGAGAAAATCCCACTAAAAACTGAGGCAAGACCAGCAAGACAGCACTTCAAAGATGAACTTCCCTTCCAGGAGTTCAGATCCCTCTCCCTTCCACCTGACTGCCCTGGTTAAAGCAATACCTGATGCCACATTAATTTTTTTCAACTTTTCACAACTCACAGCGACTGAGGAAGCAGCTCTGGCCACAGCACGCTGCTGCAGCCGGATTCCTGGTGTTTGTCACCATACTAGCCTTGAGCTAACACCAGTATTTACCAGGTTCTCAAAAATCTGAAATTTATCTCCAGGTTTTTTTCCTGCTTAGACATTTTTATTAAGCAGTTTGAGTCCTACCGACCTTATTCTAGGGTCCTTATTCAGCTACAAACATTCTGGGAACATTAAAGCTTGTGGACTCTCAGACAGCTTGCTTTCATTTTGGCAACAGTGCTGTTACATTTCTTTGCCCATTTACTACAAGATGCATTAGCCAGACTATCAGAGGTTACTTACCAGTTTCCAGAGTATGAAATGTGCCTCCAGGCCACCCACAGCATTAGGAATAGGCCTGTGATATCCCCAGAACAGTGAGCTCCTCAAGCCATGAGGTTCAGAGGTAAATACTATTCCAGAAACATGGGAAAGCTTTAAAAGGCACTATAAATAAGCCTTAGCACACCTTAAGCACACTTTACTGGGAAGTAACTGATTCTTTGAGTAGCTTTTCCACATTGCTTGTTCACATGGATTTGTAGACAGTACTACCATCTGCAGGACGGCAGACAAACTTGCAAGCTTTCAAAATACACATTTTAAGGTTGTAACATTTTTCAACATAATTAAGGATCATTTCACAAGGGATAAGTATAGAAACGCTTACTGCCAGAACTCACTGACCCCTTTCATTTTGTCTTGACCATAAAGAATAGCTTAAATAGGGCAAGCAGACTTCCATAAATGCAGCACGGGATGTGGTTCTCCTAGAAGCATCCCAGCAGGACACTTAATACCACTGTCAAAAACTTGAGAATGACAAAACGCAGTTTCAAATGCAACTTCTTCCCTACCAGTCCATAATGACAGGATCTCCATGAAATGAACTTAGGTCTCCATGTCTACAACATAACCCTCAAGTTCCTAACAGTGGTCACTGCATTCAACCTGAATACTCTCGGGTTTGGGAGTCCTTTCATCTTTAGTTCCAGATCTACAACTAAACACAAACATTTTTGTTCTGTGGAAGTCTGTCCTATTCTTAACAAGCCTCAAATTTGGTAAGTTGAAGATCTTTGGATACTGTACAAAACCAATACCTCAAAGAGAGGCAATGAAGTTCACTGCAACTTCTTTTCCACAAAGACAGGACATTTTTCTGAAGTAGCAGCTATTCTGAAAGACCTATCAGGCAGGAGCTACCCCGCATCTCAGAGGAGCTATCTTTTCTTTTAAGTTGCTTCACAATAAAGAAAAGATCATTGACCCATCCACTAACAGGCATTAAGTCTCTTCGCAATGCACTTCCAGATTTGTTAGGGGTATCTGGATAAACTCTTCAATTTGAGATGTGTAGAAGATGGCCTTTTCAGGTCCGTAACAGAGAAAACTAACAAAAAGAGCATCCAGATGTCAAAGTCTCTCACAGCAACCTCACTAAAAAACCGAACCACCTCAGTGTCAGCACGCTGATCTTCATATGCAATATTAACAAGAAAAGCACTTTTCTATTAGATAATGCACATGCCTTGTAGGCAGTCAGCAAGCTGTTCCCAACTTGATCTTCAGATAAGCCAAGGGATTTAGTATCTCAGAAAACTGAGCCTGCAAGACTCAAAAAAAGCTTACTTTGAAATAGTCAAGGACTACACACAAAGATGGCAAGCGTTTGGAAGTACAAATGAGTGAGACTGGGCAGTCTAGATCCAAACATGACTTCAGCTAAGCATGTGAGAAATAACTAGCCACACTCCATAGTTCACTGCACAACCTCTGGATCTTTCAGAGTTGCAAAGCAGAAATGAGCATCAGAGAATGTTAACTGTAGTCACTGACTATTCTAGCAACATAAAATACTACTTTCCCTAAAAACGAAGATGTGGCAAGAACTGAGAGAGCAAGCGGGAAAGCAAGTGTTCCTACTCCTTGCTCTCCACTTAGAAGTCCTAACGACTGCAAATAATCTTGTTCACAGAATCTGCTGGTGGCCAAACAGAAGCCCAGATTCTGCAAAGCAGTCAAGCAGCAGGAACTGACCAGATACAGGAAAGGCATCCCAGCACTACCAGGTAGCAGCAGTGTATCAAACACACTGACCATTACTTTGATGTATTAGTCTCCAACAGGAGAGCAGGCTGTAAGAACAAGTATTAAGGCATGCATACCACAAAGGTTAGCTAGGAAGGAAACTCATGCTTCCCTACACCATCATACCCAAAGAACAACTAGCGCCATCCTCACACTTACCGTTGGTACATATTCCGACGGGAATTTATTTGTTGTATAAGAAATTAAGAGACAGGTTTTACCAACAGCACCATCACCCACAACTACACACTTGATCGTCTGCATAGCTGACGTCCACTAGAATATCAACTGCAACGAGAACCTAGAAGAAAAACAAAGAGATACGCATATTTAGATGTTTTTCATTCTCACTAGATAGCAGCACATGTCATTGATGAGCCTCAACTGGAGCCCAAACCATTAACAGCAAGTGTGGGATCTGAAAATGAGACATTCCTAGATCAGTTGGTAGATCCATTCTCTCCATCAAACACAAGACAGGAAGTTGCTTATTTTCATAAATGCAAATACCTCCTCCCTACAGCTAGAACCCTCCTCCCACTGAATACAGTCGCCAAACACCATCTAAGACATGGTCACTTTTCTACGTTGCGAAGAAGGTCTAGGTAAATTCAATGTGATTTTTTTCCTAGTTACCTGGAAGTGAGGAAGAAAGGTCTTAAGGCCTTTCCAGACTGTTTTTAATGCATGGAAGCACCCAGCGTTAGAAGTACTGAAAGCCAAAAGTGTAAACTTGGGTCTTGATAGCTGCTAAGTAACATACATGCCTCCCAAGAGACCTTCCCTCTGGAAAGCACTTCAGTGAAGAACTCTCAGCAGGAAACACAGTAGTATGAGCTTTGAAACTAGTTTACAGGATAAAAATAAGCAGGTACAGACAGAAGTAAACATAATTAATTCCTCCCCCCCCGCCTCTGTTTTTGTGGGTTTTGTTTGTTTGTTTGTTTTAAAGCCCCAGTACAGTTCTACAATCTTTTGGGTAAAGTAGCTACTGACCATGTACCTTTATCCCCACTTTGAAGTGGCTGACAGCCCTGAGAAGCTCAGCAGGGCACCCGGTTCCCAAGGAATCATATTACTCTCCAGACATTACAAAATCATGATGCAGCCAGCTACTTCAATACCATTCCAGCACATGAACTACATCAATATTTGCCATCAATACCTTCTCCAAACATTATTTAGCTACCTCCAGTGCCAGACACAGCTGCCCTTCATTAATATATTATTTTAATTAGAAAAGTACCAGGCCTCTGGCCATTCATTCACATACAGGTGTGAAATCCTGACCCCAGCAAGCCTCGTGGCAAAGCTCCCACTAACCTTCAACATTTCCGTATCATTGGAAGTACTTTTATTTACAGCAACAAAGACTTGCAAACTGAGTTACCCCCCTCCCAGGGTGTGGGGGGGAGAGGACAAGAAGAGACAACCACTGCAACAAATTTACCCTCAGAATGGTGGCAATGGTTTAGCCCAGCAAGGATGTTGCCACAGCTCTCAGTTCTGGATAACTGCATTAAAAAAAAAAATTGATCTCTACTGAATTATGCATTTGTGCACCTCCCAAGGATTTCACTTCTCAGAGTGATCTGGAGGAAATACAATGCAATTCCAGGGTTTTGAGTGTTCTCGTCATAGCTAGCTACATGATTTGATACTGCACATCCCATCATTACACTTGCAAAGAAAGGTAATTACTAGCAACTCAAAACAAACCTTATACCACTAGCTTTTCTTCAGATGTTGCAGGGATGCTCAAAGATTTAGACAGAGCCAGCTAACTTCATAACAAACATCCTCAAAAGTTCCTAAAAACAGCACTTGTAGTAGAATATCAATCACCACCATTCCCACAAGCCACAGAGAAATCCACAGCAGTCAATTTTAGGAAATGGCAAAGACTCTTCTTCAGAGCAGGACATCAGCCAGCATCTGGTACATCACACAGGCACAACACTGCTATCTATACATCTTCTTTCAACATATACAGAGATGATGAAGGATTTGCGCAGGCATCAGGCATTATCACCGATCCTCTACTTATCGAAATAATAAAATCTGTTGATTTATGACGCAGGCCTCAGTTTCAGACAGGATGATCAGCAGCAAGCACAGCAAAGCCATATCAACAGGCCCTTCATTAATACTACAAAAAGCTTTGAAATTTGCCTTGAAGCAAACACACATTTACTCAGAATGATGAAGCAATCGTTTCCATTTCAAAAGACATCTTCTGTGCTCATGTCAGTTCAACTGTTTATAGCTAAGTAATATTAGTCAATACTGCCTGGACGGCTAAGGTGCTCACATAGTTCTGCCTTGCCATGCTGGTGGCACTGATCACTGAGGAAAAGTCACATTCTAGACTAAAAAAAGCCACCAGAAAGAAAGCAGGCAATGGAACAGAGTGGCTCAGTCCCAAATTAAGAAAGGCTTCATGCTTAAAACAAAGGTGGAAAGTCACTCATTAAGAAATTTTAAAAGGAAAACACATCAAAACAGGTATCAGACCTAGCTAACCAACTCAAGCACACTCCAACTAAAGCCAGCCTAAATTACCAGCATGCCTCACTAGCTTGCCAGCCTTATCCATGCCATAAGGCACCATTGTCTGCCTTCTGTTTTGAGATGTACCCAAACAGCCATTCAGCTGTGTCACTGCACAGCACAGGTCGCAGCCTTCATGAATTCCTTTCAGAATTAATAAATTTAGTACAAAACAACTCCCCACACTGGGTTTCCCAGCCACTTCTTGTATGCTTTTTCAATTTCAACTGGAATTCGTTACATTGCCCCCCAGACTGAGGAAATCTCTGCTCCAGCAGTCCTTGCTCACCCCAAGTGCTATCACAAGAGGAGGAGCACACCCACCTCCAGCTTCATAGCACCATGCGGCCATCCCTTTAGAGAAACCCAATCTCCCTCCCACCCTGCCCTCCCCTGGCAGACACCTCCTCCTCCTCCACTCTGCAGTCCTCCCCTCCCTTCCGGCTCTACCTCCTCTTCTACCCTCTTGCCCTAATTATTTGTATTTCCTTGTTTACCCATCATTTGCAAGTTACACATCTGCTTCAAGAGAGCCTTTCCAGAACCCAGAAAGCACACTAGAGGAAAAATCCAGACTCTGAAGCACTTCCTGTGCTCACTGCAGCATACCAATCCATTATTAACTACAAATCTTAAAATTCGGTACATGCACTCGTACAAGAAAAGCTCACATATGCCTTTTTTTTTTTTTTTTAAATGTTTAGTGTTACTCTTTAAAACTCATCACTCCAGAGAGCACCAAGCAAACAACAAAATGAAAGCACAGTATCAGAAAGCCCATCAGTGCAGTATGCGAGTGCACTGCAAACCTCCAGTTCTCCCCTGTACTCAGGCCCAGCCAAACCCCACACGGCTCTGGGAGACAAGCTGCCCTGCTCCGGGACAGGCTCAGCTCCGAGACTCCAGCTAAGACAAAGCACAGGCTGCACACACACTCCTTGCACGCAGGCTGCATTATTCCTGCAACACTCAGCGGTGACTCTTGCAGTGAATGATCAACTTTATCTACATAATTACCCTTGTACAGTAGAGAACAGCAGCAGTTCAAATTAAGAGTATTCCCATAAAAGCACTGCATACTCTCACCCTGCACCTCAAATTCACTTAAATTCACAGGGTTGGTATGGTCCATATCACCAATTCAAACATGTACCACCCCACGCAGGGTGTGAGTGGGAGGGAAGGGCTCTGAACTCAACCCACACACCACCTTTTCCTACCGGCTGACCCAATCCTTTCAGCCTTCTGGCAGTGGGAACAAAACAGAGTGCAAATAACCCAAGGCCTCACTCCAGAGCATAAACCAGAACCTGAACTGCACAACAGGCGACCTGCAAAAGCCTGAGCAGGGTTGTTTGGATTTTTTTTTTCTTCTTTCTAAAGGAAGAAAGTAACAAAATTTACCATGGAAAACATTGAACTGACCCACTAAAAGTTCTCTATGTACCAAGTGACCCCCACTTCTCTCTCACAGTTGTTTAATTGCCCCTCCACTCCATTAGCCACTTCAGGATTACATCTTTAAAGGACCAAAATGCATTCCAGCACACCTTTAGGTAAAGGGATCCCCTCACCTCTTTTTTTTTTTTTTTTCTTACTGGATATACAACTTTATCTTTAAATACCGAAGTAAGAAAGCCTAAGTTTTAAACAGATTTAGAGTCTTAAGCATAGGCCTCAAGAGTCTTACCAGTGGGAAAGTGGAGTTGTTGAATAAGTTATTTTACTTGGATTAGCAGCTTTCTAGATTAGCAGGATGAGTTACTTTATGTTTTCTGCTTTTAAGAGGTCCACAGAACACAGCTGAAAACAAGCTTATTTTTAAGCACCTCAGATGTACCATCCTGGGACCTGCTCTTCCTTAGGAAAAGCTTTAAAGACACATCATTGACTTGTGCTTTAAAAGTAATTTAGGCCAATATGAGATACAGCTAGAGAATAACTCATCCCCAGAGTGCAACACCAAGGGAGTGAGAAACAAAGAAGTTACAAGGGGTTTGGGTTTGCTCCCCTTCCAAAGTAGCCTAGTAAAAGGAAGCCCACATATACAACACCCAGCAGGACTAGAAAACACTCCGAGTAGTTTTAAATATCTGAGGGAACTGAAACAGACTGGAAAGCGCTGAAGTCATCCCAGTTTGAGTGCGGTGAGTGGATTTTGAGCCATGTAATCGTGAGCGATCTGGCCAAGCCCAGAGAGGAGAGCTGATAAAGACTGGGAATGTAATGCAAGTCAATAAGGCTTAGTTCCATTCAACAAGATCTAAAGACATCTGAAAAACACCACCACAACACTGAATTGGTTTAATTTCTCAAACCTCTCTGTATTGTAATCAGAAACTCCAGTGCTTCAGTAAAGTACATGTTAACTGATCATGCTTCTAATATTTGTTGGATTTTAACCTGTTCAGCACATGATCACACCAGCAGGATTTCACAGAACTCAACACTATCCCGAAAACTGTGGATTATGAAGCCTCGTAAACTTTGTCAAAATCATCAGATAGCCCTATTCCAGACTCAACAGGCCCATTTTACAGAATTTTGCTTTAAAGCTCAGTTACGTTTTTATGAAAGACAGCTGATCTGCATTTAAGATTAATCCCAAAAAGTAGTAACAGAGATGCAAGCATTGCAATGAAGAGTTAACTTAAGTCTCCAGCAAGACGTTGTGCAGGTACATAATCCTTCCTAGTGCAAAGGAAAACTTGGAATTATGTACTGTCTTCATACAGGCCTGTGCACACACCAGAAGACAGTGACAGATCACAAAAGGCTGAAGAAATCCATGGTCCCTATGGCAGGTTCCCATTTACTGAGCACAAGTTGCAAGAAATGCTGTCCCAAATGCACCCTGACACTGAGCACCACAACCCCTCTTGTACAAGCCTAATTTGCCCATTTTAATGGCAAGCACATGAAATGTGGTGTTACTATGGGAGCTCCTTAGTTTTAAAAACTGCCTGGAATGCACAGTAGTTGCAATATATTCTAGCAGCAATAGGAACTACTGACTGAAGAATTCAGAGAAATTTTGTAGGTCTTTGTACACAATCAGTGTTCTCTCCTAAACCAAGAGGTAAGGATCTGCATGATCTTGCCTTCACTCTTGCCATACAAACAATTTGATGCAGAAACCACAAGCCTTTAAGCTTGCTAAGATTCCTTTTATTTTTAAGCTACTGAAGTCTGTTTTCAGGTCAAAATGTGTACAGTCTCCTCGCCAAAGGAAACCAAGCTGTCAAATCTGTCCACACATCCTGCACTAGTTTCCTGCCGAGCCTCGGCAGCACTGTGACTTCCTCTTTCAGGCGCGACTGAAACTGCTGCCATTTCATCACAGGTACCAGCTAAACGCAGCTTGCTGCGAGCCAATTGCCGGCTGATGACCAAGAACCATTTCATGATGCTCTTTAGTACACACCATTAACTCACAAATCTAAGCTTAACCAGCTCGTCACAGCTCCCAGATCCTGTTTGAGAGCCTGCTATGCATTGCAAGAAAACAGACCATTTCTGAAGACTTTTTTTTTTTTTCCTCCCAAACAATGCAACTGTACAGTAAACAGGTTATTCATTTAAATCCTGTGAGCTCAAAGCACTCAGGAGTCCACAATAAAAGGAACAATATTCACAGGATTTTACACATGCTGATCTCTGTTAACGACTTTTACCCTTCCACACTACTTTCATTTCACATCTTACAAAAAGCACTCCACATTTCTAAACAAAGTATTTGTTTGGTTTTGGTAATTTGTTCCTGGATTATTCACAGCCATTTCAAGGCACCCTTGCCCTACTGTTTCAAGGCATTTGCCCTCTGCCACGTCCTCTAGCCCTACTACAAACGAACACTTTTGCTTTTCAAATTGAAAAGTCTCCCAAATCAAGGACACCAAAGAGAGATAATCAGCTACTACAATCCAAGCAATCATGTTTCCCCAGTATTATATGGGGAAGTTACTAACTGAGTGCTTGCATTACAAACCTGGCACAGCAGACACTTCATCACAAAGATCACTGCGCACAACGTACCAGTTCTCTGTAAAGATCACAAACCACTAATGAAGAGACCACACGAATTCAGCTATCAACAGCAGAGTTAAAAGACCTTGGATGTCTTGGTACACTGATATTGTCGCAAACCTACGATGCAAAACACCAACAGAAGCTGCTCCCTGATTAAGAGCTGAACTCCAGAAAGACTAACTGGCACTGAAGGCAAAACTGGATTCAAGAGCAGTATTGCCACAGCCAGTCTTCTCCTCTGCAGGTGTACAGCAGCCATTTAGTGAGGTTACCTAAATCCTCCAGCCCAAAGCCCACCTTTCAGCCTGCTAGGAATCATCATCATCTTCATGGAGATCTCACCCCAGAACTAAACACATCTGCCACTTCTATGCTAGTAATGTGGTAAAAGAAATTTAAAATAATATATCATGCTCTAAACCACCTGGTGCCCAAGATCACCTGCCTGTCTTGCCCACAGTTCAGACTGGTGAAGGCACACAAGCTATAAAACAGAAATGCACTTGCTCCCAAAAGTTCCAAATTGATCTTAAGGCCTGGGTATTTAGTTTCTTAAACAGAGCTTGAAAAAAGCTGTCAAGCTATAAACCAGCACAGGAGTTGCACTCCCTTAGAACAAGGCAAATCATGAAGTCCAAGGCAAAACCCGCAAAAAGCAGAAGGGACAGACTGAAGAAACAACCTTGTATCACATCAGTTCAGGATCTTGAAAAATATATCCTTTTTTTTAAGCACTGGTTGTTTGGGTTTTGGTTTTTTTGTTTTGGGGTTGTTTGGGGTTTTTTTGGGGGGGGGCGGGGATTGGTTTGTTTGGGTTTTTTTTTAAACTGTTGCTAACAAGTGAGGCAATCCTTTAAATCCTATCTCAGAATTTGCACTCCAAAAGGGAAAACTATCTCCAAAAAACAGCATTGCTATTTTGTTTATATGGAAGGAGACATAAGGCCAAAAAAATCTCAGTTGTGCTACAAGCTGGTGTCAAGACGAACACAAGAATTCAGGTACAGATCCAGATCTGCAGCCAGCGGGTCCCAAACTGAAGCTGAAGAGACCCACAGCAGCAGAGCACGCTCCAGCTCACACGCCTGCCCACAACCACAGACTCAACCTGCTGTTGGACACAAGAATGGGAAACATTGAGGCAGACCCACAAAAGCAAGCTGCCTGAAGAGACACAGGATCACCAACAGAGCTGGACTGGCACCACAACAGACCTAACTGTGCTCTCAAGCTGATGTTCTTGAAACCTGCAAAATTTGCTATCATTATAGGAACGCCTGTTTGAGCTAAAGTATGTGTCTGGGATCTTGGAGCATACCTAAGTCTGCCACTCGGCAGAGCTTCTGTATCCCAACGTCTCTGTGGTTTTGAAGCACTCGTTTCTAGACAAGTTACTACGAATTACCAAGGAAGCAGTAAGAGATCTCTTCTCAAAACACAACTGTCTGAGATCAACTGGTATTTTCTACACAATGCAACTTTCTTTTCTAATTATGTAGGAATTGACAGCTACTTTGCACATCTTCATAAAGGGTCATCACAACAGACTGCTGAAGCAGAGACATTCACAAGATAGGAAGTGAAGACAGCTGGGTGGGGGAATTTTAAAAGCCTGAACCTGAACTACTAACATGTCTCAAGTTCTGTAACTTCAAAAAAAAAGGGGAAAGCCACGTCATCCCATTTTAGTCCTAAATTCAATGCAAGAAAGCTGTCCATGCAGCCTAGTCAGACAGTGTGACTCAGTGGGCTCTTTGCTGCCACACTAATTCCAGCATGGTGCAGCCATGCCTACATCTGCCCACCCACCTTAGCACTGCCACTGCCCATCCATCCCACTGCATGGCTCAAAACAGCTACCTGAACTTAACCAAACTCAAAAGAAAAGAGCAAAAGTGTCAATTTCTGTTATCACTGTCATTACAGTTACACTGTCAAAACCAGCCATCAGCACTGGGAAAATCTGTCCCAGATTAAACACTGGGAAATATGTGGGCTTACATTAAGTCCTTTTCTGTCAAAGGCATTTGAATCTTACATTATTACTCTTCACTTTCACACTCTACAGGAAACTTTTACTCTACCGTGTAACAAAGTCATGTTCAGTATCTTAATACCACATTAAAAGACCTAACTTTATTAGATTAGTTTCAAACTGTTAATATTTAAAAATACAAGCTGTACCTATACTCCTCTTCACGCATAATAACAAATCATGGCACACACTAGCCTCAGTGTTTCTCTCCCCGTACCAATGGGCAACTACACTTAACAGTGGTAAAACAGACACTAGCAGAAGTTCCTCTATTTTGAAGCACATTTTTGCATAATCGGAAGCACCCTGCACACACATCAGTTCCAACAGTTCGCTCCTCATTCCTGTTACACTCAGGGAACAGGACAGTTGTGGGTGCTCCATGCACACAGCTGGAAGGGTGCCTTGAGGATGCAGCATGTTCAGGGGGTGGATAGCTCAGGCCAAGTAGCAACGTACTGTCTGAGGACTAAAGAGATAGAGCTTTGTTAATAAAAAACATTGCAAAAACGACTTTTCCAAGCCACTGAGCTAGCTTGGTGTTTCTGCTAAACTAACGATGTAGCTGGCAAGTTCCCTAGCACCAGAACTGAAGTGGGAGAGGTGGCCCTGCACTCACCTAAGCAGAGGAAGGAATCTCCCTTGCACAGCAGAAGACGGGCCACCCACAGCGCCATGGCCGAGGCAGCAGGACCAAAAGCCTGTTGGGCAACTGGAAGTTTCTCAGGGGTAGGTAAATGCAGAAGATGCTCAAGAAAAGGTAACAGCCCCCACTCCAGGACACGGAAGAAGAGTATCCTTCTGAGAGGAACTAAGCCTTTACCTCAGCAACACTTTACAAGTGCTAAAAAAAAAAAAAAGAAAATATCACTAAACTCAAGCTAACTGCTGAAACACACCAAGGTGAACCACAATCAGAGCATGCCTGTTGTCAAATCCAAGCCCAGTACACAGCCCTTTTGCGTTCAGCTGTTTACCAACCACAGCTGGCCCAATGCAAACAGCTACACCAGCTGATGAACTGGCAGATGCCTTCTTTCCTTACATCCAAAGCTGCAGGAGCATTTTTGTCATTTCCCCCCACACACCCAAACAGAACACTCATCACTGGCCAACAACACAGCACAGCATCTTTCAACTTGAGAAGAGCTGAGCAATTCAAAACAGCTTGTCACAAACCAAGACAATTCTGGCAGCCATAGCTATTGCTGTGTGTCTGGCACCACAAGTGTCAGCAATCCTGTCCCATTGTACAGTCTGCCTCCAGGCCTCAACTAGTCCCACACCACTACATGGTGTTTAAGGTTTGCTCTAACACTGTATTAGCTTGGTAAAAACCTTCATCCTGCCACAGTTTAGTTTACACTTCGAAAACACACACTAATATCAAGCAATCTGAGCACAGGCACAGAAGTCTTAGCACAGATGAGGGCAGTATCTGCACACCACCGCCAGACAGAAAGGCTCAAAGGAACCCCCTGCATCGCTTCATTAAAAAAGGTTTTGTTTTGTTTTTTCAAGAGACAAGAGAACAGTGCACAGAACATCTCTCCTGCTAGGAATTACGCCGTAACATTCAAAAGTAATGGGGTGAATTAGTAGCACAAGAGCTTAAAACGGAACAATGGTTTTTAAAAGCTTTTGCAAAGCTAACTCTTTGTTTTCTCTTCATGAAATGGCACTTGTTTAGAAGAAAAGTCAATACATCAAGAAAAGGACAACTCCTTTACTGATGAGAAAACAGGCCAAATGGTATTCTGAAGTTTTAAAACTCTTTAAAACAGAAGTGACTACCTGAAACTCAGAGCGAAGATTACAAAGATCAATTACATGACAGCAATGCTGAAACTCTGCTTCTCATATTCACTATTTTCAGTTTACTGAAAATGCAGCAGGGGCTGCAAGAGGCAGCTAACCACTACACATGGATGGCCACACATACTCTGGGAGGGATAACTGTGTCAGGCTTTAGTCCGAGGAGATACTCTGGTGAAAGGGTTTTACCTGTCATTTCTAGGTGTAGTCCTTTCTGATGGATACTCTTATGGTATGTATGTGTATGCAGTATAATGTAAGCTATTTTAAAGAGGGCTTGAAGGAAGCCATATAATTAAACAATGACAGGCTGCAGAAATGCAAAGATA
This sequence comes from Burhinus oedicnemus, assembly GCA_008921705.1. Lineage (NCBI taxonomy): Eukaryota > Metazoa > Chordata > Aves > Charadriiformes > Burhinidae > Burhinus > Burhinus oedicnemus. The sequence continues at coordinate 199,274 of VFFE01008898.1, forward strand.
CTTTAAATTTCTTTAAAACTTCAGCATAAAAGCTTATCTAGTCAATACATTATTTTGTCATATATTAAATACTAAAAATAGTGGGGTTTTCACCTGGACTTAGCATAACGGGGTGAGAGGAGCCAATGCAGAAGTCTGCAAGATGCTCAGTGGTTAAAGAGAGCTTCTTGCTACCCACAGTACCAGAAACAAATTTCACTTCCATTTAATTTGACAGCACCTTCATCTTCTAATAAAAAAGGTGTTGTTCTTTCCTCAGGAACCGAGCCTCAAGAGTGAGGGTAACTACATCCCCATACAATTCCTCCTTACAGGCTATTTACTCTAGAAGCTCAGATCACTGAAATTCATATGATCTAGGCTAATGACAGCATGAAAGCTCGTCTGACCACAAAAAGCTGGCAGAGGAAAGAGAGGGCTAAAATACACAAGCTCATAGACGACTTTTAAAAGCTGTGAGCACTCACATTAGCATAAAGCAGATTACACACACCTCAACTGCAATGATGCATATTCATATATTGTACAAGTTCTCAGGAGTCAGAAGCAGAGCTGGAACTCAGCTACAACAACACGCTGTATTAACTTTGAAGCTTGCAGGGTAACAGATAGCTGTTGAAAAGATTTTAATTAAGATGTCCAGCTGTCTATGCTCATAAGACTTGGAAGTTTATTTTAATGCTACAGCTGCATTTTAACCAGAAGGAACTTTTACATCAGGATTAGCGGTCAACTTCATGCTGCACTTCACACCAGCCTTTCATACGCTTTACAGGAAAGCAAGAAAAGCACAGTTGCACACTCATCAGGGAAATCCCTAGGAGTTTCAGATGTTTCTGTTTACTATTGTTCTTTTAGCAGAAGATCTACAGTTTCCATTTTAAATACTCCAGACACTCTAGGACTTCCAGAACATTTCCATTTAACAATGAAAACACAATAAACTTCCCAAAACAGGCCATCAGTTCCAGGCAAATAACCCCAAAGCAGGACATACAATGAACTAAGAGCATCAGTTGCAGGTCATGAATAACCAAGTTCAAAGTATGCAAATCTAATGATTAAAATTTCTGCCTAGAACACGTTACCAAACTGCAAACATGTTTTATCTTGCATCACAGTAGTTTTTACTCCTTGCCAAGTTTTAAAAATGCTTTTCCTCATTGTTACCAAAGCGTACAAGTGAACAGTTTAAACAGAATCATTTCTAGTTAGCAATATACTGATTTGCGTCTTACATGCGCCCATAAGACCTCTTTCAAATATACATTTGCCTAAACTGCCTTCTCCATAATCCTACACTAACAAGAAGGAACAGTTTACAAAGCAGAACAACGGATTCTCCACATATAGCTAGCTGAATACAAAGGCTTTCTATCTAAAGTTGGTTTTGCATAAGGCCCTTTTGCTAACTGAAAGGGAAAGCTTTAAGTGCTTTACTGAGTTATTCCGATTAGCAATACGAGGAGCTTGATCCAGGTTATAACTACCCTTCAAAAAAAAAAAAAAAACCACGAAAAAAAGGATGTTTGGGGCACTGCAATTTAACACTTTATTGAATAAAGACAGCTAGCACCTCCTTTCCTAGAAGAAACACAGACAAACATGAGACAAAGACAATTACAGATGGCCATACTGAACTACTTCTGCCTACACAGTTGTCATCTAACATGGCCTCTTCGTGAAGGCCTTGTCAAAAGATGGTAGCAAAGCCGCTCTGGCTCCACCAGTTGCAGCAGCCCCACAGACAGGGCAACAGGAATTCTGACCATTTTGCAATTCTCCATTAAGCACAGGTTTCACAACATCGGTTGTTATGTTCACAGCCACCTGGCTATACGAGTGTCTCCCACTGTCGCCACCAGCTACAAGTTCTACCCACTTATAGGAAAAAACACTACGGAAGTCCAGATCGCTAAAACAAACCTTTAAAACACAGCTAGATGATATGTTGCTGCAGTATACACACCTCGATGAGATTTCAAAGGAGAAAGAGACACATATGTCAACACCAACCCTCGAAGTAGCCTGTGCTCCTACCCTAAGCCAAAACCAGCAACATCACTGGTACTGCGTAAGGACAGCTACGGGATGGCCTTCCAGTCAGCCAAAGACCTCGCACCTTGGCAGGCAAAAGCCAAGAAGCAACTCCCAACTCCTTCTCGTGTGGGAACTGACTTTTTGCAGTGCCTACAGCCTAAGCCAAGCCTTCCAGGGCGCCTGCACCCCCGCTGCGCCTCAGAGCTACTACGGCGCCCGGCGTTGCTCGCCTAAAAGAAGCCAGCGAGCCCAACCTGCAAGCCCGCACGCACAAGCTGACCTCCGGGGTGTTTCCCCACAGCCCCCGAGCCCAGCCAACCTGCACCGCGGAGCGGGAAGCCGCAGCCAGGCCAGGCCAGGGCAGCCCCCCGCGGGCAGGGAGGCCCAGGCCCCCGCCGTGGCCGACGCACCCAGCCCGGCAGCGGGAGCGCTTCCTGCCGCCGCTCCAAGCGCCGAGGGTCCGGCCCCCGCCCGCCGCGCCAGGAAGAGGGGGAGGGGAGCAGGCGGCGGCCCGGCACCGCCGCCCCCGGCAGACCCGACCCCAGAAAGGCCGAGCCCCCCACAACCGGCACCAGGGAGGGGGCTCCGCGCCAGCCCGCACCTCCCCCCCCACCCCGATCCCCGCGGCGTCGGGAAGGTCCCCCTCACACCCCGCCGGTGGCTGCCCGGGGAGGCCTCGCACACACACCGCGGGCCCCGGGAGGGCGACTCCGGCACGGCGGGGACACCGGCCGGCGGTGGCGGGCTGGACGACGGGGAAAAGGGGGATAGGTGGTCGCGGCTGGGGTGGCGCCGATACCGTGCCCTCCCCGGCGCGGCCGCTCACCTCAGAGTCTCCGCCGGGCGTTGGCAGCGGCTGCGGGGTCTCCTCGGC
>VFFE01008898.1:233598-244102 GCA_008921705.1 Burhinus oedicnemus
CATTCCAGCAGGGACACAGCTGAGCTGCTCCAGCAAACAGCTCTCAGGAACATCCGGGCCAACACCAAGCACCTCCCTCCTCCCCCTCCAACAGCCTTTCCACCCAGCTGCAGTGCAGCTCAAATTACTTTTTAATTTTTTTTACTTTAATTTTCTGTGCATTTTATCCCAACTGTCTGCATGCTGAAGAAATAAAGCAGTCATTTTTTTCCCCAAAACCCTTTTAGGATCATTTAACTTAAACCCCTTCATCCAACAGTGGATTTAAAATGATCAAGCACACAAGGTAATTCTTTAAGACCTTTATTAACAGATGCTTGCAGTTTGACTTGAAAAAATCAGGTGTATATTTCATACAAATTAAAAATGAGGTTCTTAAAAATCTCAACTTGACCAGATATGAAACAATTTAAAAACCTTTAAAGGTATATTGAGAAAAAACAGGCTTTTAAAAAACGTGTTTATCGTTTCCAAAAGGAGACTTCTTTAGGTAAAAATAATAAAAACCCCATGCTGCATAGATAATGCAGATAGTTCTAGTAATCTGGTCAACAGCAAAAAGCAAGCACTTAAGGTCTTCAGTTCCAATTCTTTTGTTCATTTCTTATTGCTGGAATTTCATTTTCTTCTTCATTTCTTAAGTCTTTTCTTTGATGACTAAACTAAAAAAGAAAAGAGGGGGGAAAAAAAAAAAAAGGATGATCAGGCAGGTGTTAGAGGGTTACACGGGTGTTTGGTCTACCCAAATTCTCACTGAGCTAACTAACCTTCATATGTGCAGAAAAAACCTTACCAACTACAGCTCCTCCATCAGCCCACTACACTCCCACCACCAAACCTGCCATCTTCCACACAAAACAAATGCAAAGGGCTCCAGAAAGAGAAGACAAGAAATTTAAACAAAGAAATCCCGTCTGCGCCTCTCCCTGCACTGGCTTCCGTTTCAGCCCATTTTGTGCCAGCCTCCTGGGGAGAGCTGCCCAGGTCAGGCTCCGCAGGCACACCGAGCGCAGAGCTGTGGAGCCAGGTCTGGAAATGCAGTGGGCAAACCCTGAGCCAAGCCCTGGAAGGCACGAGGACAACTCAAGATCTTCAGAAGACAGCTGAAGAGCAGATCTCTACCTGTGCCTAACAGAGGCAGCGTGGCTTTCAGTAAGCCATGGCCCAGACTGCAGAAACCACAATTTATATTCTCCAGTACTATCAACAGACAGAAAAAGCAACCAAGCGTCATCTTGGTGTTTCTCCAAAGTCCATGATATTAAGAATTCACCCAGCTTGTGTTAACCCTTAAGATGAACACCAGGATAAAACAAAGGTTTGCATCAAGCACACAGAAAACACTGCAGCAAGGCTTGAAGAGGATTCAAGTAAATCCACTCACACAGCAAATCCAGCAGCATCCCAGCCCCTGGAGAACAAGTCCCCGAGCTCTCATAGCTGGGAGAGGTCTGTGGCTGCTGCCGACACCAAGCGACTCTCCATGCCCAGTTCCTGCATTCCCCATTCAGCCCATTCCTGTGACCGTTCATTACTGATCCTGCCAGAGCCTAAATGAGTCTGTTTCCCTACCCTCCAGGCAAGGAGCAAGGAGTGAGACACAATAGGAATGGGATATGAACACTGACAAGAGGGGAAATACAGAGAAAGAGAGAGGAAGAACAGACAAGGAAGGTGCCAGAATAAAGCAGAACAAGTAGAAAGTCTTAGCAGTGACAATATTCCCAAATTAGCAAAACTGCCCGTCAAAAGACAGCCCTAAACAAGCACCAAATCACAGCCAGTTTACCAGTTTACAATGTTTTAACGCCCACCTTTCTGCAGCCCTCCCAAGCAGCACGCCACATCAGTGCTCTCAACCACAGGCACCCTGCATGCTCCATGAAAAGGACCATCACTACCAGCTTGTCCAGCGCTTTTTTGTTTAGATAAGAAGCAGCTACTGAGACACTCCTGCAAATTCTGCACCAACTTTCTAGAAATTAATGCCTGGAGGTCTTAATGCTAGTCACTTCCCCTCTGGGACCCAGCAATAAAAGCTCAGATGCTCACAGAGCTGACTAAGTCAGCTGGAATTGCTGTTTCTGGGTGGATGAAGACACTGAAGTCTGAACTACTGAGCATAGCCAAGATTTTAAGATTAACAGTATTCTAGGCACTGACTCCATCAATGAAAATTAAGGCCTGGTAACGGAGTCCTCCCAATTAACCAGCATTTGTACAGCAAAGCCTCACAGTTGGGTTCTGCAGACATGAGCGACCATGCTCACAAGTGCAGCCAGTTTGGTTACAACATGCATGAGGAAGAATAGTCCAAACTTTGTAAGGCAAAAATTAAAGGAAAGCATCAAAAGAAAATAAAAGTCATTAAATCGTATCCTCGAGAACCCCTGGACACGCACCCGGATGATGGTAGAGATGGTAAGCCGGTATTTACTCAGCCCCGCCCTGCTCGGCCTCGGGAGCGGACGTGTTCTCAGCTGGTGGTTCGGCTGTCTTCGTCTCTTTGCCATCTTGTGGTTTAGGGTTCTCTGGGCGTCTGCGTCGGTAGTTGAAGTTACGACGGTACCGACGTTGAGGTGGCTGCTGACTTTGGGTCTCATCCCCTTGGTTCTCTTTATCTTCTTCATTCCCATCCTCTCTAGGCTGTCTTTGACGAGGAGGACCCCTGAAAGTCAAGCTAGGCTTTAACAATGCAGCATCTGACCATCACCATGTTCTGTCTCTGTTGCTAAAAGGCAAGGTTAAAAAAAAAAAAAGTTGATCTGCAGCATACCTGCGAAATCGTGGTCTATAACCTCGATACATGTTCTGCCTGACTGGTCTGCCTTGATCTCCTGCACCCTGGCTGTCAGCACCCTGGAAGACATTAGGCAACAAACCACCTCGCCACATGCAAAGCCAGTTAACACCCAACTAGTCAAGCTGTGAGGAAGAGAGCTGTAAGGGGGCGCTCAGGTTAAGTCTGAGGCATACAACAAGGTGGGCACAAGAGAACGCGCTATTAGGATCTGTGTTTCTTCCAGTTAATCACATAGAAAGTTAAGACAAATTCAAAGACACTCTGTTACGTAAGACCTTCAGCTTACCGTCATCTGCTCCAATGTTTTGTCTCACTGCCAAACCTTACCAAAAACACCTTGACCATCTACAAAAAGTGGCAAAAAGCTGCATCCCATCACCCTGCTCCAAAGCAATCAAGCCAGTTTAGCATCACGCTTTAAGCAAACGTTACCTCCACTATCTCTCCCTGCACGGGAGGGTTGGAATATTGTGGTCGACGCCCATAGGGCCTACGCATGTAGTAAGGTGGGTACCGCCGCCTACGATAGGGACGACGTTGCTGGGCTTGACCTTCTGGGATGTTCTCTGCTCCTTCGTTCTTTTCCCCACTCTCACTATTCTGGTAGTTTTGCTGGTAGTTGCGTGGAGGACCCCTACGACGTGGATATCGTCTGTAATGGTTACGGTCTGCTGCGTATTTACTGCCTTGCACTGGAACGCCACCAGGACCTGTAACATTAGCTGCCTCCGCACCCTAAAGAATGGAGATAGCATTAGGTAAGCAGTCAGCATCAAATCAGTTATAGGATAATATAATTTAGTACTGAGCAACAATTTACATCCACACTGTAAAGCAATGAAAACACATTCATCCCCTTGGATGTCATCAGGCATCGACTCAAACCACAGGCACCACACCAAAGCTTGCAGACCAAGTTTTCCGTGCATACTCTAACACCCGAGAGATGTGTTTACCTTTTCTCCCTCAACCACATCAAACTCCACGGTCTCTCCATCTCCTACACTGCGGAGGTACTTCCTGGGGTTATTCTTCTTTATGGCAGTCTGACAACATAATATTGCAGAATTACATTTACAGGCACAGCATGAGAATACTACTTAGCATATCTGAAGACTTTTTTTTTTTTAAAAAAAGAAAAGATGAAGGAATTTGAGTATTTAATATCTTAGGAGGAAGACCCATACTCCTGAAAAAGTAATTAAAACACTGAAAATCCAAGAAGCCATAAAATTTACCTGTATTACTATACTTCTGGCCTATTTGAAATGTGCAACAGCTTTACCATTGACTGGAAACATCTGTCAACATGCTGCCTGCTAGCTGAAAAAGCAGTTTGAAGACAACCAACCAACCCTCCCCCAATACACACTGGCCATACGATTCCTAACCAGAGTTTAGCATTAAAACACCCCCATAGTATTTATACATTCCTCTGAAGCATATACACCAATATATAAGCCTTTCCAATCACACACTCATATTTCCAGCCCTCTACCATTCCCCACACCACCGCGGTGTGCAGTATGTCCCAAGCCACGTAAACACATCAATGGCCAGAAATTAAGTTATTTCCTTCTCTGAGCCTTCCAATACCATTGCTTGAGCCACAGTATTTACCAGTTAACCACAAACCTACTCTAGCTGTCTATTATACACCAAGCAGCGGCCCTTCCAAGGTGTCAGCAACAGACAAGCCTTTGTATCAGTATCTGCATGTTACATGACATTACCAGAAAACACTGAATTTTCCGTGCTATTCAGCAGTGGATTAAATTTTTGACAGATGAGTTAATACTCAATACGCACCGTTCTCAGCCACATTCTGCTTATCAAACACTCTAACTGAACAGTAATACAAGTGTAACAAATATACAAAAAAATACCAGCCACAGAATTTGACTAGATTTTTTTTTTCCCCCCTAAATGGACCAAAATCTATGGGAAAAACAGGCCCACAAGTCTCAGCCTATGAAGCAGCAACTTTAGGGAAAGACAGGAAGCCTTATTATAACAGTAGCTGAGTCTAACAGCTCTTCATGAGAGTCAAGCTTGATAATGGGGATGGGAAAAAGCACAGACCAGCTGTAACTCATAAAACAAGCTGGTTTCTTTCAGATTAGACCCCTAAAACTGTTTTATCATGAAAATTATTACACTAAAATAAATCACTGCCAAACTGTGCTTTTAGAAACACAGACAGTAGTTACATGACAAGTCCAGAAATCCAACATTAAGTCAAGGTCACTTACAGGTTACTCTACTTGCAAATCAAGTAATGAAGTCTGAAAGGCTTCCTTCAGGGTATATATTCCTGCCTCAGTACTCATAAACACAGTGGAGGCACTTGCCCTTTCTCCACTGCCCATTACAGAATAACCTTTTATAAATAAATGCCTCTATATTTTAATAGCAAGTACCTCAGACATAGCACAAGCAAGAAGCTGACAGCTGGCAAATCAAACTCAAGTCAAAACTCTTTCCAGGGGTTACTTTTTCCTCTCTTTGTTTACAACATCAACAGTACATCCCTAACTCGAAACAAAAGGAATAATCCAGAGACTTCTAAATGCCACAAGTAAACCATGCTTCACTAAGAACTCTTTGTAGGCTGCTTCACAACAAGAGATCCTAAGACAGACAGGGGAAAAAAACCACAGAGCTGATCACAGAGACTTACAAGTTGGACACCAAGGACTAAACCAAGGCCAACCTGCTCCATGAAATAAGCTGCAGGTATGGTGTGCAGTCTCACTCTGGTCTAGTTTCCAGAGGTTTACGTGCTCCCCAGAAATTATATTTAAGTGTACATCTGTGTTTAATTGAAAAAGTACCCATTAGAATGTTTTCAGGCTTTCACTGAAAGCCTAAAGCAATAAACTATATGAAAGTTTTGCCTAGAAATAAACCTCTTCACTAGCACTTCATCCCTATTACAGCCCAATTAATTTCCCTCCCTGCTGCAAGCTTTTCATTTAACCTTATTTCCATATGCTTGCTAACTACTATATGAATCCACAAGGCAACTCAACTGGACTTCAACAGTTATCCCCAAGTCAACAGAGTGTACTTGCAGACAGTGCAGTTTTCAACACTGTACGGTACCAGCCTGCTCAACCCACATATCTCATGTCCTTACGACGGATGTATGTGGATACGCAAAACCCCCAGCTACAAGCAGGCTCAACCTGCAATCCAGTAGTGAGAAACAGTTTTTTGTGTTCCAAGTAACAGTTTTTTGAACATGAGGCTCCTTCACAACTTCAATCCACTTACATAGGCCATGCACAGCAAGTTTCAGAGCGGTAGCCTGTTCCAGTTTCAAGTAAATCTTACCTGATGGACAAACACATCTTCCTTGGTGTCATTCCTGCAAGACAACAGGAAATTGAAATTAATGTATGAAACACACACTAAATTAGCCCAGTTTACAAATTCAATTGTTTGGGGTAGGGACACAACAGGGAACTGTCAAGACAACTAACTAGCTTCCAGCAACAGCCTTGCTCCTCAACCTGCTCTCAACTAGTCCCTTACTAGCTTACTGCTTGAAGTGAAGAGACTGTCAGGTGGCCTATGCAAGGTTCAGAGCACACACTGATGTCCAGTCAGTCGCATGTGAAAGCCTTCTTCCTCCCTCCTGCACACCCCTCTATCCTTCATATCCCACCGATGGAGATGTTTGAAGAAGAAAGAACAACTGACAGTGACCAGTCAATCATTTCTGCTAGTGCTCTGTGTGGGACATCAGCTATCGCAATCTTGAAACAAGCAAGGATATCACCACTCAGACCTTGTATGATCCCTCCTGAATTACATTCTCTCAGCCTCGATGCTTCCTTCATTTAAGGAGTAACAACGCTAGCTAACCATTGAAGGCAGTAGGGTTAGTCAAGCTGCATTTGTGAGCACAGAGCTTGGGTTTCTCCCCTTACTTGAACCAGAAAGAGCTGAGGTCTTTACCTACAAGGAGCCAAAAGCATCCTTCAGCATGATAATGATACAGTTTCCACAGTTATCATGCTGAGGCTGGACAACCACAACATGGTACCAAGTCAGAAAAGTTTCTGTTCTGCAACTGAGGCACAGCCGAAACAGCCTCCGTGCTGGTTTGAGCGCTGTACGTGCCATTTACACCACTCATAACAAACTTACAGCCATACATTCAAGCTCGCATCATACCAACTGAACCTCGCTGTGGTATTAGTTTCACTAGACTGTGGAACAGTTTGAATCAATAGCAAAGCGGCTTTTATTTCCTAGAATGACTGGGTAAGACATTGCAAAGCAAGCTTGTGTTAAAACATGCTCAAAATTGGAGACCTTACAGGTAATGGGAGACAGAATCAAGACTTTTTTTTTTTTTTTTTTAAGATAAAGCCAGGTGTTTGTCACCACCAGCTTTCAAACACGAGGATAACAATTAAGACATTTTTAAAAACATGGAATTGAGGCCTACAAGTCTCAAAGGTTACTGGAAAGAGGTAGTCAAAAGGCAACAAAGCAGAGCCAGTCTGATCACCATGAGGCAGCTTATCTCCAAGGCCCCAGGATGCAGCATCCAGAAGCCCTTGCAAAGACCAAGCTTAAATACTTTCATCTTCGCCATGCAAGATCTCTTACCAGATGCTCCAAAAGCTGAAAACCTTCAGGAGAGCCCAGTAAAAGGTTGTCAGTTAAAAAAAAAAAAAATTTTTAAGAAAATGCGTAGCCCGTTCCTTCACTCTCAACTGAAAAATGGTGGTAGGAAGTGCTCATCGTCTGTGCTCTGCAAGTGCACATGCTCTTGCCCACGTTTGATTTTGGACAACTGTACCAGATGCTTGTTTTTAAAGTCCTTTCAAAAATGCAGTTTCCATTTAAGAGGACATTGGAGTTTTAGATCAACGAATGGCTCAGTTACGCAGATAAGCTCAAGGTGTAAACACAGTTAGTTAAAAAAATCTACTGGTCAATTTTGAAGCCCACTGCCTGCCCTGTGATTCCTCATCATGTTTTTCAGCAAGCACACTGCTGCTTAGATGGTCTAACAGTACATAGCCATCACTTTCTCAAAGAACACTTGAAATGGTACAAGAGAAACCCCCATTCTGAGGGCCTAACAAGCCCTTTAGCTTATCTCTGCATTAAATGATACTCCCCTCAACACCTTTAACACCTACAATAAAAAAAGGCATTAGGCAAGCATGCAGATTAAGAAAAGATCACTGTTAAGGCCAGCAGAGCACTAAATACAAAGCCAGATATCGATGTTCAGCTCCAATTATGGTAAGAGGACCAAGTCAGTGGTCTGAACATCCATGTATTATTTTGACAACTGTGAGAAACACTTGACAGATACTCAGAATTCAAACTAATATTTAAGAACAGAAATGCATTTTTAACATTAAAAGAACACACAAAATACTAGAAGTTAACATGCACCCACATGAAAGCTAAATTTTAGTTCCAAAGCTAATTTTAGCTGCAAGCAGACCCAGCTGAAGCAAAGACAAGCAAGGGCAGCAGCTCCCGCAAAGTTTCCCTTGCAGCAAGCCAGAGAGATTCCAGAGTTGAGGAAATGTCCTCCAGTCCAGTTCTCAGGCTGTGACTCTAATCTCTTGATAACACGAGATCACACTGGGTTTCTCATTAAAAATGGCAACCTCAGGGATTAAACAGCTGCCAAATTAATGACTGGGGAAGCCATTCGGATGTCTTAACTAGCTGCTGTTACTTCCTCGCTTGACTCACATCACTGAGCATTTCCACTACTGAGGGAAACAGGAAAAAAGCCTTCCCTAGAGGTAGAGTTTGTGGCCTATGACTTTATACAAGTTTACAAAAGCCAAAGACGCTAAAGCTTACAGCACTATATAACATTTAACATTAAAACCTACATGAAGAATGCAAACTGAGCAGACTCAGAGTCAAGTTTTTATAGTTGCAGACACAAAACCAATTAGGGAGCTTGGCAGGCACTTAAGACTCGTAAGGGTCATAAGGTAACAGACAGTTTAAAAAAAAAAGCAGTACTTAAAACAAACCTAAATAAAACGCCTAATAAAAGCATCACTATCTATGCTTGCTTCCCTGAAGAGAGGTTCCCTAGTCTTCTGCAAATTCTGAAACTGTAGGTTTGAGGTACGAAGCGTTTAAGGGGAACAGTTCTTTGGAATGTGGCCTCTGCAAAACAACCCACGGGAAACACCCTCCCCACTGCTTGGTACCAGCACTTCCCATTTTTCCAGCACTGGTTTGCAGAGCAATTCCAGGACTCCTCCACTACCAGATAACTTCCCTTATATGCCTATTTTAATTATTTACACAACTTTAAGTCTTTAAATTTTTCTTTAAAATCAACTATGGTCGTAAAAACAATCTTCTAGACACTTGCTTCTTGAGATCCCTTTATACACTCCAGTCTCGCGATACAAAAGAAATCTGAATTTTGCTCATTTGCCCGTCCATTCATGGTTTCCTCAAGAGAGTGTGCTTTTAACTACCAAGTGCTCAAAGTCATTTTTGCTTGCATTGATGCAACTGAACCTCATGCAATGGTTTAAACAAATTTTTTGTATGCTAACTGCCATCAGACACTTATACCCTTCAGAGGGAAAAGAAAAAAGCCAAAAACCTAATCATTAAAAAGAATAATCTTAATGTAAGAAGTATCACCACGACAATAAATTCACTGAGAGCAAGGCCAAGATTCACAGAATGGTTTGGGCTGGAAGGGACCTGAAAGACCAGCTACTTCCAACCCACCTGCCATGGGCAGGGACACCTTCCACTACACCTGGCTGCTCAAAGCCCTGTCCAACCTGGCCTTGAACACCTCCAGGGATGAGGCAGCCACAACTTCCATGGGCAACCTGGGCCAGGGTCTCACCACCCTCACAGTCAAGAATCTCTTCCTAATATCTCATCTCAATCTCCCCTCTTTCAGGTTAAAAGTGTTCCCCCTCGGCCTATGGCTCCAATCTGTGATCAAGAGTCCCTCCCCAGCTTTCCTGTAGGCCCCTTTCAGATACTGAAAGGCTGCTATAAGGTCTCCCCGGAGCCTGCTCTTCTCCAGGCTGAACAACCACAACTCTCTCAGCCTGTCCTCACAGCAGAGGGGCTCCAGCCCTCGGATCACCTTCATGGCCTCCTCTGGACCTGCTCCAACAGGTCCACGTCCTTCTGTTGGGGGTCCCCAAGTACTAAAAGCCAACCCGACAAAACCCGACGAACTAAGAGATGCTGGGATGGAGGTAGGACCGCGTTCATCAAGCGGGGTGACATAAGGCAGAAGCGCCCCCCCGCTCCCGGCAGCACGCGTGGCCCTGCAGCGCACTTGAACTCGGGTCCAACGTCTGCGAGGCCCGCCCCGCCCCCCCCCCGCCCCCTCACCTGTTGATGAAGCCGTAACCGTTCCTCACGTTGAACCATTTCACTGTTCCCAAAACCTTCGTTGCTGGGGGGGGTGGAGAAGAGAGAGGCGCCGGCGTCAGGGCGGCACGTGGCGGGGCGGCGCACACAAAGGCCCCCGCGTGGCGGACATTTTGAGCCGCCCCGCCCCCACCCGCCGACACGCGGGGCCCGGCGGCGCGCGCGGGAGAAGGACGAGGAGGAGGAGGAGGAGGGCGCCCAACGGCCGCGCGCGCGCGCTGCCGCGCGCCGCCCCTCACTGAGGGGGAGCTCGCGCCGCCCCTCAGCCATGGCGGGGGGGGGGGGGGG
>VFFE01008898.1:244122-258430 GCA_008921705.1 Burhinus oedicnemus
GCTCCCGCCCCTAACGGGCCCGACCGGGGAAGTGCGCGCGACCATGTGGCGGTAGAGGTGCCCGTGGCCGCTCCGTCCCCTCCCGCCCCGGCAGCCCCGCCACGCCCGGTCCCTCCCGCCGGGGGCCTCTCGGTTCCCTTCGCCCCGGCCGAGCGGCCGCCCTCGCCCCGGTGTTACCGGGACTCGGCGCAACGGCCGCACTGGCGGCGTTTCCCCTCGCTTTAAAGACATGGGGCAGAGCGACGTTGCGGGCGGCCCCCGCCTCCGGCCCCGTTACAAGGACCGGGGGCACTCCCCGGAGCTCCCGTTCAGAACAAATCGTAATCGGAAGGGAGGAGCCTGGGAGCGTTAATTAACGGCGGGAAACGAGGGACCCGGAGACATGGCGGAGCTGCTTAAAACCACTTAATTAATTGCATTGTAATCAAGCCCCTGAGAAAGGGTAGGCGGGCCCAGCCCCCCGGTGCCAGCCCCGCTGGCGAGCGGGGCAGAGGGAAGCGGGACACGGCTGGGGGCTGCTCCCGTGCTCCCAGCCCTCTGCCTGGTCTTGTGCCGCTCCGCTGACGGCACCCGCCCCCTGACCGGACCACGGCGGAGCCGGGCTGCAGCCGCGGGTCGGGGGGCTCTGAGAAGGCTTGTCCCTAAGTAGCCTTCTCCTAAGCATCCCGTCCTTCCCTGCCCAGTGGAGCTGGGGGGAGGCAGAGGGGCAGCTCCCCCTACCCCCGTCCCTTCTCGCCCAGGCAGTCGGAAAACCATCATCGCTGGGTTCTTCACCTTGATGGAGCCTTTCTCTATCCACCGCATGTCTTCTCCGCCTCCATCCCCTACGTCTTCACCTTATGGTGCCTCAGAGAGAGCCAAGATCTCTGCTGGATTCAGCAAATCACAGAATGACGGGGGTTGGAAGGGACCTTCAGAGATCACCTAGTCCAACCCCCCTGCGAAAGCAGGGTCACTTAGAGCCTGACACAAACGCAGCCAGGCGGGTTGTGAATCTCTCCAGGGAAGGAGACTCCACAGCCTCTCTGGGCAGCCTGTTCCAGTGCTCTGCCACCCTCACAGTAAAGAAGTTTCTCCTCATGTTCAGGTGGAACTTCCTGTGTTCCAGTTTGTGCCTGTTACCCCTTGTCCTATCACTGGCCACCACTGAAAAGAGTCTGGCCCCATCCTCTTGACACCCACCCTTTAGATATTGGCAAGCACTGATGAGATCCTCCTCAGTCTTCTCTTCTCCAGGCTAAACAGACCCAGGTCTCTCAGCCTTTCCTCATAACAGAGATGCTCCAGTCCCTTGATCATCTTCATAGCCCTCTGCTGGACTCTCTCCAGTAGTTCCTTGTCTTTCTTGAACTGGGGAGCCCAGAACTGGACACAGTACTCCAGATGTGGCCTCACCAGGGCAGAGTAGAGGGCAAAGATGACCTCCCTTGACCTGCTGGCCGTGCTCTTTTTAATGCACCCCAGGACACCGTTGGCCTTCTTGGCCACAGGGTGCATTGCTGGCTCATGGTCATCCTGTTGTCCACCAGGACTCCCAGATCCTTCTCTGCAGAGCTGCTTTCCAGCAGGTCAGCCCCTAACCCATACCAGTACATGGAAAGGTACAGAGGGAACTTGCAGGGGAAACCCAGTGGCCTTGTCCACCAACTTATTTTGCTTGGGCACTTGAAAAATGTGGTTGTTGGCCACAGATTCACAGCCCTGCCCTTGGCTATGTGATACCTCCCACGTAAGAGGAGGGAAAGGTCACCAGCAACCACCAAGAAGGTCACTGGGAGCTCACTCATCAGTCCACCATCTTCATGACCAATCCTTGGGATCAGCCCTTCCAGCATCCCACACAAATTACTGCCATTTCCCCCATCCCAGCATGAAGAACAGAAGCCAGGGACCCAGTTCCCCATATTACACCATGGCCAGGTAAGGGGCTCAGATGGGGCCAAGGTCAACCCACCACAACAACCAACATAGGTCTTGTCAAGCTATCTTGGTATCACAGAATGGTTTGGGTTGGAAGGGACCTTAAAGATCATCTACTTCCAACCCACCTGCCATGGGCAGGGACACCTCCCACTAGACCAGGTTGCTCAAAGCCCTGTCCAACCTGGCCTTGAACACCTCTAGGGATGGGGCAGCCACAACTTCCATGGGCAACCTGGGCCAGTGTGTCACCACCCTCCCAGTAAAGAATCTCTTCCTAATATCTCATCTATCTCCCCTCTTTCAGGTTAAAAGTGTTCCCCCTCGGCCTATGGCTCCAATCTGTGATCAAGAGTCCCTCCCCAGCTTTCCTGTAGGCCCCTTTCAGATACTGAAAGGCTGCTATAAGGTCTCCCCGGAGCCTGCTCTTCTCCAGGCTGAACAACCACAACTATCTCAGCCTGTCCTCACAGCAGAGGCACTCTAGCCCCCAGATCATCTTCATGGCCTCCTCTGGACCTGCTCCAACAGGTCCATGTTGGGGGCCCCAGAGCTGGACGCAGTACTCCAGGTGGGGTCTCACCAGAGCGGAGTAGAGGGGGAAATACCTTTTCCATGAGATCTCCAAGTCAGCTAACGAAGGAGAGAGCTTTAAAACAATAATACAATCCCACAAGGGATCTGCATCAGGATTATGACCTTGATAAAGAAACTAGAATGATATCTAAACTGGATGATGCTCAGTAAGTCCTTTGAAAAGTACTTCTTAAAATATAATGGCAACTAGGGAATCTACCATGCAAGAGACCCTAGAGGGAGAAAATTGGGGAGGAAACTTCAAATCTCAGTGATGAAGCCTGTGAGGATGTTGGGGCCACGCATCTACAGAAGAAAACGTGCTCCACCTAATGGTACTGACCATACTCCATGACATGGCAGTCTTTTTGGGGGGTAACACTGCGGGGCCCAGAGGCTAACCTGATCCTCAAATGAATAAAGAGGCCATCAGAAACGCCATCTCCAGTTGCAGCATCCACAGTTGGTAGAAGATGCTGGAGCTTAGAGAGGGAAAATCCATCATCTGCTCTACAGCAGGAGGTTCCAGGACTTGCTACATACAACGTAACTCAAGGGGGACTTCATCACAGGGGAATTAAACCCAAAAATGTTGTCTCTGAGAAAACTTTCAGCCAGCAGATAAGGAACAGCAAGATACATAAGCTGGAAAACTGAAACTCTGCACATTCAGCGTCAAATAGAGACACGTAACAGGATATAATTAGCCACTGGAACAACTTTCAAAGAGGTTGTAATGGATTTGCCACTGTTAATTAATTTGGGAAAGCTCTGTAACCCCTGCTATGTGGGAAGTCAGACTAGCTGATCGCAATGACATAAATACAGCAGGCTGAGAAAGTGCTGCTGAGCCTGGACCCAGAAATAAGCCGGTTTCCCTGGTGAAGAAGTACAGTGAATTTGGGTACCTGCAGCCAGAACTGCAAACCTCAGCACTGCAGCTGGCAGGCAGAGCTCCCCTGAGCTGCCTGGAGCCAAGCTCCTGCCTAAACCCCATAGGGAAGGACCATCTGGATGCACTTCCTGAGCAGCTCAGTTTCTCCCTTTCTGGTCACCTCTCACAGCTGTCACCTAGGTCCAGTTTTCCCCTCCCAACTGGGAATCTTCAACCTTCATCCCACAGGAGAGAGCCCTGTGCAAAGTCTTTTTGGGGCTGCAGAGGAAAAGGATGGCATGATTTGGGTTTCTTTCATCACCTGATGTTCTGCAGGTACAATAAGATGAGATGCCTCAGGCCGGAAAGAAATGAGCACGAGCATCCTCAGCAGCTGTGCAATCCCAGCAATGGAAACCTGGAAATCCTGACAGCCAGAGCCTGCTTCAAGGACTTCAAACAGCCACAAGATAAAAGAGCACACCAAAGCCAGAGCCTGCAGGATCTGTCCTCCAGTACATCAGCGCTTGCTACCTAGCACTGGGTAACACACACGCTATGCGCACTGACGGCACCTCCCCAGGACAGCCCCACACAATCCACTCCCGATGCCCAGGGAGTGATGGGATGCACCCGGATGGGATGAAGCGCCTGCACGTGACACAACAGACTTTGTCCTAACTCTTTTACATTTAATCTACCAGATGAAAAACCTCACCCTGTAGCCCAGCCCCCACGAGACGTAGTTTATAGCCCCCCAGCAGGTCGGTGAGCTTGCAACTCTAGTCTGGGAAAAGAAAGTCAGTTTTTCCACCAACCTGCAGCCTCACCTGTGCCCTGTGGAACCTTGCAGCACAATCATTCTCTGCTTCCCAGCCCAAAGCCCAGCTTCGACACCCTTGCAGCACCCATGTAAGTTCCTGTACACCTGTGGCACATAACAGCTGCATGGTCTAGCGCCGCGATGTGCCAGGGGAGGTTTTACAAATGCTCATTTACAACATAACTCACCTCAGAGCCCCGCAAACTCATGGTAATGGAAGTCTGTGCCAGAACAATTTCTTGTGCTTCAATAAGGCTGCATGTGGAAAGGTTCTGAAGATTCGCAAGATGCCAAGAATCTCTCTCTAGGCAGCCTCATTTACCTGATGAGTAAAGGAGCCGGTGGAGCACAGCACTGCCACGCTCCTTTCACCCCTTCTTTCCCATTTTGCAAATACCCAGCAGCAATGCCCCTCAATACCACACAGAGTAAACGTTCCCAGCTGAGCCAGTTAGCAATAACACACATTGCTAAAGATGCCACAGCACTTCTCACCTGAAGAAGAATCTGTTCCCAAGCATGTTAACAGATGTGCACTGCACACATATTTAACAAAATTCTTTATTTACATTTCAAAATGTAAAAAAAAAAAAAAAAGATAGGTGCCAATTATTAAATAATTTCAGAAGAATGTCAAGAGCACAGATCTGGCCTGCTGAGAGGACTGGGGCAGTGGGACAACTGGCTGGAGTTGGAACTGCAGGGAGCCAGCACAGGACTAACTGCCGGTGAAGGAGCACTGAAACGAAGAAGAAACAGGTCTGCGATGCCCAACAGCCATTCCCAACTCATCCTACAACAGCAGGACTGTGCAGAGACACTGGGTGCCGCTACAGCCATTTTCAAGGGAGTGCTACTTGCTGCATGCACTACCTCATGTCAAGCTTGAAGCTAGATTACTCGAGAGTCCTGCTGGCTCTTCATGCCAGGCATCTGCCTCTACCTCTGAACTTAAAACCAAGAGTGCCTGTTTCTCCTGGCTGATGTTAAAGGATCTTGACAAGTAACGTATTGAGCTGTCTGAAGCTGGGCGGGACAAATGCCGTTCTTGTCTACAGGCAGCTGAGAGGCAGCAGGGTGCAGAAAGACAGTTCCTAAAACCTTGGCTGGGAAATAAGCAAGGTGGCACCAGCCTCATACCTAGAAATGAAAAGCTTCCTGTCTCCAGTTCGATGCTGGCCAGAGATCGTGTACTCCAAAAAGAAATGATCAGCAAGTCTGGGCCTGAGGACAACCCTAAAGGGGAGCTGACCCACCAGCACAGCTCTGCCCATCTGCAAGAAAGCCTGTTAACAAGGTTGTCCCTATCTTCAAAAGCCTATAAATGCCACCAGAAGTACCAGGGAAATGAAAGAGTGATTATATTCCCTGTTGTCATTTCATCAAATAGGAGGAGCTCCCAAGAGCCTGAAGCGCTGCAGATCTGAAAGAGTTTATTACGTAAGTGGTGACAATTCCAGATGTCTTTGGAAATCATTTAATGGAAGGCCAAAAATTGCGGGGATTTGCTTTTGTCAGTGCCTGCCTGCTGAAATTTGAAAAATCAGCAACCAAAAGGCTAATACAGCAGATTTTTGACAAGCTGCAGCCTGACACATTGAAATCTAGACAGATTTGTTTAAATGTTTGTGGTTTTTATGGTGAAGTGGGCGGACAAATGGAAACAGAATACCATACGTTAGCCTGAGCTCTGTCTTGTGCCTATTGGTTTAACCAAAATGAATCCTGAATAATAGTAAATGCTGCAAATGTCCCTTCGGATGAGGACAGGGGTATTTTTCTGAGTTACGGTAAGACTATGTAACATGATAATTCCTTGGCCCTTCAGTGGTGGCACTCTTATGGCTGTACTGAGCAAGGAGGCTCAAGTCCTCTCTTCCTGCTCTTCTTTTCTTGATCCCTGCCTGCCCCACATGCGGATGCTCTGCTTTCTGTAGCAACAGGAGAGTTCACCAACCTGCAGGTCAAAGTGAAGCCCCCCACCCCCCAGACTGCCTGGCTAATACCAGCTGGATTCCTGCTGCAGTTCCTTTTCATCCACTAGTTTCAAAAGCCGAGGCTTCGAGGCAGCCTAACCCTATCCAAGGCACAGCTCCACAACCACATCTTCCCCTCGACTGCAGCTGCAAAATCTTACCCTTCTAGCGCTGCCTTTGGTGCTTGTGGAGCTCAGAGAGAAGCCAGTTCAGGGAGCTGAGCTGGCAAAAAACTAACACTGTTAGAACTAACACAGAAGCATTTTCTTGTGTGTCACTAAGTCATCTCTGCAGACTCACATGAATGTGAAAATAAGTCAAGAGAAAAGTAAGGAGCAGAGCATCCCTGAATTCAATTGCAATGGGTGCCTGTGAAGACTGAGACTTACCACATTTCTGTTTCATTGCTTTACATTTCCCCACACTGAGAGATCACAACTGGCAGCTTGGGTTTGTTATTTGGACCTGTAGGCACATTCTGGGGACAAACAAATATAGAACATTAAACCTTATAAAAGCACAGCAAATCCGGTGAGTGACAGGTACTTGAAGACTGGCTAAGAGGTGTCTGGGCAACATCAGGAACCAGGAAATCTAGACACAGCTCTGAGTAACATAGAAGCATTTTGGCAACAGACCCGGCCATAAGTGGGTGAACTCACTCTGTGCGCAGAGGTTTGGGATACAGACTAGATCCTGATCCTTTGAACGGGAGGGAAGGAACAGGGCAAAAACTGGAGAGCTCCTCATGAGATACAGCAGGCATCGTGTCACTGGATTAAATCTTTAAAGTTCCTAATTACAGCTGGAACATGCAAAGCAAACTTGTATTTGTACAGAAGGGGAATCCAAAAAAGAGATAGCAACCCTCAGTCTGAACCTCTCGTTTTGCTGGACTTGGCTGCTCTTTCATGAGTCTCTTACTTATTTCCTTTAATTTCCCCGCACTGCAGTGATACACAAAGCAGGCACACCACAACCCTTCCATCAGTGCTCCTGGCAAAGAGGGCTAGCAACACATGGATTATAGCATGCTGTACGGTTCATTATATGTAACCCTTTCTCAGTTGAAACCGTTGTCAGCTGTGTGTTTGCCCCACTTTATGGATTCTCTGATGGCAGAGGCCCTTGTGCACATTATCCCATGCATGTGCCACAAAGTAGCATTGTCGCTCTCAAAGAACACACCACTATTTGTTAAATCTAATCATCCTGCTGTGACACTCAGTCACGACGCTGGTAGCAACCACCACCCCTGAGCCTATTTATCTTCAGCTCCTGGAAGCCCATCAGAAGATCCGTTTAATTTTTCTCATTAAACATGCTGATCACGGATCAGCAGAACTGATGATTTAGCACCCACTGAATAATCCCAGGCAATGGCACAGAAGTGATCTGCTTTACACTCTTGTCTGAGTTGCTGATGGAATAGCTTTTCAATTCAGCTTCCTGAACAAATGCAAAGCATTGCAAAAAAAGCCACAAGAACACAATCCCCACTCAAAGACTAACCAGCAACCATGAGAGCATAGCATTTCTAAAGTTAATCTATATGACAGCCTTTGCCTCAACAGATTTCCTGATATTTTATAACAATGACAACCGATAATACCAGTTATCAACCCTGGTATTCCCTGTTATCCTGTAAACAGACAGCAGGAGAGAACAGAACAACCCTTGTTAATCCTCTACATGACTTTCCAACATGGACGTTCACAGAGAAACAGGCAAATTCAACTTACTTCAATTTTTCTCATGACCAACAGCCCATCGACAATTTTACCTAGAATGAGAAAAGGTACCCACTTCAATATGGCCGCTTTTCACCTTTGCTCCGCCTGCTTCATAACAGGTACATGCATTTTTGTTACTCCTGAAAAGTCTCGTACAGTATAGCTATTGGGCACCTCAGGGTTTTGTTACTGATCTCTAAACTGATAAAGGAAACAATCCTTCTTTATACATTTTCCACATTCTGAACAGATTGACTGCATTTTCCCATCGCAGGGGTGGCACGTGTAGAAATGTAGGTTTTGAGACCTACCTCCACCAGCTGTGCTAAAATACAGCATGAACTACCTATCAACACAACCTTTGTAATGATGCAGAACCGGCAATAAGCACTATCAGTGGTACTTAAGAATCAGAGAAAGTATTAAGTAGGACAGCAGCTTAAAGGCTGGCCTTGAAATCCTACAGCTCAAGTGGCAGGACATGAAGAGTTAGCAGATGTGGTTTCATAGGATTACTATCCAAAAACTCTACTGAAAGCTCAGTCCTCTCTGACAGTGGAGAAGAAAGGCATCCCTTCACTCATCTGTCCCTTCTGCATTGGCACAAGGATTTATGTAGTAGCACGCTACACCGATCAAGGAACTGATCTAAAGCTAACCTGCAAAAACACCATTTCACTTCAACAGTGATTCACCTCAGTACCTGGCTGCACCGATACCTCTGCTAGCACAAGCGAGGGGGGAAGAACAAGTAGCCCATGGCTGTTTATTTTAGCAGCTGCGCCACAGGGACTGTCTGTGAGCTGGTACGCCAGGCCCCCGCTGCAGGTACTCACCAAACACAACGTGTTTGCCATCCAACCAGTCACATTTGGAGCATGTAATGAAAAACTGACAGCCGTTGGTACTCGGACCGCTGTTTGCCTGGGGGTTGAGAATGGCAAAATATAAAAAGTGTACAGCTAAAGACTTCCCAAAACTGAAGGCAGATGCATCTCACATAGGAAAGAGCTGTTGCTCTAGTCCCAGCCTAGCTTATTTTTAGCTTATTGCTACACAAACCAAAGGAAGCAAGATACACATCTGCAGGAGAGTGTCCCTGTGCTGGGACATGGCACACCACCAAGTCTGGTCATGCCAGTGAGCACAAGAGCCACGTCACCAACTTTTTATTATACTTCAATGAAGGCATGTTCAGCACAAGACTGTGCTGAAATCTGGGCTCAAGAGCATGCTCCTGAAAAACAGGCTAAAGTTTTGGCAATGAACGCTTACTGCTGCAGTACTGTCCTGGGGAAAACTGAAAGCCAGGAACCAGGGCAGAAAAAAAAAGCAGCTGATTTCTGCTATTTGGAAGGTTTCCTCAATATAAAAAAAAACAGGTTTCTGTTCTGATGATCAGGATGAGAAAGGTAACGATTGTTTTGGCACAGGGTTCACAGGAACGCTGTCATGCAGACGTGAAATTTAATTCACACCCAAGTGCAACACCCAGAGCATCTGCCCTCTGCTAAGAAAACATCTCTGCAACACTGAAGTCTGTCTCAATTTTTCAAAGCTGACGATCAGGTGGTACTAAAGCACATTTCTGTGCTGACAAGTGAACTGGGCAAGTTTTGCAGCTGCAGGACTGCAGAGGACATGGTCACATTGGATCTTTTACTCATTGCTAGCCAGCTTCAGAAGGATCCAGCTGGGATGGACCATGGTCTGGCCCAGCAGAACGACTCCAAAGCCATGCCACTTTAACACAAGGCTGACAATAACAGTGTGGGATCCTTTCTCCCTCACTACAGTACACTGGTTGCTTAGCTGTGTCATGACACCTCTTTTTGTGCCATGTTTTGAACTGGATAAATAACTAATCCAAATGGTGAATGCCCAAAGCAAGTGGTTTTAAGGGCAGGGCAGCTGGCAGAGCTGGGGAAGAAGCACTTGTGGATAGGAACACCGAAGCACTGGCTCCACTTGCTTTTTATCACAAAAGTCAGTGTATTGTTCCCATCAGGTAACATGCAAAAGTTGCAGTTTTTCCTACAATACTGAACAGGAACCATATGTTATAAAAGATACCACGGTAACGCTGCTATAACTTTGAAATTCCCAAATCTCTTTGTTTAGTCCCTGTTGAGGTCAGTGTTTGATCACGGAAGAAAAAAAAATACCACCACCTGCCACCGTATGAAAACTGTAAGAATCAGGCCATCCTGAGAGCTGATCAAAGAAAGCCTGCCCCAGCACTCCAACAGGGGAAAAAAAAAGGATGCTGCAGGATCAGGGCTTCTCTGTTACTCAGTGCATTAATCCATGAGTAGCGTTCTGACTAGTTGTTACAAAGCAGGTCTTTCAGACCTTGTATCCAATGGTGGAGATTTTTGTTGCTTGGCAAAAAATGTGTACACTAAGGAAAAGGGTACAGAGAAAGTACCAAAAGCTTTTTAGTTTTATAATGTCGTTATTTTATACTCACCATAGAGAGCAGCCCAGGAGCAGAGTGTTTCAGCTTGAAGTTTTCATCTGCAAAAGGGCCCCTATATATACTGGCTACTCCAGTGCCATCTCCCTGCACGAGAGAGATGCCCAGTCAGCCACAGCATTTGTTCCATAGCAATTGCTACAGAACAATTCAATTGCAAAATTACATTTAAAGTCCCCAAGCAAAAAGACAGGGTTAAACTCAGCCCAGAACAGATGCTGTACTGCCATGTATACGCACCACCAGTGAACACAGTCAATGTTTCATTTCTGAAGAGGAACAGAGACTGGTTTCTAATACACAGTACGTCGTTTGCCATCCATACGTTGGCAGAAATCCACAGAGATGGTAAGGATTAAGCCCAAGCCTCCCAGAGTGAGAGGGAGGCTATAGATTGCTTGGTATGGACCCACCTGGACTCAGCAGGGAAAAAGGAGGGGATGTAGAAGTACAGGCTGGTGTGACAAGGAAAGCAGAAGCGGTTGTGTGGAAAAAGTCGGCTGATGGTATACTTTACTTATTTTGCCTTATTTTCTGTGACTACTGGGAACAGGGAAGTGATCTCTCTGTTCAGCAAGGACACTTTCTAAAATATAGAGTTTCTGATTTTTGCTGTACTTTCTACAAGTCGAGACATCTTGTACTTATTACAAGCCCTAGTACTCAGATCTCAAGACACTTATAAATTAAAGCAGCATGGCCTGTAATAGCTGCAGATTGCAAGCTTTGACTGCTCACGAGTTTATAACTTTGCAGAAGCCTGACGTATGGTTCATGTAAGACATGTAACTTGTGGGACTGCTGAAAGGCCACCCTGCCTTTTGGTCCAGCATTGCAGAGACACTCCTGTAGGATGCCAAAAGAACTGAGCAGGGACCCTTCAATAGAATGGCCTTAAAGATGCTGCAGTGAGGAACCCTCCAGGGAAAGCTGCAGAAACAATGCAAATGGGTACTTCTGGCACGGTCAGTTAAATTTACTATTCTGACAGTAATTTCCCTTTCTGTGTTGATTTGCCCTTTCTGCATCACTTCAGTCCATTTCTTCTGCCTTGCCGCAACCTGTCTCCCTTCATTGCCTTTCTACTTAACATGTACTTTATTTATTAGGCCAAACTGAACAGGAAAATAAGATACATACCATGTGCAGCTCCACGTCTTTTGCTCTGCTTGCCTAGCCCTTGCTTCTTTTTCTACTCTTCTCTGTGGTTTACTTAAACTGTCGGCTCTGAGACAGGAACATATACCCTACCTTAGTGGTCAGTTGTGACTGTTCTTGCTCCCCAGGCAGCTTTGTAATAAGTGTAATTTCTAAATTACAAATACTGCTGCAATTTGTAATGCCTGTTGAGCTTCAGCAGAAGTAATAGTCCACTGGGACATCTGAGCAGCATCACAATTAACGACTACCTTAAAGTCTGGTATGCCTGAGCCACCCACTCTGCAGTTGGTTCTCCCAGTGACTTTCATACAACCGAGTTTTATCAATTTTGTATTAAAAAAGCTTTATCCCCTCTCATATTTTGAAAGACTTCTAGAAATGAAATCATTTTACTGGGTCCTAAGACAGCGAAGAGACCCTGTGGTCCTCCAGCTGTCCCCATATACTCTGCTTATCCCCAAGTCAGAGCACAACCATCACTGCAGGCACAGAATCTTTTCTATTTTGAGACAATTCACTATCTCTTGCACTAGATGCTTGGCTCTGTACTTAGGGCCCCTCTCCACAAAGCTAATAGAAATTTGCAGGGTTTCTTGTTTGGGGGGACAGGAGAAGGGGAAAGGACAACAGGGTAAAAAAAAAAGAAATCTTTGCAAGTTTGACAAGCCTCTATCTGTACTGTCAGATTCATTTTCAATTACATTACAGTCTGTTGCAGCAAGATGGCAGTAACGCTATGAGGAAACCTCCAGTTACTACTGGGTACCTCAAAAGAGAGCCAACAGATCCCACGGATCTGCAGAAACCCTTGGAAACAGTTGCATATTATACTATGTAGGAAAAGTACAAAGGAATATAGAAGTACATACATTTACAAAGTCACCTCCTTGGATCATGAAATCCTTTATTACCCTAAAGAAGTAAAACAATACTTAGTTCTCAGTAGAAAAATGCCTCAAGAAGCTTAATACGTGATAAAAAGGAGTTCTGCCTTGCAGCACAACAAAAGTTATCAGCGTCTATGAATGCTACAGTCTAAAATCTACAATAAATATTAACAACTGGTTGCTATCAGGTAATTTGAGATCCACTGCTGTTCCACCAGGAATATAGAGATTAGGTGACAGATGCCAGGAAATGATCTCTGACCTGGCACACCAGGAACAGGGGATCCCTCCCAGTGACCCCAGCGTACACATCTGACAGCACCCCAAACCTACAGAAGGACGATATTAGCTGTGACCTACAAATGCCTCCCAGACCATTACTGCCTGGGAGGCGGGTCTCAAAACCACATCTAGCTCAGGCTGCGATTTAAGTGCCTAAATAAGAAGAATTACCTGTGGAAAGTGCTTCCTTTATAACCTATAGGGACACCATCTTTCCTGGAAGGAAATGAAAAGGAAAATCACTGCATCTTACTGGATACCCCAACGCAAAACCCTCACAGGAGTTCAGAGTCCCCAAGGGTTGCCCTACACTTTAGTAGCTGCCTTGATATACAACCAGCCAACCCACCTGCTGGGGCCTGGCTCCCAGCTGGTGCTAACAGAGGCCAAGTCAAACCTCGGGTGGGCTCTGCACATTAAGCGACAATGGTTCCCTACAACATCCATTCCATCATCTTAACAGATCCCACTGCAATTTGCAGCATGAGCAGGTGGGATTTGCAGGCAGAGCTTTTTAGAGCAACCTGAGCACAAATAAAACCATGCTGAAAAAGGAAAGTCTGCCATCTCCATGATTGACTGAGCCCATCACAATTTTATGAGAGCAGACTTCTGTAACTCTTTCATTTTGTACTGGTATAATAAGAAAAACTTCCAAGTGATTCTTCTTCTTACTCACCCAGCCCTGCTTCTCTGAGTAGGCTACTTAAAAGGACACTATAACCCACTTACCTGAATTCACCCGTACAAAACTGCCTGGAAAACAAAAAAAGAGCGGAGTGTGAGGCACAGCTGAACTCCGAGGACAGAAAGTGCTGCATTCAGCAAACATACACTGACTGTTGTGCAGGGCTTTCCTTACTGCACCGCAGATATCCCCAATGGAACGGAGCCGACAGTAACTCCTCCCCACTTCCATTTCAAAACAGCCTTCTGCATGTTCTGCAGTTGAGGAGGTCAGATGGTTAACACAGAGGTTGTAAGAGACCAAATGTGGAGCAAGCACTGTGTTTCACAGAGAACAGGATATATCCATTTCTCCCGTGGAAGCGGGATGTCCAAGTGGCACATCCTTCAGCCAGTGGCAGAGAACTCTACTGTGACATTAAGGTACTGCCTTTTATAAATGCACCGAGTGTATCAGAAGGTCCACAGGGGAAGCAGAGAGGGACCGGAGTCCTTCAGCTTCCAGCCAGATGGGCTGCCCCGGGTCGATCACGATGCTGCACAGTCACATCTCTCTGGGAATGGAGAGAGGAGTAAAGCACGTGTGGCAGTTCTGGGGGGCAGGTACTCACTCTGCCACCAGAGACATTCCTGCACTGCAAAGCCTTTGCAGCCCGGGTCCAGGCTGAGCTGCAAGATCACCACCTGATCCTTACCTGAAGTTCTCTGCCGTTTTGGGTACAACATCAGCAAACAGCTCAATCTTCATGCGGCCGACCTCCTAGGAAGAACAGCGCCCACATCAACCTTCTGGGCCCCACTCATGTGCACCAGAATCCCCACCCAGGCAACTCCCACACAAATTCAACCTCCTGCACACCCCACCCCCACCCCTACAAAACCCCTCCCGCAGCACCACTGTAAGGTCCACCCC
>VFFE01008898.1:258450-269810 GCA_008921705.1 Burhinus oedicnemus
CCTCGGGCTGCACAGAAAGACACACCCAGGGGGTTGGGGGAGCACCAGAAGGAGCACCGAGCGCTCCGGGCTGTCCCAAGCGGCACAACGCGGTGACCAAGGTGCCCCTAGAGGTACACGGAGGAGTACGAGGTGCCCAGAAAGCCTCACGGAGGGTTCCGGGAAGCCCCAGGAAGCACACTGAGGGGTTCGGATGCCCCAGAAAGACGACAGATGGGATCAGCAAGGACACTGCAAAGGCTCACCCAGCGCCCACCCCACCATGCCAAAACGCCAAGGGGTGCCGTGCATGCTTGGGGTGCTCCAAAAGGCATCCTCGGGGCCTCTGGGCATCCTGGATCGCACAGCAGTTGCCCTGGAGAGCACTGCAATTCACACCCGGGGCACTGGGGCACCCCGAAGGGCACAGCCGCAGGTGGTGGGAGCATCAAAAGGCAGATTGACACGTGCTGGTGGTGCCGTTGCTGCTGGAGGCAGCTCAGCCCGTAGGCAGCTGCCCGTGCCCTGCGCTCCTTGGGGCTCCGCTCCTCTCATCGCAGCCGGTACCCGGCAGCGCCCCCCAAGTGCTGCCTGCCACCGCTCCCCAGGGAGAGGGGAGGCGAGGCGGTGCAGGGCCCCTTCCTGCTGGGACATGAAGAGGATCTGGTGGTTCCTGCGGGGCAGGGGGGCACGGAAGCCCCCCGTGTCCTCCAGGAGCAGTAGTGGCAATGAGCTCTGGCCGCAGGGCTGGGACGAGCTGCAGCATGCAGCCGCCACTGGTGACTGGGCCCCAGTGCAGCCGCTGGTGAAGGAGTGCGGCACCGACTGCCAGGGCGAGGACGACAGGTAACAGGGCACTGGCCGGCGGTCGCTCTTTGGCAAACTCCGGGGCTGCTTTCCTCCTCTGGGGCTCAGCTTTGTGCCTGTGGGTGTTCTTTCTCAAGGGAGGTCGGTATGGAAAGGGCGGATGATAACCGGCCGTTACTATCGCGATAAGCAGTGTGTACAACTGGTTGTGCTGCCTGTCCTTCCAGGCACGGTCCCAGTGCACAGGCTGTGGCCTCCAGGGAGCAGGGGAACAAGGGAGAAGCTGCTCCAGGCCATGCAAAAGGGGTGTCAGCATCCAACACTCCCCACGGGGCAGGAGCTGCTGGAGTTAGGCAGCGAGCACTTGCACTGGGGAGAGCAGGTAGGAGTCTCCAGTGTGGAGGAGACGAGGTGGAAAAGGCCTGTCGCCTGTCCTTTTGGTGGGTTGCCATGGAGGCAGGAGGTTTGGCAATAACGACGTGCTGTTGCTTGTGTGTTTTTAATACAGATGGGCCTGCTGCACACTTGGAGTCACGGAATCGCGGAATCACGGAATTTTCAGAGTTGGAAGGGACCTCTAGAGATCATCTAGTCCAACTCCCCTGCTGACGCAGGAATGCCTAGAGCACATTACTCAGGACTGCATCCAGGCGGGTCTTGAAAATCTCCAGAGAAGGGGACTCCACAACCTCCCTGGGCAGCCTGTTCCAGTGCTCTGGCACCCTCACTGTAAAGAAGTTTTTTCTTGTGTTTGAAAGGAACTTCCTGTGTTCGAACTTGTGCCTGTTGCCCCTCGTCCTGTCACTGGGAACCACTGAAAAGAGTCTGCCTCCATCCTCCTTCAACCCACCCTTTAGATACTTCTAAGCAAGAATAAGGTCTCCCCTCAGTCTTCTCTTCTCCAGGCTAAAGAGTCCCAGCTCTCTCAGCCTTTCCTCATGAGGCAGGTGCTCCAGTCCCCCAATCATCTTTGCTGCCCTACGCTGGACTCTCTCCAGAAGTTCCCTGTCCCGCTTGAGCTGGGGAGCCCAGAACTGGACACAGTATTCCAGTTGTGGCCTCACCAGTGCCGAGAAGAGGGGGAGAATGACCTCCCTCGACCTACTGGCCACACTCTTCCCTATGCAGCCCAGGATTCCATTTGCCTTCCTGGCAACAAGGGCACATTGCTGGCTCATGGATAATTTACTACCTACCAGGACCCCCAGATCCTTCTCCTCAGAACTGCTTTCCAGCAAGTCCACCCCTAGCCTATATTGGTGCCTAGCATTCTTCCTCCCCAGGTGTAGGACCCTACACTTGCTCTTGTTGAACCTCATTAGGTTCTTCTCTGCCCAGCACTCCAGCCTGTCCAGGTCACGCTAGATGGCAGTGCGGCCCTCTGGAGTGTCAGCCACCCCTCCCAGTTTGGTATCATCAGCAAACTTGCTGAGGATACACTCTGTCCCCTCATCCAGGTCATTGAACAGAATTGGACCAAGTACTGACCCCTGGAGGACACCGCTGGTTACAGGCCTCCAGCTTGACACTGCTCCATTAATCACAACCTGAGTTCTGTCACACAGCCAGCTCTCAATCCACCTGCTGGCGACTTAGGGAGTCTGCCCTCCCTAAGTGGCCAGCAGGTGAAGAAGCCATCAAGGACAGCAAAAGCTTTGGTGGGGAGGTATGTGAAAACAAAGACTTTAAATTAGAGTCCTCCTTTCGGGATTATAATGACACGCTAATGCGAAATAAGACAGTTCCATGAAGAATGCCTAATGCGGAGTTGTGGAAAACGCTTTGATAATCTGAGGTCAAGTTGGTGACAGTCCTCTCCTGGTTATATGAAATGCTGCCACTATCTCCTGTTCTGAGCTGATTTCCTAAGGCCCATCAGTTTGTGTTCTTTAACTTTGAACAGGCAGAAGATGCCAGAGCCCAAACACTGACAGCAGGGTTGGCTTCAGCCTCTCCCCTCCCAAGCACTGGACGTCATCAGGCATCAGAAAGTGCCAATGCGCATGTGTTTCAGGGAGCAATTAAATGACTGGTTCACATGCAAGAAAAGGTCAGTGATGACCTCGCTGAGGCAAGGCCGGGGGGCATCGAGCGGCAGAGACCGCCGATCTACAGGGTCAGGGACCCCATTTCCCCTGACACGGGCATGCCCGGGTTCAGCCCCGATGCCCAGTGTCTCAGCAGCCCCAGCCTGGGTGCAGGGGCCAAGGCAGGGTGCGAGAGGGAATCTGTCCCTGCCGTTGCAGCATCTGGCCACCAAGAGGGAGGCAGGTTCTGGCAAACCTTGAGCTGTACAGATCCCGCCAGGAACAGTGGAGAAGGAACACAGAGCTCAACAGGCTGCAGGCAACGGCCCAGAAGCAGTTCCTCTGGTAAGTATCTCCAAGCACAGGAGGCATTTTGCCTCTGCAGCATTTTCCTGCCTTGCCTGGGCAGGACTGTACTGACAGCCAGGTGGCAGGAGAGCAGCGGGGTCCTGAGGCTGTGCCCCCAAGTCAGACCTGCCTTCCAGCCCCAGGGAGATGTCTGCAGGCTCAAGAGGGGCAGATGGGGACAGGGATGGGTTCCTCTGGGGTTTGCCTCTGCCTTTCCACCCCACAGAGAATGTCCCTCCTCTGCCAGGGCATCCAGCCCCAGACACCTTGCCCAGAGGGCCATACCTGTCCTCTCCCAGGTCTCAGCCCTGGGCTGATAGGCCTGGACCCGCAGGGTGGGGAGGGTCTCTGAGACCACAGAAAGATGCTGGGACCTGACCTGGTGGGCAGGAGGGTCTCTGCCCTCCTCTCTGGACCTCCCGCTCAACAGCTTTTTGTTCCCCCTTAGCGTTGTGAAGAAGATGGAGCTCCATGACCCCAGAGAAAACCTGAGGCCTGTCCAGCAGCACATGGGATGTGTGTGCGCTATGGCCAAGTAGCACCACGCAGACTGGCACCCCGGCACTGAGGAGTGAAGCCAGAGGGGCCCAGCGAAGCCTCAAGGTTGGACGTGTCAGGGCCGAGCAAAGGTGTGTTGGTGCTGGAGCTCCCGCTCTTGCTGCCAGTGCTGCCTCCTTTGTGGCAGCAGTGCCCTTGGCAGAGCGGGGCCTTTCCAAAGGCTGTGTTCCTCCCAGAGACACCAAATAAAGATGCCAGGGGCCTGCTCCCAGCTGGGGTCACCCACCTGTGCCTGGTGGGACGTTCGTTCACAGGGCTTTGGGAGGGATGGGCAGTTCACTATCCCGTGCGCTGGCCCATCCTGGCCCAAAAGCAACCTGCGTGCACAGTGCTGCCCGTCCCCAGCACCCCTTGGGGTGACCGTGCACGTTCCCTCAGCCTGGCCTTGCCCAAAGTGGGAGCCGAGCAGCTCAGAGGGGAGGAGAGGAGATGCGGGCGAGCAGGAAGGGGAGAGGAGGGCAGGGCAGTGCCCAGCAAGGTGGACGGAGGGCATGTGAGCAGATGGGGATGGGAACTGAGGAGGAGATCTAAGCCTGCCTGGAGGGAAAGAAGGGATTCTGGGCCTGCCAGGAGGGGAAGGGAGGGCACCAACTGCCGTGGATGGGACCAAAGGGGATGTGCACATGAACTAAGGGGAAAGATGAGGCTCAGGGCCTGCAGCTGGGCTCACAGAGGAGATGTGACCAGACACCGTGGGGAATGGAGGGGCTCTGAGTGCTGCCAGAGGGGCATGAAGTGCACGGCCGTGCCCTTGGAGGGGAATTGAGGCTTTCAGAGTGCCAGCAGCGTAAGGCGAAGTATCCAGGTGCTCGTGGGGTGCACGCAGATTGCACTGGGGGGCAGTGAGAGACACACCCGGGGGCCTGGGGTGCCCCAGAAGGCCCACTCAGGGCTCTGGGGATCACAAAAAGTCACACCCAGGGGCCTGGGCATGCAGCGAGAGGCATGCCAAGGGTTTGGGGTACCCCCCGATGATCACGATGGGCAAACGGTAACAACAGACAGGGAGAAGGCCGAGGTACTCAACAGCTTTTTGGCCACAGCCTTCACTGGCAGCCTCTTTCCCCACACCTCTCGAGTGGATGGACTGCAAGAGAGGGACTGGGGGAGCAAAGTCCCTCCCACTGGGAGGTTCATGACCACCTGAGGAACCTGAACATACACAAGTCTATGGGACCTGGTGAGATGCATCCCAGAGTCCTGAAGGAATTGGCTGAGGGAGCTGCCAAGCCACTCTCCATGATATTTGAAAAACTGTGGCAGTCAGGTGAAGTCCCCGGAAAAAGGGAAACATTGCACTCATTCTTAAAAAGCGGACAAAGGAGGACCCTGGCAACTACTGCCCTGTCAGCCTCCCCTCTGTGCCTGGGAAGATCATGGGACAGATCCTCCTAGAAGCTTCAACGGGACCCAACTTCAATGCCTCTATGCAAAGGCACGTAGCATGGGGAACAAACGAGGATTTAGAGACATGAGCATGCCTCCAGGGCTGTGATCTCACCTGCATCACAGAGACACGGTGGGGTGGCTCCTATGACTGGAGTGTTGGGATGGAAGGATACAGGCTCTTTAGGAAGGACAGGCATGGGAAATGAGGAGGGGGGTGTTGCCCTCTGCATCAACGACCAGTGAGAGTGCATGGAGCTCCACCTGGGGATGTATGAGGAGCCAACCAAGAGCTTATGGGTCAGGATCAAAGGGAATGCAAGGGCAGGTGGCATTAGAGTGGAGGTCTGCTATGGGCCACCTGACCAGGATGACCAAGCAGATGAGCCCCTCTATAGGCAGATAGGAGCGGCGTTGCGTTCATAGGCCCTAGTCCTCCTGGGGGACTTCAGCCACCCCGATATCTGTTGGAGGGACAACACAGCAGGGCACAAGCAATGCAGGAAGTTCTTGGAATGCATTGATGACAACTTACTTCTCCAAGTGACAGAGGAGCCAACAAGGAGAGCTGCTATGCTGGACCTTGTCCTTACCAACAAGGAGGGGCTAGTGGGCAATGTCAAGCTCAAGGGCAGCCTTGGCTGCAGTGGTCAGGAAATGGTAGATTTCAAGGTCCTTTGTGCAGCGAAGTGGGTGCGCAGCAAGCTCGCCACCCTGGACTTCAGGAGAGCAGACTTTGGCCTCTTGAAGGATCTGCTTGGTAGGGCACCACAGGATAAAGCACTGGAGGGGCGAGGGGCCCAGGGAAGCTGGTTAGTATTCAAGGATCACCTCCTCCAAGCTTGGGAGCGATGCATCGCAACAATGAAGAAGTCAGGCAAAAAAGCCAGGAGACCTGCGTGGATAAACAAAGAGCTCCTGGACACACTCAAAAGCAAAAAGGAGGCCTACAGAGGGTGGAAGCAAGGTCAGGTAGCCTGGGAGGAATACCGAGAAACTGTCTGAGCAGCCAGGGATCAGGTTAGGCAAGCTAAAGCCCAGACAGAATGGAATCTGGCCAGGGACATCAAGGGCAACAAGAAACACTTCTATAAGTATGTCAGCGATAAAAGGAAGACTAGGGAAGATGTGGGCCCTCTCCGGAAGGAAACAGGAGACCTGGTCACCCAGGACATGGACAAGGCTGAGGTGACTTTTTTGCCTTGGTCTTCACTGGCAAGGGCTCTAACCTCACCACCCAAGTTACGGAAGGCAAAGGCAGGGACTGGGAGAATGAGGAGCTGCCCACTGAAGGTGAAGATCAAGTACAAGCCCAATCTAAGGAACCTGAAGGTACACATGTCCATGGGACCTGATGAAATCCATCCATGGGTCCTGAGGGAACTGGCTGTTGAAGTTGCTAAGCCACTTTCCATTCTATTTTAAAAGTCATGGCAGTCTGGTAAGGTTCCTGCTGACCGGAAAAGGGAGAACAAGGAAGACCTGGGGAACTACGGGCCCGTCAGTCTCACCTCTGTGCCCAGCAAGATCATGGAGCAGATCCTCCTGGAATCTCTGCTAAGGCACGTGGAAAATGAGGAGGTTATTGGTAACAGCCAACATGGCGTCACCACAGGCAAGTCACAGAATCACAGAATCACAGGGGGTTGGAAGGGACCTCTGGAGATCATCTAGTCCAAACCCCCTGCCAGAGCAGGGTCACCTAGAGCAGGTCGCACAGGACGGCGTCCAGGCAGGTTGGAATGTCTCCAGAGTCGGAGACTCCACCACCTCTCTGGGAAGCCTGTTCCAGGGCTCTGCCACCCTCAAAGGAAAGAAGTTCCTCCTCATGTTCAGATGGAACTTCCTGTGTTCAAGTTTGTGCCCATTACCTCTTGTCCTATCACTGGGCACCACTGAAAAAAGACTGGTCCCGTCCTCCCAGCACCCTCCCTTTAAGTATTTGTAAGCATTGATGAGATCCCCCCTCAGTCTTCTCTTCTCCAGACTAAAAAGACCCAAGTCCCTCAGCCTTGCCTCATAAGAAAGATGTTCCAGTCCCCTGATCATCTTCATAGCCCTTTGCTGTCCCCTCTCCAGCAGTTCCCTGTCCTTCTGGATCCGGGGAGCCCAGAACTGGACACAGTACTCCAGGTGCAGCCTCACCAGGGCAGAGTAGAGGGGGAGAATGACCTCCTGTGACATGCTGGCCACGCTCTTCTTGATGCACCCCAGGATGCCATTGGCCTTCTTGGCCACAAGGGTCCATTGCTGGCTCATGGTCATCCTGTTGTCCACCAGGACTCCCAGGTCCCTTTCCACCAAGCTGCTTTCCAGCAGGTCAGCCCCTAACCTGTACTGGTGCGTGGGGTTATTCCTCTGCAGGTGCAGGACCCTACACTTGCCCTTGTTGAACTTCATGAGGTTTCTCTCCACCCAACTCTCCAGCCTGTCCAGGTCATGCTGAATGGCAGCACAGCCTTCCGGTGTGTCAGCCACCCCTCCAATTTTGTGCCATCAGCAAACTTGCCGATGGTACAGTCTGTCCCTTCATCCAGGTCATTGATGAATATGTTGAACAGGACTGGACCCAGTACTGACCCCTGGGGAACACCATTTGTCACAGACCTCCAACTAGACTGTGCCACTAATCACAACCCTCTGAGCTCTATCCGCCAGCCAGTTTTCAATCCACCCCACTGTCCATTCATCCAACCCACACTTCCTAAGCTTGCCTGTGAGGATGCTGTGGGAGACGGTGTCAAAAGCCTTGCTGAAGTCAAAGTAGACAACATCCACTGCCCTCCCCTCATCTGTTCGTCTTGTCACGCCATCATAGAAGGCTATCAGATTAGTCAGACATGACCTCCCCTTGGTGAATCCATGTTGGCTATTTCTGATAACCTTCTTTTCCTCCAGATGCTTTGAGATAACACCCAGAACAAGCTGTTCCATCATCTTTACAGGGATGGAGGTGAGGCTGACTGGCCTGTAGTTTCCCGGGTCTTCCTTCTTGCCCTTTTTGAAGACTGGAGTGACATCGGCTTTCCACCAGTCCTCAGGCACTTCACCTGTTCTCCAGGACCTTTCAAAGATGATGGAGAGCGGCCCAGCAATGACTTCTGCCAGCTCCCTCAGCACTCCTGGGTGCATCCCATCAGGACCCATGGACTTGTGGATATCCAGTTTACTTAACTGGTCTCTAACTTGATCCTCCTCAACCAAGGGAAAGTCTTCCTTCCTCCACACTTTCTCTGTTACCTGTAAAGTCTGGGACTCCTGAGGGCTGGCCTGAGCAGTAAAGACTGAAGAAAAGAAGGCATTCAGGAATTCCGCTTTCTCTGCATCATCTGTCACCATGGCCCCTGTCTCATTCAATAGCGGGCCCACATTTTCTCTAGTTTTCCTTTTGCCTCCAATGTACTTGAAACCCTTCCTGTTGACCTTGACATCCCTTGCCAGATTTAATTCTAAGGAGGCCTTGGCTTTCCTTGTTTCATCCCTGCATACTCTGGCAGCATTCTTGTAATCTTCCCAAGTGGTCTGTTCTTCCACTTAGTGTAAACTTCTTTCTTCCACTTGAGCTTTTTCAGAAGCTCCCTACTCAACCATGCAGGTCTCCTGCTTCCCTTGCCTGATTTCTTGCTCTTAGGGATGCACCGATCCCGAGGTTGGAGGAAGTAATGCTTGAGTATCAACCAGTTCTCTTGAGTCCCCCTACCCTCTAGAGCCCTAACCCGTGGGATTTCTCCATGCAGTTTCTTGAAGAGATCAAAGTTAGCCCTCCTGAAGTCCAAGGTTGCAACCCTACTTGTCGTTTTATGCCTACTGCACATAATCCTGAATTCAATCTTCTCATGATCACTACAGCCGAGGCTGCCCCCAACCTTAATGTCCTCCACCATTCCCTCTTTATTGGTCAGTACTAGGTCCAGTAGTACACCTCTCCTTG
Organism: Burhinus oedicnemus; assembly: GCA_008921705.1. Lineage (NCBI taxonomy): Eukaryota > Metazoa > Chordata > Aves > Charadriiformes > Burhinidae > Burhinus > Burhinus oedicnemus. The sequence continues at coordinate 267,487 of VFFE01008898.1, forward strand.
TCATGCCTGACAAATTTGGTGGCCTTCTATGATGGGGTTACAGCATTGGTGGATAAGGGGAGAGCGACTGACCTCATCTATCTGGACTTATGCAAAGTGTTTGACACTGTCCCGCATGGCATCCCTGTCTCTAAATTGGAGAGACACGGATTTGATGATTTGATCCACTCAGTGCAGAAGGAATTGGCTGGGTGGCCACACTCGAAGAGCTGCGGTCAACGGCTCGATGTCCAAGTGGAAACCAGTGACGAGTGGCATTCCTCAGGGGCTGGTACTGGGACTGGGGCTGTTTAACATCTTTGCCGGTGACATGGACAGTGACATCGAGTGCACCCTCAGCAAGTTTGCGCATGACAGCCAGCTGCGTGGTGCGGTCAACACGCTGGAGGGGAGGGATGGCATCCAGAGGGAGCTGGACAGGCTTGAGAGGTGGGCCCATGCCAACCTCATGAGGTTCAACAAGGGCAAGTGCAGGGTCCTGCACGTGGGTCGGGCCAACCCCAAGCACAAATCCAGGCTGGGCAGTGAATGGGTGGAGAGCAGCCCTGAGGAGAAGGACTCGGGGGTGTTGGTGAATGAGAAGCTCAACATGAGCCAGCAATGTGCACTGGCAGCCCAGAAGGCCAACCGCATCCTGGGCTGCATCCCCAGCAGCGTGGCCAGCAGGGCGAGGGAGGGGATTCTGCCCCTCTGCTCTGCTCTAGTGAGAACACCCTGCAGTGCTGCCTCCGGCTGTGGGGCCTCAGCACAGGAGAGACATGGACCTGTCGGAGCAGGTCCAGAGGAGGCCACGGAGATGATCAAACGGATGGAGCCCCTCTGCTGTGAGGACAGGCTGAGAGAGTTGGGGGTTGTTCAGCCTGGAGAAGAACAGGCTCCGGGGAGACCTTACTGCAGCCTTTCAGTACTTCAAAGGGGCTTCTAAGAAAGATGGGGACAAGATTTTTAGCAGGGCGATAGGACAAGGGGCAATGGTTTTAAACTAAAAGAGGGAAGATTTAGGAGTGGCAGGGCATAGGCAACTGCCTCCGGGCTGAGCTACCTCCAGCAACAGCACCACCAGCACCACCAGCAGCACCACCAGCAGCACCACAAGCACAGCACCAGCAGCACTGGTAGCACCACCAGCAGCACCAGCACAGTACTGGTGCAGCACCAGCAGCACTGGTACAACTCGCACCACCAACAGCACCAGCACCAACAGAACCTCTCAGCGCGCACACAGGCCATGTGGCCAAGGGAAGCAGCCCCTGGCGCACGGTGTCCAGGGGCTAGGGTTGCCCAAGGCCACCTCCCCAAGGCTCGCACCTGCCTGCACGCTCTGTGGACCCATCGTCCTCCTCTCCTCTCCCAGCACCTCCGCAGCGCTCGCCTGCGGGGGGAGATGGATGGGCTCCGCAGTGCAGGCTCTCACCAGCAAGGCTCCTGGGAAGCACGAGAGACGGTGGCTGGACACCCCCTCTGCCTTTTTGTGCTCCCTGGGCTCTCGGTGCGCGTTTTGGGGCACCCTGGAGCCCTTGGTGTGCCCCTCTGCATCCCTGGGTGTCCCTTTAAGGGCACCCCAAGCCCCCACTGTCCATTTTGGGGCCCTCCCAGCCCTTGGTTTGCTTTCTGCTGTGCCCGGTCTCCCTGAGCGTACCTTTTGGCGCTCCCTGGGCCCCTGGCTGTGCCTGTGGGGTCTCCCCGCAGCCCTCCATGTGCCTTTCAGGGTGCACAGCATCTCTCGCTGTGCCTTTTAGTGTCCCCAAAAGCTCTTGGTGTATCCTTTGGTGCAGGCTGGAGCCCTCTGTTTGCCTGTCAGAGGGCTGCCCCAGACCACTCAGTGTACGTTTTGGGGTGCTCCCAGACCCTTGCTCAGCCTTTTGGGTTGCCCTGCATGTGTCAATCTGCCTTTTGATGCTCCCACCACCTGCGGCTGTGCCCTTCGGGGTGCCCCAGTGCCCCGGGTGTGAATTGCAGTGCTCTCCAGGGCAACTGCTGTGCGATCCAGGATGCCCAGAGGCCCCGAGGATGCCTTTTGGAGCACCCCAAGCATGCACGGCACCCCTTGGCGTTTTGGCATGGTGGGGTGGGCGCTGGGTGAGCCTTTGCAGTGTCCTTGCTGATCCCATCTGTCGTCTTTCTGGGGCATCCGAACCCCTCAGTGTGCTTCCTGGGGCTTCCCGGAACCCTCCGTGAGGCTTTCTGGGCACCTCGTACTCCTCCGTGTACCTCTAGGGGCACCTTGGTCACCGCGTTGTGCCGCTTGGGACAGCCCGGAGCGCTCGGTGCTCCTTCTGGTGCTCCCCCAACCCCCTGGGTGTGTCTTTCTGTGCAGCCCGAGG